>JAWZYT010001149.1:37500-162500 GCA_034508575.1 Petrolisthes manimaculis
GACCTCCGTCCTCCTGGCCTCGTTCTCCCTTAGCTGACGGAGGTTGAGTTCGTGGGAGCGTTTCTGAGCCCGTCTGGCCTTTCCCTCCTCCTCCTGCCTTGTGCGGGCCTCTTGCAGTTCGCTCTGAAGCCTGGTCAACAAGAGTAATTTCATTTGCATGTGTTAGTTTCGTAAATTACATAATGTATATATAAGCTTTTTCAGTTTGCTCTGTAGCCTGGCCAAACAAGAGTCAAATCATTTTCATCTTAATGTGTTAATTTTATAAGTTATAGTTGGTAAGAAAAGCCACTAACACCATGAAGCTCCACTGTCTCTGAGAATCTAGAGCGACAATCAATAATCTCGGGGCCTCACAGACTACTGACAGCCTACAGTCCCGAGGTTGAGATATATAAGAAATAAGAAAAATAAATAAATAAATAAAGAGGACTGCATTCTATACAAACGTTTAGAAATCAAATTACAAGGTATGTTGCAATGGATGGCTACATAATTATATTCATCCATGATTCAGTAACAACTATTGAACCTCTTAAGATGTTGTGGAAAATATATCGAAAATGGAGTGAGTGTTGCTGTTTTACCTGTCCCTCTCCACGCTGAGTCTGTTACACTCGGCCTGTAGTCTGTCCCTTTCTGAGTCATACTTCTTGGTGTAGGTTCCCTCTCGTCTGAAGGCTGCCATGGACACACCTCCCCACACAGACGTCCTCTCAGTGGGGGTCCTGGATGGGGCCAAGTAAGACTCTCTACACCGACGTTGGTACCCGTGTTGTTCCTTGGGTTGTGTCTTGGTTGTTGTTGTTGTGGCTGTTGGTTGTTGTCTCTCCCACGTTACAGACTTCCGTGGCTGCTGGTGTTGTACGGTGTTGTTGGTCCTCACTGTCCTCTCTTGCTTGGTGACCGATGACATGGCCCGGAGAGGTCGTCGGGTGGGGGTGGTCTTCTCTGTGACCTCCTGCTGTTGTTTCATGGCACTCCTAAGAACAGTGGCAAACGTTTTCTTAGCGTTGTTTTTAAGTGCTGCTACAGGCGAGGTTTTTTCCTGTGAGACCTTTGATGGAGGGATCTTTAATGAGAGGTTTAGTCTGTTAGGTCGAGGTGTAGGTTTTGTCTTACTGGTGGCAACTCTATTATTCTTCTTGGCTTCTGGGACATTACTGGTTGCTTCGGATGCTACTACGGCTTCTGGTTTGTCCATGGGAATAAAGAATAGTAAGGGTTCCATCACACTGTCTCTCGAGGGAACAGTACTATCCTTGGCATCATTTTCAGCGTGGGTAACAGACTTCGTGATCTTGGCTGGAGGGGAATCGTCGAGGGTGAAGGTACCCTCTCGTTTGACGGTGCTCATAGAGGTGGTGATGGAGTCATTCTCTGGGTCAGGTTGTGGTGACACTTCTCTTGACCTAGACACTACTGCTTCTACAAGTGAGGGTACTCTTGTCTTATCAGATTCATCTTTACCTTCAGGAACTTCGCACCAATTGTTTAATTGTAAATATTCTTCATTATAAGCGTTATCGTTTTCACAACAAGAATCAGGTACTTCAAATTCATGTAAATTCTCAAGTATACAAAGACATTCATCACTTTCATGACATTCTGCCACGACATCTTGACATTCAGACGTTGCAGGACAAAGCACTCTTGGCAGTGCAACCTCACTGCTGACGTCAATATTGGCAGTACCCATAGGGCTATCTGACACTGGCACTACAGAGGGAGGCAGTGAAATGGAACTATCTGGCACTCTGGCAGACTCAGAAACTATAGTGTCAGTGGCAGTGACACTTTCAGAACACACTTCCCCAGCCATACTATTACCTAGGGATGTACAGTATGTGGGTTGGTGGTCACTGCCAACACTACTGCCTTCTGTGTCTCCTTCTTTAGTTTCTCCGCCTCCTCTCCTAATTTTAGCACTGAACTTCTTTTCATCATCCTTATCATCCGTCTGTGTTTCAATGTTGGCTTTCCTCTTCTTGGATCTCTTTCTCAGGAGTTTCTTCAGGGTGGAGGAGATGGTACCTTCCTCCACGATGGCACCTGTAGTGTCTGGCTGGGGGAGGCTTACCTCACTCACAACTTGTGGATCAAACACCCGAGTGTCCACAATAACATCACTCTCACTGTCACTGGTAGAAAACTTGACCTTCTTCTTCTTCCTCTCTAGAGTCTCCGAGTAGGACTTCTCCCGCTTCAGCTTGGGTAGTCTCCCCAGCAGGATGGACTCTCGTTGTTCAGGTCTGGTGGCCATACAATCCTTCTCACATGGCAACGCTTTTTCCCCGTTGTGGGGTTCTGTTTGTGAGATTTGTGACAACTCTTTTTCCCCGTTATGGGGTTGTGCTGTTTGTGAGATTTGTGACACATAGCTCGTCTCTGTCATTGAGGCATTCAGTTGAAGGTCATCACCATTATCATCTGTCACATGATCCTTCTTGCTATAGGGTGACTCTCCTTCCCTGTTGTGTTCTGTCAGTCTGTCTTGTGGTAAACTACTCTCCTCCTTTAATACCAACATACTGACATTCCCAAGGGTATCAACATCTTTGACACCCTTCCTTAGCGTTTCCTTCTCCATGGGTGATGATGATGATGATGTGTTTATATCATCTCGTGGCATCATCATCATCGTTGTTGTCGTTGTTGTCGTTCCAGATGCACAAATTTCATGCTCACCATCATCGGACGAGGAGGAGGGAAGGGTCGTGTTTGTCGTAGTCGTCGTATATACCATGTGGGGGTTATAATCGTTGTCCGAGATTGTGGTGGCACAAGTCAGCGCTGCACAACTATTATTACAAGTCGCCATGGATGGATACCTGATGAACGATGGAGAAAGGTAAAGCAAGGGAGTTAATATTTATATACATGGAGGTAAATATATGGGATTTAGTTATTTATACATGGAGATAAAATATGGGAGCACTTATTTATACGTGGAGATAAAAATATGGGAGTTAGTTATTATTTATACATGGAGATAAAAATATGGAAGTTATTATCTATACATGGAGATAAAAATAAGGGAGACTATTTATTGCCTTCATGAGATATAGAGACTATTTATTGCCTTAATGAGAGAGAGAGAGAGAGAGAGAGAGAGAGAGAGAGAGAGAGAGAGAGAGAGAGAGAGAGAGAGAGAGCTATTTGACAACTTTCTTTCTTTCATAACTACACTATTTTCTATTTGGACACATTCCTTCAAAAACTCAATTGACTGTGTGTATGTATCAGTATGTGTGTGTGTGTGTATTTATGAGTACGTGTTTATGTGTATCAGGGCGTGTGTGTGTGTCAGGGTGTGTGTGTGTATTTATGAGTACGTGTTTATGTGTATTAGGGCGTGTGTGTGTGTGTGAGTGTGTGTGTATATATTTTTGTGTATACTTGCTTGAGTGTATCAGTATGTGTGGGGGGGGGGGTTGTATTTGTGTATGTTCTTGTGTATATCAGTGTGTGTGTATCAGGGTGTGTATATCAGTGTATGTGTGTGTGTGTGTGTAGATACCCCCCTGA
Source organism: Petrolisthes manimaculis (assembly GCA_034508575.1). NCBI lineage: Eukaryota > Metazoa > Arthropoda > Malacostraca > Decapoda > Porcellanidae > Petrolisthes > Petrolisthes manimaculis. Next base: position 41,029 of record JAWZYT010001149.1, read on the forward strand.
GAGCTGGTGGAGGGGGGGAGGGGGGGAGGGAGGAGGAGGCACACTGAACAGTTAACTGCCTGACCACACACACACACACATACACACACACACACACACTTCCTGCCTCACATTCACCCACGTCACGGAGAAACACTTACATACTGTACATACATACATACATACATAGGCTACATACATAAATGCACAAAAACATACATAGGTATTATGCATACATACATTAACATACATACATGCATAAATATACAAAAACATACATATTTTGCATAGCCTACATACATTAACATAATACACACACATGCATACATACATAAAATAATACAGAATGGGCATACATACATAAACACACAAAAACATACAAATTGAGCATACACTGTACATACACAGAACATACATACATTAACATTATACATACACACATACACAAAAAACATACCTACATCAACATACACACATACAGCAATACAAACCTATATACTATACATACATACATAGCTTATTATTACTGACATGGGTGGCTTATATAAGTATTGTTTCCTGGCATAGTTAGGAGTAATCAAGTAGCCTTATTGTTTACTTATACGGGTGCTATTGATAAACCAAACAACAACAACAACAACAACAACAACAACTTCCACTATCAATAAATGAGAGTGAGTGGGAATCTCTCTCTCTGTCTCTCTCTGTCTGTCTCTCTCTCTCTCTCTGATTCCTCCAAACTTTATCAATAAGAGTGAGTTAGAATGTGTGTGTGTGTGTGTCTCTCTCTCTCTCTCTCTCTCTCTCTCTCTCTCTCTCTCTCTCTCTCTGATTCCTCCAAACTTTATCAATAAGAGTGAGTTAGAATGTGTGTGTGTGTGTGTGTCTCTCTCTCTCTGTCTCTCTCTCTGATTCCTCCAAACTATAATTATATGCCATGCAGAAAACAGATGACTGACATTCTTTAGTTAGTGGTGCTATATAGGCTAAGTTGTGGATCTGTTGTTGTTGTTGTGTTGTGGCATTCTATATATACAGTAGTTTGTTTGTAGGCAGCAGTACACACCTTCCAATTCACCAACAACAAAAGCCTATTGGAGTAACGTGTGTGTGTGTGTGTGTGTGTGTGTGTGTAATAACGTTTTGCTTACACACACACAAACTCTCTATCTCTCTCTCTCTCTCTCTTACCAACATCTCCTTGAGCCCTTGAAACACACACACACACACACACGGCCCTGACTATGATTCAAACCCATTTAAGAACATACGGGCGGGTGGGCGGAGGGTGGGTGGATGTGATATTTGATTCCCGCCCACACCCACACCCATTTTCTAGATAATGATTATAAGTGTGGGTGTGAAGGTTGAAGTGTGGGTGTGTGTTTAAGGGTGAAGTGGATGTGTGTTAGTTAGGGTGTAGTCACATGGATGAGGGAGTATGTAAGAGTGTAGTGTGTATGTGTATGAGGCTGGAAGTGTATGTATTGTACGTCTTGTGTATAAGAAAGGTATATAATTTAGGGCTTATCAATTAGTTATAATATAGATAGGGCATAGTTAGATAAGGCATAGTTAGGGCTTATTGACTTTTGATATAGATAATGCTTAGTTAAGGAATGACAATAACAACCAGTAATAAATTAAATAAAGATAAATAAACATAAGTGTTAAGATAGGCAAATTTAAGTAGGCTATAAATAAATAATAATAGAGATGAATTAATTGTGAATAAATATATATAGTATACTCACCTAATTTCGCTAAAAATCACACTAATTCACACACATGCTTCGTTGATAAATAACACACTCACAATACACACAAATAAACTTCGTAATAAATAACCTTAAACCTAAGTTCGCTATATATAAAGACTATAAAAGTTCGATCGTGTTCATGGCAGAAAACTTGGCGGGAAACTGCGAGGGTGGGAAGTAGTGGACCCTCTCTACAGTGGTGCCATGTCTGCTTCACGAAATTTCCCCAACTTCAACATTAGAATTTCCCTCTTTACCTCAAAAATCCCTGTTAACTCCCGGCTGAAGATAGTCGCACAGTTTTATCATCCTGTTAGATATTTCCCCAGCTTCAATATCAGAATTTCCCTGTTTACATATAATGATAGTCGTATTGCATTTGCCATCTTCTTGATATTTCCCCAACTTCAACATCAGAATTTCCCTTTTTACCTCAAAACTTCCCTGTTTACTACCTCTAATTTTCCATGACTAGAGACAATTCTCCATACTTGGCACCACTGGCTGACAGACAAGGGCGGGGCCATAGTGGTGCCAGCGATTATTTTATCATCTTCCCCTCTTTACATCATTTCCCTCTTTTCATCTTTCATTAAAAATTAAACTAGCTTTTGTTGCACGGACATTTAAGCGCCATGGTTAGCTATTGTATTAAAATTCCTGCTGGGATGGACCATTTTGTTGGTCATGCTCAAATCAAAGCGTTCTGTAGGTATTACAAACATAAATATATAATTAAATAAGAAACACAAATAAATTATAACCATGCATTGATCGTGTAAGGGACATTTTCTCCGCCACATACTGCTTATTTATTCCTGCCAGTCAGAAATAGATATAGAATAATTACAGTATTGGAAAGTATTACAAGAGAGGGTTCCTTACTTATAGGTTCGTTGGCGCCATTATGATGATTATTATTATTATTATTGTTATTATTATCATTATTATTATTATTATTATTATTATTATAGGTGTTTAGGCTCGTTGGCGCTAATATTATTATTATTATTATTATTATTGATGTCTTATTAATTTAGTCTCGTTGTAACTTGGCGCCATTATTGGTGGTGTGTGTTGTAATGGTGAATGTTGCTGCCAAAATCACATCATTCATCCCTAATTTCACCCAATAGACAACATTATTAACCCATGCAAGGTATGTTGTGATGTTAGATAATTATGTTGTATGATGTATGTTGTGATGTTAAATGTTATGTGCATTATGTTGTGATGCTAAATATGTTATTGTTATGTGATTTAACTTATGTTGTGATGTTAAATATGTTAATGTTAGGTGAATTATGTTGTGATGTTAAATAATTATGTTGTGTGATTTATATTAATGTCAGTTTATCAAATATCAAATTGAGACGACAATAATTGTTATTATCTTGATTAATTAATGTCTTACTTTAATTAAGGGGGTGCGTGAGTAGGGGACAGACTTGGGGGGGGGGGGGATAAGGGAGACAAGGTGGGGGGGGGGAGTAGAAAGCCTGTCCCCTATTCCTGCTCCCCCCTAAACCCCCTACTCCCACATCCCCCTAAAATAACCGCACCCCTCTAAACCCCCTCCAAGCCTGCCCCCTATTCCCGCACCCCCTTAAGATACAGGGGTGGTAAATCCAGAGCATATTATTCCTCCAAACTATTCCAGGCAACAGGTCACCATTATTTTTGTTCCTCTGATCCTGTTTCCTGGCATATTTTGGAGGAATCGAGGCACTCCAATATACCAAAAATATACAGTACTCTCCCCTTATCGAGTGTCAGTATCTTGGTATTTTATTAGTATTTGTGTGTGTGTGTATGTGTGTTTCGTTTCATCTTCAAGTTAGTATAATAATAGGGAATAAAAATGTTTTGTAAGTTACATTTTTATAATTTAATAAACCACTGTAAGTTAGTTATATCTTTTTCAGAACTCCCTCGTTTGTTTGTCTCATGTTTAAGGGGGTGCGGGAGTAGGGGGACAGGCTTAGGGGGTTTAGGGGGTTGCGGGAGTAGGGTACAGGCTTGAGGGAGTCTTATGGGGTGCTGAAATAGGGGACAGGCTTTCTGCTCCCCCCCAAGCTTGTCCCCCTATTCCCACACCCGCCAACCCCCCCCCTCCCCCAAGCCTGTCCCCTACTCCCGCACCCCCTTAATATGAATTAGTAATCTGCGTCATCTAAGATGCCAATATCATTTCTGCTACCAGTAAATATGAAAAATAAATTAATTAACGGTCTTTAATAATACAGTAATTGGGTATTGTAGCATAAATATGGGCCAACCAAGATATCCCAAATGAACAATGATATGACAACTTAATAATATGGACCTTTATAAAATACTGTATTAACTCATTGGTACACAAGCGGAATTTTTACCAGAATTTTTGCGTCAAGATGCTAACAGAGACGTCATTTTTTACTAGGTTATTATTGCGTTAAGATGCTAACAGAGATGTAATTTCTTTATTTAGGTATCATGATGGAGCCTAAAGAAGTGGGACATCATCATCATCATCATCATCAGAGAAGTGGTGAAGGCATCAACACACGTCTTGAGTGGGACCAGCTTGACTCACTCTCCATCCAAACAACCCGTATTCATCGATCTTTAACTGAACAAAGAGAACGTTGTTTGTGTAAGTTACAGGGGAGTATTTTAAAGGAGGAAGTATATACAGTGTTGGTAAATCTGGAGCAATTGATTTTGTTGTTATACTGTAGCACCGTTTGTGGTTGATAAGGGTCATGTACGAAAAGGAGACTGACTATGAGGATGGTCAGTGAAGGGATGTTGAAGTTATAAAAAAATTAAGTAGATGAAGAGAGGGGAGGGTAGCCAAAGTCATGTAGATAGCTAGGTAAATTCAGTGAAAATAGAACAAAATAAATTTTTGTAAAGAAGAGAAGAGAAGCCTTGCAATGTGAGAATAAAAAGGGAGGATAGAGTTACTGTGAATTTAAGAGAAGTAGTAAAAGGAGTGTGGTAAAGGCAGCATTTTGATTGATGAACGAGGATATGGAAAGGAAGACAGTGTTGACTTGCATGGGGATGAAGCCAGATTGTGGGCAACTGATTGTACATGGGGAGTAGGTTAGGAAAGTGGGAGAGAAGTTGAAGGTGGGAAAGACCCTAAGTGTAGATGGAATAACTGCAAAAATATTGAATTGTGAGAGAGGTGAACATGAGTGGAAGAGATGGTATGGTACTATATATGCATTAACTTGACATTACCTATTTTCCCATGCAAGGAGTGACATATCCTCTTTGTGATGGACTGATAAAACCATAGTAAAACCTGAGGCTAAATGAGTCAGAGGAGATTACTCTTTTACTGTAGAGAAGGAAGGAGGTGTCAGAGCATTCAAATTTTGTCTGTTCACCCAGATAGCCAGAGAAATATATTTCTGGATCAACAATACTTTTCAGGCAATGAGGAACTGATATCCAAACAAGATACTGAAGCTACTCAATTAAAGAGTGAACTGGAATCCTTAGAACTCTCCACATCCAAACAAGCCATGAATCTTCTGCAACAGTCAGCTACAGAGACAAAGTTAGTTTCTAATACCTATCTAGCCATTTTGGTCATTCCTACAATACAAAATAAAAGTGTATTGTCTGTTTAGAATGAGGAAAACTTCAATTCCCTAAATCAGATGGGTTACCCTTTCATAAGTAGACCCTGTGGTAGATGATGGCATTAACTAGAAAACAGTACTGTACATAAAAGTATTTCATGTAAATATGTTCAAGAGCTGCTTCCCAGTTGTGAGAATAATAATTTTGCATTGAAACTACCGGTATGCATTTTTTTTTTTTTTTTATCATTTGCAACTGGTTGTTTGGGATGGGTGGTCAGTAGTCTGGCAACTGAAGAACGGTTTTCATTAGCTGATTGTGACTTTTCTCCTGGTAATGGGATATATTGCCTAATATTGACTAGCATGCTGCAAAATAAGAGTACTGTACACTGTACAGTACTGTACTGTTAGAACAAGGAAATAAATATTTTATATAGCTTACTGCATGTTATATATCTTTACTTTGGCAGCCTCCAGAGTAGCTTGGAAGTAATGAGGAAGCAGTTAAGCCATGAAGACAAGGAGAACCATGGCCTGCTTGAAAGTCTTGAGGACCTTAACAAAAAGATGGAAGGAGCCCAACAAAAATATCAGGCACATCTACAAGCAATCAGGGTATTCTATATAGTTAAAAAAAAATGGAAACAAATTCCTCTCAAACCAGGCCATGTAGTGGAAGCTGGTCGGGGCAAACCAGACAATGCAATGACAAACTTTACGAGATATATATATATATTATATATATATTATGAGATATATTATCGGTCCAGTTTGCCCAAGTAGGAGATACAGAACTACTGTATAACTACAAGGGCAGGCTTAGACCAGCAGTGGTTTTGCACCAAGACAACCATTCTTGTTCTATATATAATTATTTGTATTATTAGTTTTCCGTGAAGAGATGCCAGTGATGAATAAATGCACAAGATTAAAATTTGCTGTGATTGATATTTATTTCACAGAAAGAAACTTTACCAAAACTAGGATTTTCAAAAGCAAAAGTTAGGACTGGACCATGTTTCAGGTTGTCTAATTTTATACATTTAACTCAAACTTGTCATCAAAATCAAGTGTATGAACTCAATACTTCCTCACATTATCCATAAAATAGTTGCTCTTAGTAGAAGATATCTTGACCGAATTAAAGCATTGTACAGTACTCATGTGCTATTTATTATTCAAATGCCTTGATCTATGGGTCCAATTCACACCAAACAATGCTGGATCATATACCTTGCACTAAGGTTGAAGCGTAGCATAATTCATGTATTTTTTTAAAATATACCTGTTAGCATTTATGCCTATATGTGATTTACTTTGACTTCATATTTACAAAGAAACTGCAGTGAAGTTTTGTGCCTACACACAGTAAAGTGATCATGCATGTAATGAATCAGTATTTTGGTACTGTTCAATCTTTCATTATTTATTAATTTGCAGCTTCACTATGGGGACAGGCTTGTGGACAGTGACAAGATAGAGTGTAAGAAGAAACTCCAGCAACTGGAAAATGAAAAGAATACTCTCTCATCCCGTCTGGCAAATCTTAAACTGGACCAAAAGTCTTTGGCCAAGAAAGGTGAGCCAGTTCCTTCAGGATTTATATAATTTGGATTGTTTGAAAATACTGTAGTATTAACCCTTTCAGTATCAGGGGTGTTGGGAAAATTCAAACCGCTTGTTATCTGATGACACATTTTGCGTAGTGAAAAATTTAACTGCTCGTTACCTAATAACGCGTATTACGTCCAACTCCATCATCAATTTTTTTATTATATTCAGAAAGAACAAACATTTCTCCAAAATTTAAAAAATGAGTGCAATACATGAATGAATAAGTTGGGAGAGTAAATGAAATACTGTACAACTATTGTACAGTATATTTTTCCAGCGGTGAACAAGGAAAAGATGATTGGGAGAAGATGTCTCAGAGGTCCCTGCTCATTCAGTACAATAACAGCTGTGGACGTAATATGTGTCATCAGGCACTAAAAGGGTTAATACACTAAGATTATTGGAAGGCTTTCAAAAGGATGGAAAGAGAATTAGAAAAGCTACTGAAAACAAAAATAATGGAGAAGATAGAAGGGTTAATGAAATGGCAGAAAAACTTCCTTGATAAATGAGTAACCAACCTATTGTATAGGGATATGAGGATGGCACAGCTTTGAAGTCTTGATGGTTGTGTCCAACTCTGGTGTTATATTGAAACAGTGTTCAGGTACAGTCACACCCAAAAGTCAGGTGGATTTCTTGATCCCACTTAAGCCGGAACGAGTGTATTGGGCATAACTATATAGTCAGGTGTAAGAATAGGTAGTTTTAGTTTTATGGATGATGAGAAGGTGAATCCAGTATTTAGTGTTACACTGGATATGTACTGTAGAGATAGACCTTGTGATTGACCTACTTAAAAATGAATATTAGTCAAGGGAATAGTTAATTACTGAGGCTAGTGTAATATCTTGTAATTCAGTATATAAAATTTGTATTTACTAAATTGGCAAGAGGAAATGGTCTGTGGGAACTGCTCTATGCCGATGATCTGGTCTTGACAGCAGAATCAAAGGAAGAAGTAACAAATATGTTTAACAGGTGGAAGGAAACGATGGAACAGAGGGGACTGAAAATAAACATGGAAAAGACAAAAATGATGGTGACTGGAAACAAGGCTCGAAAATTAATTCAGTCAGGAAGATGGCCATGTGGATGTTGTGGGATGGAGTGGGAACAAACTCAGTGCTGTGTACTGAGTGTAATAAATGGTGTCACCAACGATGCTCGGGTTTGATAATTCTCCGAGGTGTGCGGAACTTTGTATGTCCTAGATGTGTGAGGGAGGGGATGGGTAGTGATAGTGATGGTGATGAAGAGGATGCCTGGTTGATGGTAAATGGAGGCGTGTTAGAGGAAGTGCAACTGTTCTGCTACTTGGGAGATGTGTTGGACTGTGAAGCAGGAGTGGAAAGAGCCGTAAGAGCGAGAGTAGCAACTGCATGGGGAAGATGGCGAGAAATAGCCAGTTTATTGGTGAACCGCAGCATAGGGCTGAGGACCAGAGGAAGGACATACGAAGCCTGTGTGAGATCTGCTCTTATGTATGGAACAGATACATGGGCATTGACAAACAGACTGATGGAGGTTATACGCAGCAGTGACCGTAGAATGCTGAGATACATGGCAGGAATAAGGTGGCAAGATGGGAGGTCTAGCAGTGAAGTGGCAGAGATGTGTGGGGTTGAAGACCTTTCTGTTAGGTTGAGGCAGAAAAGACTGAGATGGTTTGGACATGTGAGAAGAGCGGAGGGGGGGGTGTTGAGTGAGGTGGAGGAGGTGAGAGTTGGGGGCCGACGACCGGTGGGAAGGCCCAAGAAAAAGTGGAGAACGTGTGTAATGGAAGATATGAATTTAATGGGAATAGAAGAACATATGGTACAAGATAGACAGACGTGGAGAGCAGTCATCGCCCGTCCAACCCCATCCTAAATGGGAAAATACGGACGTTAAACGAAAATGATGATGATGATTTGCAAGGTAGGCTGCTGTCTTTAACACAAACTTGTGCATCATAAAAGAGTGCTCTATCATAATTATAAAAAATGTGTGGCGGCTAGAATCAGCTACCCGCCACAAGCATCAGCCCTCTCGCCTGATGGGTTCTAATAGTGTAGCAGGCAGGAATCCTTTTATTCATGTATTTCAGGTTCACTCTAAAATCTTATATACCATTTGTAGCCTGTATGAATAAACAGATTAAAACCCACGATCTCTTAGTCTCCTTTCAAACCTCACCAGGAGACTAATGTAGCACCCCGCTACAGTGGTGACCCCGGAGTGACCATGAACATCCAATCTACTCCACATGGCTGGCAAACCTCTTCTTAGCCATCACATCTAGTGACCCGGGAGTGTAAACCCAGACCTCTTCGTTAGCCGCTACGTCTGGTGACCCCAGAGTGTAAACCCAGACCTCTTCTTAGCCGCTACATCAGGTGACCCCGGAGCCGAACAGCACACACCACAACTACGATGCTGCCAAGTATTCAGCACACACCTCAACTACAATGCTGCCAAGTAATCAGCACACATCTCAACTACAATGCTGCCAAGTAATCAGCACACATCTCAACTACGATGCTGCCAAGTAATCAGCACATCTGCACTACTCACCATACATCTTCACTACCCACCACACACTGGTGAGGAAGATGTGTTGGTGCAAACTACCCAGCACACATCTTAACACATCTCAACTACCCACGGTACCCACCACACACTGGTGAGGGAGATGTGTTGATGTAGACAAGCCAGCACCAACTCCTCTCTGCATCGCTGTTCACAGAGTTCACCTGACCTTTGGACACCTGCTGCCAAGCAATGCAACTCCATATGTCTGGCAAGCTTCACCTGCTTCTGTCTCCAGCATATTACCCATTGCTTCCCCTATCGACTACCAATCGAGGGAAGGTGTTTCCGTAGTCAGAAACTGGTGCATCTGGGAGCCCTTCGTCCATCATAATCTATGCACTACCAGCATATATTCCTGCATCGCTCTAGTGCGTACGCCAAGCGTAGCTAACGCCCGTACCACTACTGCCACACACGGCCCTACATCACGGCTCGACCTATCTACAAGACGACGACCCGCCGCCTGTAGGTCGCCCCCTCTAACACGGACCAAGAATTTCTCGCTGAGGGGGGAGTATTGTGGCGGCTAGAATCAGCTACCCGCCACAAGCATCAGCCCTCTCGCCTGATGGGTTCTAATAGTGTAGCAGGCAGGAATCCTTTTATTCATGTATTTCAGGTTCACTCTAAAATCTTATATACCATATGTAGCCTGTATGAATAAACAGATTAAAACCCACGATCTCTTAGTCTCCTTTCAAACCTCACCAGGAGACTAATGTAGCACCCCGCTACAGTGGTGGGTCTCCTGGTGAGGTTTGAAAGGAGACTAAGAGATCGTGGGTTTTAATCTGTTTATTCATACAGGCTACAAATGGTATATAAGATTTTAGAGTGAACCTGAAATACATGAATAAAAGGATTCCTGCCTGCTACACTATTAGAACCCATCAGGCGAGAGGGCTGATGCTTGTGGCGGGTAGCTGATTCTAGCCGCCACAAATGTATGGTTTGTGTATACGGTACTCTTGTATTAATTACAGAACTGTATTATATACTGTATACAGTAGTAGACCCTGACAGTGTCCCACACACTTTTTACCTGGGCTCTGTAACATGTAAATCTGGCTCTCAGCCTCCTTTAATTAAGTGATCTACAGTAGTACAGACAGCCTGACTTGAGGCCCATACACCCCTAATGGGGATAGTATGATACATGGATGTGTACATTATTTAGTGTTACCATTTTATGGTACTGAAATCACTGTACAGTACTTCACTACATTTAGTACTGTGCATGGTAAAAAAAAAACCTATATATTACTCTATCACTATCTCTTTTTGAAACATATTACATATTTAAATCATGCAAAATTGTTTCAGAGTGGGAAAGCTTCACCAAGTCAGTGATCACGTTGGCTGAATTAGGGATAAACTACACGAACAAGTTAAAAACAGCAACCCAATTGAGAAATAATGTGAAGTAAGTGTTGATGTATCTGTTTTCCCCTCAAGAAGCTGGGACAGTTGATGTCATATACAGTATAGTATATGACAGCTGGTCTTCATTAGTGTACTGTACTGTACTACAATTGTATAATTTTCAAAAACTCATAACTTTATAATGGTGAAATTAGTGCATTTGTCGAATGATCATTCCAATAATTTTACTAATAGGATCTTTACTGAATTTTAAGAATTTTAGAATCAAGAATCATGGCAGTGAGAGAGGAAGTTCAGCAGCACTATCAGAAGGAAAATGAAGTTGTAACCCAGTCTGCAATGTCCAGTGGCATCCAGGTTGGTAATTTTCATTGTCTCTATAACATTTTATCTGGCTCTTGTAAGTACACTGATTTGGGGCTTGTGAGACTTATTTAATTTCCTTAACCATTAAACTCTGGATGACGGCAATTAAAGCAGGGTTTGGATTCTCTGGGACCTACATAATTATACCGTCATCCCCTTCTTCTCGAAGCTTGCACCCTAATTTGTGCTGTCTGGTGACTCCAGGCATCCCATTATATTGTTAGTGGGATAGCCAGTCATTCTTGGAGTTGTAGAAGCATGTCTAGTCATTCTACTGTGTCCAATCAATTAATTACTTCCCAATGTAGGACAGAATGTCACTCAGGAATTATTTGAAATATTGGAATTACAACTAACATAGACATACATAATGGTGAAGTTTGGGGAGATAAATGGCAAGCAGGTTATTTTCAAGCAAGCATGATGACTTTCCTTGACTGCCCAGGGGGCTGACTTTATTTTCTGTGAATATTTGCCATCCTCCACAGAACTAGAATAAAGATTATTGTAGGATCTGTACTGCAACCATAGGCTGTCTTTTATTTTTCCACTGTTGTGTGGACCTCCAGCACATGGGGGTGCATTTCCCTTTGCATGCAGCAGTGTAAACTCCCTCCCCCTTATGGTCCCTTCAGGGCTGGTCTCATGGAAGGTACGGCCCCACTTGTACTTCTTGTGGTAACATGTACTTGGGCCCACAGCACTGGCTGTGGGATCAAAGACCTTCCCCCAATCTCCCTGGCAGTTGGAGGCCCCCAGACTCCCTGTTCCAGTAAGCTCTGTTCCCATTTCCCTGGGATGTGCTTCGGTAGCCCAGGCATATAGGGCCAGCCCCTCCTTTATTTTAATTTATTTTTTTACTGTGACCAGAGCATACCAGGGGTCTGTGGGGCAGGAGGCCATTCTGCCCCGGGATAATGTCAACAACAACTTTCCTTGATTGCAGTCAAATTTCAGGAGAACCCCAGCACAGAGAGAAAGCTTGCCTTGAAAAAAACTCTGTGATAATGAGGTTAAAGAATACTAGAAAAATCCCCTTTTGTTATTAAGTCAAAAGTGATAAGTTTAAAAAGTAGTTTGTTAAGGCTGCATTCAAAATAGCCTTCCTGATACAGGTAGATAGTTTTCACTTATCAGTCACAAGTATTTCTTATAATACTTTGTTTTACAGGGAAATATAATTAGTGAAGCAGACAGCCATGTCATCATGCAGCAGCATGAGATACCAGCCAACCCAAGTGCAGTTGGTCAGAATACATCAGATCTTGCCCAGTGGAGTACACATAGGAGCAAACAGTTTTACAGTGCTGCCATCACACAAGACAGAGATGATGGTAACAAGCATTATATGACTCCAAATACACCCAACTCCCAAAGTTGGATTGCACAGAAATTGCAACTGTCATCACTGCTCACCCACCATCGGCTCAGTTCACCACAATTCAAGCAGAGCTTTAGCAGCAGTCTTTCACAGCTGAAGCTTCAGGTAATTCAGTATCAATACAAAAGTTTATTTTAGAAGTGGCTGTTTTAAAGTCCTTACACAATGAACATTGACATTGGAGAACTGTACAGTATACAGAATTTTTGTTTTTTAGCCAGAATGCTTTACTGCCAGCCTATCACTGTACAGTACTTTTACAAAATTAATCTATGAAACTGTGCTATTTTGTTGTTTTTCGTGATTGATAACTGAGCATGCTGTATTAGAAGAGCCTTTAGGTTTTCAGAGTTGAGTTTCAATGAGGGAACAAAGCATCAATCCAGATGAATGAATAAAAAGAAAAGTTTCTCAAGACAAAGTTCAAGAATAGAAATACTGTAATGAAAATAGAACACATATACAGTACCGTAAAACTCCCAAACTTTGGACATTTTTTACATGTTTTAGTGAATCTGAAGTTAGGCAGAAATTTCCTAACTTCAGACAACTCTTCCCAACTTCAGACAGGGTTGTATTTTCCGTTTAAACATGAGAATGGTTGACAGCATCCATCTTTGGACACGCTGGCTGAACTTCGGACACCTGAGAAGTTTTTTTTTTTTTTTTTTTTTTTACTGCATTGAAGGTCCGAGTTATACATATATAATGAGATATATCCAAAAATAGCTTCTTTTTTAAGCACATCAATTGAAATCACAATAAGTTGCATCATATCACATTCTAGTGAGGCTTTCTTGGTATAGATCTAACTAAAAACTATTCAAAAACTTTTCTAATCGAAAAAACAGAAACATAAAAACGCATTGTGTATACACAAAACCAGTCTTGTTAGGGACCGCACAAATATAAAAATTGTGCTGTCAAATGACTGCTACACCCACGGTGCTGCAGACTTGTGTTGAAATTTTACTACCCCCGCGAATCATGGGTTAAGACATGGATTTTATCTGTTCTAAAATAGTATCAGTAACATTAAATAGCTTATATGATAAGGTTTCATTCATGTTTATCTAATTTAGATTTTTATTTTAGGAGTACATTTTGTTCATAAAGTGCTAATAATAATTATATATTTCAGTTCCCAAAGTTTAGTGGAATAAAGAGAAATTGTCAATCACCCATGGAGATTACAAGTAGGCAAGACTGTAGTGTACAGCTATCATCACCAGCTACTGTTACACGAGCTTCATTTGCTCCTCTGTGGCCAACTCCACCTTCACATACATTTGGCCATTCTTCACATACCAATCAGGATAATGACCTCCAGAGTCAAGGAAATTTGATGCAATCAACTAGTGATGTGAGGGAGAAAGAAAGTCTGGTGATATCCAAAAAACCTAGATGTGTGCTGGAAGCTGGAAGCCAGGCTGATATCCTCACAAATTCTGTTAGCACACCCACCCAATTATCATCAGTCAACTCATACACCTCAAAATACTCCAATGTGAGAAAGGTTTTAACTGATATGCGATATATGAGAAAAGAGAACACACCCAGGCTTGAGAACATGCCAAGTGATACTATTTCATCTAAACCTTTGACTTTAGTGACAGGTAGTATGTCATCCCAGCCGGAAAGCTCACTGAATGTCACTGTTTCATCTCAGAAGGAAATATCTTCAAACAGTATCATGCACTCCCAAGTGGGAACCACTGCAAATGGAACCGAGGCGTCCCAGTTGGAAGTGACAACGAAAGACATTCTGTCATCTCAGCATGAGCCAACAAGTGGTAACATGTCATCTACAGAGACCACTCCAAGTAGTATGTATTCAGGCTTGGTGGTGAGTAAGTCAAATAGCACACCATTATCCAGGCAAAGGAGTATTGATGATATGGTAAAGAATCCTTCACAACAACCATTATTTCAAAAGGTAGGTTCCTATTAATATGGCTACCTATACTGCTCAGAATATGACAATATTATTTATGACACCAGTGTATATCTGAGACAAAGGTGTGTAATGTTACCATGTCTGTATGAGAGAGATGAAGGTAAAAGTGGATGGAATGGGTGAAAGGCTGAGGCTGAATGAAGGAAAGTGTTCATTGGTGGCAAGCCATGCGGATGACACTGTGTTGCTGGGAGTGAGTGAGTGGTAGCTGTAGGGAGTTTCTCGGGCAGAAGCTGAAATGATTGACTTTATATTTTCATAGCACTGGCTATACCCAACTGTATTGAGTTGGGCAGCCACTTTTAAATTATCTAATTGAAGTAACCAGCTTCAGGTACTAACACCCCCAGGGGTCATAAATGATTAACAATAATTCTACCATTATTATTTTGTCATCTACATTCATTATTTCCTTGGCAGCTTTTGTTAACAATTAATTAGAAACTATACTGGAAGGAAATTATGTTGTATGTGTTCTTGACATAGTCTTCAAGTGATTTCTTAACAGGATAACCATTAGTGTGATTGTATGCTTTTATTTCACAACTCCAGGCATCACTAAAAGTACAGTTGTTGTTGTTGACATTCTCCTGGGGCAGAATGGGCAGGAGGCCATTCTGCCCCGGGAGAACATCAACAACAACAACAACTTCAATAAATAAATTAAAATTTTATTTTCAGGAACCCTTAACATTCAAGCTGTCGATGAAGGCTAGGCCCATCACCACTCACTCCTTCCCTGAGACTCCTACAACTGGTGAGTTATGGAAAAAATTTGTATTTAAATAATCAGTATTCTGTTTAAGACAAGTAGAGAATATAATAATAATGAGAAACTAGCACAAGGCCAGAAAGGACTGATGGAAGAAAATATACACACAAAGGAAACAGGCATACAGGAAAAAACAAAGAATAATACTGTACAGTAGTGACAACCACATTCATAGCAAATTAACACCAGCACACTGGGGTGAATAGTTTATTTTATATTTTGGCTGATAATTGTAATGACATTTTTGTGCCAGAATTTACTGATGATTATGGAGTGATGAGTGAAGTATATGATGACATTACCATGGTTGCAGTCAGTGTCTCAGGATATACGTCCCACATTCCCACTACGTCGTCTGTTGCTGATCTTCACTCTCACCCCCAATCAGGAGAGAGTGACAAGCCAGATACTGAGGTAGAGTACCATACATATCTAATGTCATTTAGAAGTATTGGAGGTTCAGATTATTGTTTGTTACATGCTGTGGTATTAGGTATAGTAAAGTGAAGGAGAAGTAAGAGATATTCACTCCAATGGTGTTTGCTTCAATTCTCATCTCCATTACATTGAGTTTTGATTCTGTGGAGGGTTGTAATAACCTACCAATTTGAAATATAAGAATGCAGCTTTTTACAGATCTCTAATAGATAGATAATCCAATGTATTTTTTCTGACCAGCAGGTGGAGAGTCCATTGAATTCATCACAAGGATTTAGCCTAACAGATACAGCAGGTGATGGTGGTCAAGAGATGCTCAATTTAACACAAAGTGCAGATGTAAGTAATGATGCTGTGTTGAAATTTTAGAGACTACTGTACATTTTATTTATTTGGAAATATACCTTATTTAAATTCTTACCATAGGCTCTGCATGAAATATTTTGGAGACTGACTTTCACATGATATTACTATTCCAAAAATAACACTTACCTTTGTCAAGATCAAGAGGTAATGCTCATTTCACAATATATTTTATTTTCTGAGAAAAATATCGAAGAGACCTGTGGGTTAGGACAATAGGGTAAATACTGTTAATGATTCATCATTGTACATAATGTATGATGTTATAACTTTCTTTTGTCATCTTCAGATGTCTGTTTCCAGCTCCATTTGCACTGCACAACCAGGTGAACCTATCATATCATCATCTCTTGCAAGTACAGCAGGCACTCATGATATGACCTATACTTCAGTGGATTCAGTCTATCAAGGCAGCTCACTAACAAATACAAACATGTATAATTCACCTATATCTGGTATTGACAAAGTACAAAGCAAGACCCAACCAGCTCTCCTGAGTAATATCTCAGTGAAAAAGTCTCCTTTGTTCCCTATTTCTACTGCCACATCTCAGTTTACCACAAGCAGTTCCGGAACACCAATGTTGATGGCACAGGGATCTCACTTAAATGCAGATAGGAATCAAGGGTACCAGATTGAAGGAACAATTGCAGAGGCACCAGAACTGCCACGGACTCCCATCATGGGGAGGAACAGTAACAATTTCATGTTTATGAGAGAACCAGAGGAAAGCAACACAAGGCCTGGTGCACTGAGTCTTTTTGGTTCCCCTGATGTATGTAAGTATAGAACTGTCTTTTTTGTTTTGTTTCCATATGTATAGTTGGGTACTTTTCCACATGGGAGAGTCACCCTTGTAAGTCACTCTTTATAAGAGTCTGGAAGTGCCAGTTTTGTTTTAAAGTTAACATGCACAAAAGACCAGCCCAGGTACATTCCTTTATTTTTATAGTGTTCAGAGAATCGTCCATATTGTTATGCACCCTAATCCATGATACTCTTTTGCCACCCCACAATGTTATACCTAGCAATTATCTCTACATTCTTTGATTTCCACTGAGAATCTTTATTTTTGAGATCCTGTACAGCCGGCAGCATAATTTCGCGTCCATCTTGCGTACTAAATAATGCTTATATGACCAGATAAGTTGCATTCTGAACCAATTTCAATTCTACAGCATGTGTAATTTACCACATGAAGAACTATATCCGTCATCTCTGCATTCAAACTGAGTCGCAACATCACTTTACCTCATACATACGCAGGTGGAACTTATGCTGCCGACTGTACAGCTCCTGAATCCTGATTCCTAGGTTTAACTGGGTATTGACACACTGATTGCACACTTTTCTCTGTTTGATACTGTTAATGAATGGTACTTTTACTGAAAGTTCTGTATATTCATGCATTGCCTCATAAAGTTTTAGTTTTGCAATGGGGTGTGCTATTAATATTTTTTGCTAGACATGCAGCTTTTTATATTTCTTCTTTCTTTGTTTATTGATTTCTTCCAAACTTTGTCATTAATAGCAGCTGTGGGAAGCCAGAGCATGGAGACCTCAGGGGTAAACTTCTCCTTGTTTGGTAGTGAACCAGAATCTCCAAGGTCAGGCAACAACAGCAGCTTCTTCAATTTCAGCTTCAGTAATGAAAATAAGAGTAGCCAGAGTGAGAGTCCTATGTACTTCTCCATGTTTGATAGTTCCCAGGAGAATTCTTCTCAGGAGGGAGCTGGCTACAGGCTTTTTTAAATACTGTACCAATCACTGTAGGAACCTCAACCAAGGTACAGTATTGGCCGCAGTTGAAGTTGCCAGATGTTGCTACAATTTACTTTGAAGAATGGACAACTATTTCATTGTTGCTTTAGTTTATTTCTTATTAGTTCATATAATTTTTTTTTTCCCAGACTGTGTATGAAAGTAAACCATAAAGAAATTAAGGTTAGTGCCCAGTTGATTGTTGATTTTATAAATGCTGATAGCAAAATTTCATTATCATATTGGTATCAACATGCTTTTTAAAATTTGTCAGCTGTGTAAGCCGTAATCATCGAGTCCCATTAAAATTTCATAATTCTACCAGTTCAAATCACACTCACATGATCCTTGGGAAAAACATTAACACCTCAAATATGAATAAGTACTGATACCCAAAAATGATTGTCTAAATACACTTGAACCCAAGAAACTTCATCCAAACTTTCCCTACATTGAAATTTTAGTTGTACAGTCTCCTCCACTCCCACTTTCACCAGTACAGTGTTGCCAACGTGTGAGCTACCAGTTCCGACTCTTGCATCCGAAACATCTGCCAGTAAGAGTAAGGGTTGATGGCAGGTGTTTCGGATGGGAGATTCGGAACTGGTAGCTCACACGATGCCGGGTGTATACGATGGCAACGCTGAACTGGTGAAAGCGGGAGTGGAGGAGACTGTACCTGTACCTGAAAACCTTGAGATTTAACTGTGCCAAAGATGATACAGCTGTAATGTTGATTTATAGATTTAGTTTGTAATGGTTTCTGCAAGAGTTTGTATGCAGTGTTTTCATATTTGAATGTACAGTTGGAGAATAAAATATCTGAACACTGTTGTCGGCTTCTGGCAACATCTCCAAGAGGAAACACATCAGTGAGAGAAATTATTCATAATCTAAAGGGATGACGTCTCCCAGTGTCAGTTACCGTTATTAAGTAATTCATAAATTTGGTCTATTACTAACGTGTTTACTCCTGGCGTTGTTATCAGAGGCCGCCAATGGTGTTCAGATACATTGTTCCCCAACTGTACTTACCAATGAAGTGCAATGGGTCTTACCTGAGGCTCTGTGGGTAGACTGTGTTAAGCCTCCCTTGACCCAGATTTTCAATTGTGGGTGGAAACCATGCCATTGGGATACTGTAGTTGGCTGAAAATTGGGTTACAGAAGGCTTAAATAGCCAAGTTTTTATATCACCCACCACCAGTCACCAGGTTATGAAAAGTATCAAAATTATAGCCCAATCATCAGGAATGAAATTTGTCCAAAATTAGCTTCTTTATTTGAACTGTGATTTCCCTTTCCCCTTTTAATCTCTCTAATGATCATCCTTGCCAATAGTATTTGTGAGAGTATAAACATTATAATAATTTTACCATAAGCACCATGGCAAGGTCAGAATGTTTTGGAACCTTCACTTAGTTAAAAATAGCACACTTGTAATGGAAAACTGCAACTTTGGTATTTTGCTAAATTATAATTGAAATGCAGTAATACTAATGTAAATCATTATAATTTCATTACATATTTCACAATAATGCCTTATGAACATCATCAGATAAAGTATCATTGTTATATTACTAAACAGAAAATGAAAAATTAATGCAAATTTGAATCTGGGTGATATCATGAACACGCTATTTTGGCAACATTCATTGGACATGGTTTATATTTCACATTCCTGTGACTGAAACAAATACTGTAAAAACAAGGTCGTTCCAAAATTATTTAATTTCATAGAGCAGTAATAGAACATTTAGCCCTTCTTGAGGCCTCATCAGCATACCTGAAGGGGTCCCAAGATGGGCCAAAACATATTATTCAGTGAAATTATACCATTTCATAACATGCAGGTTTTTCTTAACAGTAATAGGACAAGCCTATGCTCACTATATATTCAACTTTTGGCTATAACCACACAACAACCATATCCTTTTTGATGAAAAAAATTTACAATTGCTTTTGTGACTTCTGGTCCAACAAGTTGACGGACGGGAATATTCATTCAGTTTTGCAATACAGTCGTCGGATTTTTATTGTGATATTCTCACCAAAAGTGGATGTTTTTACAACTCCTTTTGCCATCTATGGACAAATTTAGAATTGAGGATATTTTTTTTATAATGTACCTGCTGTATAATCATGATTTTGACTGGCAGATGCTGCCTGAAAAGTAGTATTTTGTTTTTGACTGGCAGACACTGCCTGAAATGATATGTAGTTTTGTTTCTATAAAAGATATGATATTAGATGTGAAAGAGCAAGTTCCATCAATGGATCACATTAATTTGGGAGCTGTTATTCTTCCATTTCAGTAAGACTAGTGTGCATAGATTCCAGTGATATATGTATATACTGTATGTAGTACAGTACAGTACTTATTATATAGTATTATGTATAAGAAGCACATGAGCTATTATTTACAGTACATACTTGTACAGTACTGTATATGGTTTTATTATAATGTGTGATTACTGCCTAACATATAGGGTGGCTGTGAACAGACAATCTCAAAGTTCTCCTGCCCTTTGCAAACAGTCCTCCCTCTCTCCAACTTACACATCTCTTCCATCATCTTCGAGTTTTCTCTCTCAACCTCCTTCCTGTGCTAACCTTCACATTCATACACCCTTTTAAGTAGCCTTATATTATCCATTTGTCCCATCATCATGGTCAGACCACATTGGTGTACGATGTTCTCCAGCACATCCACCTCAACGCTACATCACTACGGACTTTATCAGTCATTATCCATTCTCAAGATAACAAATAACCTCCGACACTTCCCAACTAAATTATTATCATATCAAACTATAATCATACAATTCCTTATGTCAACTCGACCTATTCAATTATGATGATGATGTGCTGCAATATCATCTTTATTACCAAGATATTTACTACGATGGGAGTGTCGGTGGATATTTGATTGTGGCTGTACCTGCACCACAATTACCTAATTAGTGTTCCTTGTACCTTACCATTCCTACTGCTTTATTCATATTTGCCTAGATACTAAAAGTCCGTCATTTTACTCTCCCATTTATTCAATTTCAAATTATGCTTTTTGAAAACCTTTCCAACCTATCTCTATTTTTGTACACTTAGCAACATACTATCACAGGCAGGCAACAGTAATATCTACTTATATCCTCTTCCATCTCTCACCAATAATACTCCATTGCTCTACTTTGCTTCTCCTCCAGTACTCCATCTACATACAAAATGAGTAAGTATAATCATATAGCACATTTCTGCTGCAACCCCACACTGATATAAAAGAACTTGACCAGTTCATTTCCAATGTCTACCACTTTAAAAAACTAACCAGTCACCTTCCACAATTACAGCTGGTTTTTATTATGTACAGTATTCCCATGGGACATTTTTAATCCCTTGTTTCTTGTTCTGTCATATGCTTTCTATAAATCCTTAAAGGTTCTATATGATTACTTTCCCATCTCCAAGTACTTTTCCACTATGTATACATCTTATAGAGATTGTTTTCATAAGGAAATGTTTACCAAGTGATATTTTACATTTATTAGTCATTTTCTTTATACAACATAATTATATTTTTATGGATATATTTTCACATACATTTGTGAGATTAAGTATATACTGTAAATGAAATATAAAAGGAGAACCAATTAAGGAAGCATGAGTTTGTGCATTGTTTCATAATGAAGGAGATCCATAAGTCCGTAAGTTAGTTGTAAATAAATTTATCCTCTAAGTTTATTTTAACATTCCTTAATAGAGTACATTACAGTATTTTTTTTTTTTTTTTGGGGGGTAGGGGGGGCTTTATGCCTGGTCTCTTATAGTATAGCTACCAAGTTTCACTTCAGATGAATGGGTCATATAATAGTGTTTGGTATTAAAATCACTAAAGGTTCAAATAGCCTCAGAGCTGAACCCCTTGTCTGTTAGGGGTCCTGTACTAGCAATAAAGTCTACCATCTCCTTGAAAGAGAGAAATAGGGCATTGATGATGATGATGTTATGGATGTGATTTTTTTTTCTGCTTATTTCTTGTAAACTGGATGAAACAAATTGACTGGTCAGCAATTTAGTAGGTCAGAAATATTGCCTTTCTAGTAAGTTGGTGTGATATTTACACTGCCCTAAACCAGTCACGTGTGTGAGATGCGTGTAATGCCAGGAAGGAAGAAAATGAATTGGGGGAGAGGGATCAGCAGAAGTTAAGGTGATCAGAAAAATGGGAGGATCAGGAAATAGGTACTGGATTGAGGAGTGAAATAAAGTTTCTCAAGTGGGGGTTGAATTTAAGCATGTCAGACAATTAGAGGGATAGATCTGGGAAAGGGAAAGGTTGAATAACCTTGCAAATAATTTCATGTGAGGTAAACTCCCCATTTTTAATGTTTTCTACTATACTTTGCAAGCATTACTGTAGCACAAGACCCAATTGTAGTCAGGATTTGAACATGTACAGCTCCAAGCAAATGAAACGGAGACATGCCAGCCACCGACGAGGTGGTGTAGTGCTTCCCTCATCTGGTAACACTGATAGGATTGAGGCTTCAACAGCAGTCAGGCATAGGTTTATCGCTAGCACAATTCGAACATGGTATTCCTTTCTACCTGACGTTGATGTATAATACATTAGCACTATCCATTCAATACCAAATACGATAATAGACAAATAGAAATTTGCTCTGTATACATATTCTGTGTAATACATCGTGTATATTATTGTGTTTATTATAACGAATTGGGATGTATCTTGTGATAAACTTTTGTATGTTTTTTATATAAGAGTAATAGCATACTAAAATTAGTACAGTAAGTGTTATCATTAGTAGTACCGTAGATGTAGTAATAGTAATAATGATAGTAGAAGTAACAGTAGTAGTATTTAAAATTATTATTATTACTATTATTTTTCATTATCATCATATATTATTATTGTTATTATTCATTATAATATTATTATTATTGTAATTCATTATTATTGTTATATATTATTATTCACTATTATAATATTATATATTATTATTGCTCATTATCCTTATTTTTAATTATATTTTATCATTATTATCATTTCTATTATTGTCGTCGTCACAATAATTATCTATTCTAAGGTTGCTGATTAACTAGTAAATTTATTTAAACATAAGTAAACATGAAGAGTAGGTTAATACCCTCTCCATCCTCCTTCCTTTTCAACAACTGCTTGAAGTCTATCTGGCATGTTGATAATGTGGCGCCTTACAAGGTCAGAAAGGTCTCTGAAAGTTTCTCACACTCGACGATGTGAGCAAAGAGTTCCTGTTCTGTTCGTTCATCACCGGGTTCCCATTCATTTACAATCATCGCCCAGATATTTTGAATGGGATTACAATCTGCTTCCTTACTAGGCCACGGTAGTAATTGGAACTGAGGATGACGAACATACCATTCCTGCACGATTCGAGCTTGGTGGACGGGGCACCGATCTTGAATGAAATAAAAAAAGTGATATTCTGTCATCTTCCTTATATCCTCCACCACTAACATTTCACTTGTTTCACTCCCTATCACTCGTTTCTCATACAAGTCAAACTTTTAAGTCATCAACCACGAAATCCAATATAGTCTTCTCTTTTCCCCTGTTCGCTCTCAGTCAGAAAAGAGGCAAGGTTTTTTTCTAGTATATGATGAAACAGAATAACACAAAATCGCAGTTGAACATATGCAGTTTATATATTACGCTCTCTCTCTCTCTATGTATATATATATATATATATACTGTATATATATTAGGGTATACTTAACTTTCTCAATTTCAGAGGATTATAATAACATACGTTTTGGAAAAAAAAGTCACAATACCAATAGTTTATTTTCACTTTTGCTTTCGAATGGATAATACTCATCAACAACGGGTAGAAAGGAACAAAATGTTCGAATCGTGCTTGTAAATTCCTGAAGGTCCAAACCTATCTGTGTTACCAGATGAAGAGATCACTACACCACCTCGTTGGTGGCTGGCATGACTCCCGTTTCATTTGCTCGGAACTGTACTTACCACGTCCATGACTGTTGAGTACTGATATATCAGTTTAGCTCAACACTTCCACTAGATTATGTTTGGTAGACAACTGATGGGTATACTGTACTATTCTTTATTCTTACTATATGAAACAGCAGTCTTCAATGGACTGTTCTTGACTATTTCTCCAGTCGGTAGCCATCAGAAGTGGACAAAATAAGTGCCTCCACCATTAGCAGTGGGCCAGGCTATCAGTAAACACCTTTTACAATGATGTGCATCATAAACTGTGGTAGAAGAAGCCAGGGTGGGAACAAAGAGAGATAATTGAAGGGGCAGAAAAGATATAATTATACATTATAACTTAAGTAAACTAGTAAAATATTATACATGTAGTCCTTAAACACAACACATAAACACCAAATAACTTAAAATAAATAAGCCAACCACTACTGTACTGCTTTATATTGTTAAGGTGAACACCCAAGACAATGCTGCTAAAAATCTGAGGTAGTACATAGGAAACTGCACTCAAGACTCACTGCTTGTGGGAGAAGTGGAGTTTCCTGGCTTGAAGGCGGCCAAAATTTTGGTTTGTTTCTGCATACTGTACTATCTCTTGATGATAACATCTTTCATGTCTCTGAACCTTACACAAAAGGTGTTTAAAGGTGCTCCACCAACTCCTGTAAAGCCCTGTTCGAGTGAAAACAAAATAATTTATTGGCTTTGTTTTTGCTATTTTCACTCAGGCTCAGCCAGAGCAGAAGCAGCCTTATAGTGCTGAAACAGACCTACTGAAGCAGTCTAAACACAAAACACTTTAAAAAAACCCTAGGAAAGTAGAGCATGGAGGTAGGCTGGTAGACAACATGTATGCTGACACATGAGAAACTGAGGACAGAATAAGGGCACGCCATACCAGGTCTAAGCAATAACGAGATTTTTTTGTTTTTGGTACAGAATTAAATTGATCTTTTAAAAGTGTCTCGATATTGGCGTTCAGGGGTCCTCTCTCATCTTTGATGCTGGTTCAGGTTTCTATCTCCCTCTATGCTTGTGTCTCTTACCATGTTTCTATCTCTCCATGCTTGTGTCTCTTACCATGTTTCTATCTCTCCATGCTTGTCTCTCACAATGTTTCTGTCTTTCACCATGTTCTATCTCTCTCCATGTTTCTATCTCTCTCCATGTTTCTATCTTTCTCCATGTTTCTATCTTTCACCATGTTTCTATCAATCTCCATGCTTCTATTTTTCACCATGCTTCTATTTTTCACCATGCTTCTATCTCTCTCCATGCTCCTATCTCTCTCCATGTTTCTATCTCTCACCATGCTTCTATCTCTCTTCATGTTTCTATCAATCTCCATGCTTCTATCTCTCACCATGCTTCTGTCTCTCACCATGCTTCTGTCTCTCACCATGCTTCTGTCTCTCACCATGCTTCTGTCTCTCTCCATGCTTCTGTCTCTCACCATGCTTCTGTCTCTCTCCATGCTTCTGTCTCTCTCCATGCTTCTGTCTCTCTCCATGCTTCTGTCTCTCTCCATGCTTCTGTCTCTCTCCATGCTTCTGTCTCTCTCCACATTTCTATCTCTCTCTATGTTTCTGTGCTTCTCCATGCTTCTATCTCTCTCTAAGCTGCTGTGAGTCCCCATGCTATGGTCTCTATCAATGCTTCTGTGCCTCCTCATGCTTCTGTCTTCCTCCATGTTTCTATATTTCTTTACACTTCCATGTTTCTCTATACTTCTTTGTCTGTCCATACTTCTTTCCATCTCGTGTCTTTCACTTCTTTTGTACTGAGAGTGGTGCTCATCAGGTTGCAAGAAGTGTCTGTTCTGTTGATAAGGTGAGTGACTTCTGAAAAATGAAGATAATTAATTAACCAATACTGGAGTAGACAAGACAGCACAGATATTTGAGGAAGAATATAGAATTTTGAAGCCTTGTGTTAGACTATATTAAAAGCCCTGGTAGAACCCATACTGATGATTGGAAGGTTCTGATGACAGGCATATGTAAGTCAGACAGGGACAGTGATAGAGGAATAGAGCCACAATTGTCCAGACAGAAGTTAAATGGCAAGAAATTGAGAAAGGAGTACAGTTTTATCATGAGAAAAGATGGCAATATTACCATCAGAAAAAAAGGAGGGAAAGTGGAAGAAGCAAATGTCGAGAGGTCAATGAGGAAGAAAGATTAAAACTTTCTTGTCAGGTGGATCAGTGAATGAAGAAAAAAGACAAAGGAAGTGGAGAACATTGAGATCTAAAATGGAGATTTCTGAGAAAGGAGAGTAGGACAGAATGTGTTCCAATTTTGAAGCAAAATGGTTAAAGAATTTTGAATAGTCAGCAGAGTTAAGGAAGAGATGAATAGTGAAGATGTATTTAGTTTGAGAGTGACATATAAGCCAAAGCCAGAGGGTAGAGAATGTGGAAGAAGCAATCGAGGTTCTTGTGTACATAGTTGCAACACCTGCCTTTGACATGAAATTGAGGATAAAGTAGAAGTCAGAGAAAGGGGTAATTACTATCAGTTGCTGCTGGTACAGTACAGTACAGTACAGTACAGTACAGTACAGTACTGTACCTGAGTTTTGGTGAAGGAGAAGTGAGGTTTAGCAGAAGAAAGGTGGTGTTTAACGGATGGAAAACTAGTAGAAAAACCACATACGTTGCAGATACTGTATGTACTACATAAAGAATGAGTTGGACAATGATCTAAGGCACTTCAAAGGATCAGCAGCATTTGGGCCATAGTGTAGTGAGTTATTAGACCCACTATTGAAAGTGTCCAAGGCATACAAATTTTTATTTTTCTATTTGATGTATCGTGTGTAATTTTTGTCTGAGAGTTGAAAAGTATGCTTTTAATGGCTGATCATGTGAGCAGAGATATGTTAAAAATTCATTCCTCCGATATACTCTATAGGGTATGGTATGGGTCCTCTCACTAGAGCTGAGCAGGACGAATTTCTGCTGCCAACACTACCTTACATACACTGAATTGCATGAAAGTTAATTTAACTTCTTTACAATCCTCTTAACTTATATATTTCTTACCTGTGAGGAGAGTGCGTCTGCTGATGGTCTCTCTGATGTTGCTGGCTTCCATGACCGTGCTCATCCATATGATCACGGCTGTTTCTGTGACTACATTGACCCAAGAGATCACTATCTTCTCTATGATCCCAAGCATTCTGATAATCATGGTGGTTCTCTTTACTGTTCCACTTTTCCTCCTGATCGTGTCTGTCATTCCAAGCAGCCTTACGAGCCAAATTATTAGGATGATTCTGGCTATTCCTTTGATCACAGCTTTGTTTATGAACTCGGCCAACTGCATGATTCAAACTCTCT
Organism: Petrolisthes manimaculis; assembly: GCA_034508575.1. Lineage (NCBI taxonomy): Eukaryota > Metazoa > Arthropoda > Malacostraca > Decapoda > Porcellanidae > Petrolisthes > Petrolisthes manimaculis. Next base: position 68,323 of record JAWZYT010001149.1, read on the forward strand.
CTACTACCTCTAAAATTATGCCTTTCTTTATCATCCAAACTTTCTTTACTGCGAATACGGTTAGTATTCCGAATGAGGCTATCCTCAATGTTTGGCACTGTCCCATCATCCCAGCTGCCCTCATGGTCCCTATTTTGCCTGTGAATCCTCTCAGACATATAATCCAAACTATCCCTAGTATTTTGGCCTTTATCATCCCAGCTGCTCTCACGATCCTGGTTTTCTCTATATTTCCTGCCAGCCTTGAATTCAAAACTATGATTAATATCCCTGCTTTTCCTATCACTCCAGCTAGCATTGTGACCACGGGGTTTTCTTTGACTACTACCTGCCCTGTATTCAAAACTAGGCTCATCATCCAAGCTGGCCTCGGGATCCTGGTTTTCTCTGCGATCAAAATTATATCTAAAGTTCTGGTCTTCTCTTTGACAACAGTTGTCCTCACAATCTTGGTTTTCTTTTTTATTCTTAACCATTTGCATCAAGCTCTTTATGAGATTACCACTGCTTCCTGCCTGACTTTCATTACAAATCTCACTAAATAAACTAATCAGATCTGTATTTTGGTCTGACTCGTGATCCCCAAAACTTTCATTGCTCTCCAATCTCTCCCGAATAGGCTGGTGTCTATTACGGTTATATGTCTTTCCCCGACTCCAATTGGCCTTAGAATCCTTATTTTCCCTTGGACCCCATTCATCATCACTTGAGCTCTGATCTTCACTATCCCAAAGTTGTCTTTTCCTCCCCAAGTTTTTGTGGCCATAGTTGCTCTTGTACCTTGGATCTTCTCCACGACCCCTATACTTTTTGTGGTATGGACGACCCCTACGGCCTCTATTATCTGTGGGACTGTACTGATCATCTCTCTGACCCCAATTATCTCTTCCATGGTCTCCGTCTTCCCTCTGATCTCGGGGACTTCGCCAACGGCTATCCTGGCGACGTTGACCTTGACGGTGGAAATTGCGAGCTCCTCGGCCACGTCTTGAGCTGGAGAAGTGGTCATAGATGTTCCTGCGACCTCGAGCATTCTGACCATCGTTCTCCCCATGTTGCATCTTAGAGATTCAAACAAATTTATAGGGCAATACAAAATGTAACAGTGTCAGCTGTATGCTGACATCACTAATATAGCACTTAGTATGCCAATTTGACTTCAACTATTCTGAAAATAATAATCCAATCACCCATACATACTGAAACATATTGGGCAATGAAAATTTTTCAAGTCTGGTCAATAATATAGATTCCTAATGATTACAGTACAATAAACTTGTGTCTTCTTTCCATACTGTACTACAATATGGTTAATTATAGTAAGATTAATTTTTTTATAAAGTACTGGTAATTTGTATAAATACTGTTTTACACACAATGTAAAGATACTGTACCAACCCTTGATAAGCAGTGTCGCACTACAGTATTGTTATTAGGATGTAGAATTGTGGTCACATATTAACGAAAAGTAGCAATCAAATTCCATAATATAAATAATATATCAGTCCTCTGTTAAGTGGAATACATATTGCAGGGGTTGGAATTCTTCCCATGGGAATATAACGGCATAGTTAATAGTACACTAACTAAATAGGCTGAGCAGTAACCACCACCACAGTAGACCATAACAAAAATGTACAGGAGTATAGCATTGCATACTTTAAGTACACAAAGGTTGAGTAAATAGTACTGTAATGAGAATGTTCTTTACTGTAACATTGAAGTCTTCTGTTTCCTGGTACTGTACTACTGTATATAGTTTGGAGCAATCCGTAGCCCTCCAATTTACCAACAAGATAATCTTCCCTTAAGTAGGAGAAAGGAAGGGACTATACAGTACTACAAATAAAAGCTATGTACAGTACTGTATGTGGCAAAAGGCAGGTATGGGACAGCCTAATTATTATAAATGGGATGAGAATACAGTACAGTGCTCCCTCGTTATTGATGGATTTACTCTACTGTACTCTCTCATGACTAAAAATCATTCTAAACTTGAGCCAAAAGTATGGAAAATGTATGTGTTGAATGGTTGTTCATTCTAAAGGGATAGGCCTAAAAGCGCGAGTGTAGTGAGTGAAGAGTGAGGGTGATAGTTGACAATTTCAGTTATCACATGGTAAGATAATTTAGTATATGGATAATGCTCATGATGAATATTACTGGGATTCAGTATTTGAAGCGAATCATTACACTTGTTTCCGAAATTACTCAAGTTTGTTCCGTCTCGTTATCTCTGTCCGAGTTGACTAGTGGCCTGGAGAGGGTCCGCTCTGTCAGTTTGTGTTGTGTGTTTAGTTACAGTTTACTGGAAGCAGAAACAAGTGGAAGGTACCTTCCACCTGTTTCCGCTTCCAGTAAACAGTAACTAAACACTGGAAGCAGAAACAAGTGGAAGGTACTTTCCACCTGTTTCTGCTTCCAGTAAACAGTAACTAAACACACAACACAAACTGACAGAGCGGACCCTCTTCTTCTCATTTTTTATAATAGGCTGTGTTTCTGTAAAATGTTGTGATGTGTAGTGAAATTATGTGGTGTAATTTTATTAATACTGTACATAGGTATCCAATACAAAATACTGTACATATATATAGGTGGCGGGAAGCCGGGTATCTCTGGGTATCCTGTGACTATCAGACAGTGTAATGACCTGTTACCATTGATGAGGCTTTGGATATCTATGTTTATGCAGTGTTGTGATTTAACTGTTGTGGGGCATGGTAGATTTTGGTACGTATTCGGAGTTGATGATTGATAATTGATTGATAACTGTAATAAAAGTCGTGTTTACTACTATCTGGTGCATTTAATGTATTAAAAATTATAATTATGAAAGGTAGTTAGTTACTTAATGGGTTACTTTTAGGTTACATGGTGTCAACGCGGTCTATTTACTTAACTAGAGTGTTACATTCTAGTTAATCTTGGTCAGGATATGAACTTGGGAATGCACAATGGTGTAAGTAGTAGTTATTGTTCAAATCTTTATAACGATGCTTTGTATTGTTCGTTTATTCATTCATTTATTTGTTTATATATTGTGTGTAGCCAACTGACATTTGTTAAATTTAAGTTGAATAAATAGTGAATACAACACTGTGCTATCGTTCTCCTGATCAAGTTAGTTTGTATGCATTAATTTTGGTAATTTTCTCATAAAATTACATTCACTCTTGTTGGAAATCGTCTAGTTAAGGACCACCTACTTGGGGGGAGCACTGTACTTTTATTTATGCGGTATCGACAGTTTTGTTATCGACGGCCATTTTAAGAACATAACCCTCGTCGATAACGAGGGAGTACTATACCAGCAAATGAGTGGTTTGAGCAATCAGTTAAAAGCTGCTGGATTGTGACCTAAACCCTTCAGTACAGTACAGTACTCATCATCATCATCATTTTCGTTTAACGTCCGTATTTTCCCATTTAGGATGGGGTTGGACGGGCGATGACTGCTCTCCACATCTGTCGCCGGCCCCCAACTACCCCCTGCCCACTTAAGGGCTGCCGGGGACTGGGGGCCATTTTTGGTGTGGTTGCCATCATCATTTTTTGTTGGAGCGAAAATTTTTATGGTTGGCATGCCCTTGCTTACAACCACCACAGGTATTGGCGGTGGGCCTAGCCTTTGCCTGTCAAAGGCATACCCTACAAGGCAGCAGGGGGTTTGGATTCAGAGTTTTCCTTCTCCTAGCCTTTGCCTAAAAAGGCATACCCTACAAGGCAGCAGGTACCCTAAACAGGTGCTACCATTCCGGGTCAGAATGGACCTGGGAGTAATGGTGATTAAAGGGTAACTCCACTTTCCCTATAACTCCAAAAGTCCCCAATCAGAGCCTCACCACCGGCTGTAGTTTATAGTCATACCCAGTACAGTACTGACACAGCTAAAGAATAAGTCTTGTCAGAATACTTAATTCTACATACAGTACTATAATATTAGTTGATTATCCTAATGATGCCCAATGTGTAATGGCAAATGACAGACATTGTAGACTTTGAATTTTTTTTAAACCAGTCTATCCTAAATGATCTTGTTAGAGCCTCAGGCACCATTACCCTGTACAGCATTCTAGGGGTGAGTAGTCTGTGAAGATTATTGAAATTACAGATTCATAGCTTTATATTAAATACTGTACAGTACATGCCATAACCAAAACAATCATTATACAATATTGACTACTAATAATAAATCCTGAGGGACAAAAACCAAGAGTATGTAGGTCTTAGACCTGTATGCAAGAACATTCCATAGTGTTGAAGTTCCTCAAACTGTCAGGCTAAGTAGCCCCGACTAAGCATAGTAAATGCCATTAGTATATATTATATTAGTGTTGGCCATGATAAAAATATTGTATAATATCATCATTCTGGTCTAACACTGAAGAGAATTCATCTCAGATGGAAGTTAACCCTATGTGAAAATAATGCATATTATTAATCAATCTTTTTTTATTATTTCAAATTTATTACAAATATATAATAGGTGCAATGGAAATAAGTCACTTGAGAGGAGTATGTGGCCTTACCAGGTGGGATAGAGAAAGCAATGAGTGTGAATGAGATTTGTGGTATGAGTGAGAAGCAATTGGTATTGAGTGTGGGGTGGTTGAGAGGGTGAAGCGTAATACAGTAACTCCCCGACATACGAACATTCGAGTTACGAACAATCGGTACATACGAACAAACTTCTGAAGTCCATAAATTTGTCTGAAAGTCGCTATCAAACTTCAAATTTAGCGTGCGTGCATATAGTTCACGAGTCTGCCACGCCACGGCAGCACCACGCTTTGTGACGCTCGCGGCGGCTCACTCAGTACCCACACCGCCGCCACTCTCCAGTCGAGCCAAAATTCAACAGCATTTGTTCGTCGTGTCATGGTGTACTGCTCCGTAATTTCGCTTAAATCGTACATAATTTCATAGTAAATGTCGGGTGTGAAACGAAAGATGGATAGTGAAGCCAATGGCAGTGCAAGGAAACGTCAGGCTATAACATTAGAAGCAAAAAGCTGTGCTGTGCCTGCCTTATCTCCCTGACGCACGCCCCCGACACCCACCATCTTGTTTGTTTACATCGACAGCTGACTTGCTACTACAATTTTTGCTTAAATAATTTTTTTTTCAATGTTAACATTGTGTAAATCACCTTCAAATAGCATTAAAAGTGCTGGGTAATACAAGTATGGGTATTAAGTATGCTGTAAGTATAGGGTTTTATCTATTTTTTAATGTAAATGAGGCTTTAAAACGTGGGGAAAATTTCGATGGGGACCTGATTTTGAACATACGAACAAATGGACTTACGAACAGCCTCTTGGTCCTCATTATGTTCGTAAGTTGGGGAGTTACTGTACATTGGGAACAGGTCTGCTTGGTTTTAGCAGCATTTTGAATATCTATCTATCCATCCATCTATCTATAGCTCCAACGCCTCATTCCCTCCAGGAACTCCCCCCTAAGGGGGTGGCCAGAGCAAGTGTCTCCAGTTTTCCCTGTTCCAACACTCCCTCCCTATTTGGTCAAGCCCTCCTCTGCCCCTCATGTTTCTCTCCCTCACATAGTATACTCTTCCACTCTGTTCTGCCATCTAACTGGAGGTCTGCATCTCACACTAGATGCCACAACTTCACTAACTCCTGAATATGGAATACTAAACTCCTACCCACTTGAACACAAAACTTAATGTGTTTACAGTACTGTAGGTATTATTTATTAACAATAAAACAAACAGCTGTTGTACATGTGAGTGAAGTGACTGTCCAGGAAAGAAAAGAAAACAGAAAATCCCATCACTGATACAAGACCATCAAGGCAAGTAAAGCAAATACTGTACTTTATGAAGAAACATATTCAAACATAGTTAATGCAATAAACTAACACCAAACCTGGAAAGATTATATAGCACTAAAACATATCCATTCAAACTATGGGACTGGGCACGGAAGTTACAAAGAGTAAGAGGGGATGCACCCCACAGATACTGAAACTAGATGTTGTCATGTGAAGAAAGATATATTGGAAAAAGATTGATGATGCTTATGACTGTGTGACCAGTGTAGCTGAGACTGGCCTGATATCAGATAAACATTACCACAACCATGGACTGGGAGAGGAAAATAAATCTTGGCAATTTCCAGGAATCCTTTAACAATGAGGGAGTCCAGTAGTACAGTACCCTACACTGTGAAATGAAGAAATAAAGAAAGACTAATTTGACTACAGCTTACAGGCCCTGGCAGCATATCAAGGAATGAAAACAGAAGAGATAATGGAAACTTTTAACCTTATTTTGGCGACACCAAATGCATGTCCTAGTAATGCCCTTTGTATCACATCCAGTATTCATAAAGTTATTATATGTGGTAAGAACTGACTAGTCAGTATGGGTCAATGATTATCACTTTCTATGCTAACCACCCTGAGTTCTTTGAAGACTCTTCGACTGGTATTATTAAATTTGATTTTCGATGAAAATACTCTGTGGTTATATTCGCATTGCAAAATACTGTAATGGGAACTGAGCGACAAAGAGAATTTTTCATTACAGAGAAATTTTAATAATACCAGCCTAAGTACACTGTATAATAGTGTATGTGAAGTATGATACTGTACACTGGATCAAAAAAGTATCGCGCAGGTGGGGTCCGATGGTTCTGTAAAAGATCGCTCATTCTGCCTCTTTTTCAGTAGCTATCGCCTTAAGTGTCAGAATGTTTCACGTGAGTAACGCCCGACACTTTTTTTATAGAGTGTACATGTTATAGTTGTTTTATATCTTAATAATAACCGTCTTTGTACTCACTACAGTATACAAAGCAAAATTCAAACATTTGCAAATTTTGCTTGGCATGTCAGATACACAGTGGTGTATCCATAATTTCTATTATATCTAATAAACAAGTTAAGAGGCATCCTCAATAATGTCATCCCCTAAAACATTTACATTTGATGTTATCTCTATATGAGAATTTCATCAAGGCCATATCCAATGTCATTCCAAAACAATTACAGTATTATTATTGGTAATTTACTTCATAGGTTGTGTTTTAATTTTTTGCAAACACTTATAGAGCTGAAACATGGTCCTTCATCTTTGTTTTTATCCATCACATTTATTCCAGAAATCAATAAGTTTGCATCACATAATGTATAACTTATTGTCTCTCACTTGATGCTGCAACTGGGTCGTATGCAAGAACAACCATGGTGTTGACGATGGAATGGTATCGATACATTGGCTCAGTTGCTTGTATGTGGAGTCATCATATCAGTATCACGCCATTGTATGCACCACCAATATTCTTGAATAAGGCCCCATTACCTATGGTACTGGAAACCATATTAAAATTAAGGAACCAACGGGTTATGACTGTTTTAATTGTGAGCTTCAACATGATAACTTCAAGTTAATCATCTATTTCCTTAGATTTACACTAAAGGATATGATATTACTTGATCCACGGAAAATCTAAGATCAGAGAAAATGTGCACTAAAAATTTAATCAATACTACATGTCTAGGACAATGATTTAAAATTTTACTTACTTCTCGATGTCTTGAAAACCTTTTTCTTCTTTCACTGTTCTCATCTCTCTTTTTCTGAATCCAGTCAAGATAGTCTTCATAATCACTCAACTCTTCCCTCTTCTTTCCATCAGCACAAGTGGCTCCCCAAATCGCAAAATTATTAGTTCCTGGCAAGAGAGCATTATTCTAGTAGATATATCACAGCAATATAGTAACAGTACAAATACAAATGTAATTTCGATTAGGCAAGGCATAAACTTACAGTGGCTGACTTAAGGCCTAGTAAGTTTATTGAAAGTTTTAAATGTTGTATTAATATTTTATTCCACTCAACCTCTCTCTAATCAAAGAGCCATTTACTGTTTTCATATTTCCTGCAGTCAAGGAATCTACTATTCCTTTAAACATTCCTAGATTTCTTTTTCCAAACACTTATTGAGGGGAAATTCTCTTGTTGGTGACATAGAAGGTCTCCGATTCCTCCGAAGTACACCAAGAAACAGATCCCCATTGAAGTTGTTTGTTTCCTGGTATAGTTTGGAGGAATCAGTAGCCCACCAATTTACCCTCAAAAGAATCTCCCTTTAAGGCCACCAAACTTTTGCTCCTCCTCCTTCTCTACACCCTATCTCCATTCCCTGGCATATCAGATTTAATATTCACATCATATATGTTTAATATATACTGTAAAGTATAATTATATATATTGGTATATCACTGAATGTTGCCAAAGAGGTGTAGGGTGAAACAACAGGGCATAGAAGGAGAGACATATTGTGGTGGTGTGAGGTGCAGTAGGCTAAACAGTCAAGAGAGTGGTCTGTGAGAGTTGGAGTAGAGATCTTGATGCTGGAGCAGGGGCTAGGACAAATAGAGAAGTACATAGCAAAACGGAGGAGTTGAAGCTGGTCAGACGAGAGATGGGTGGAAAATTTAAGAACTTTGTTGTTAAGTGAGGTGGTGGACCAGGAACTGGTGAATGTCATGCATCAGTTAGTTAAGAAAGAAGCCATTGGGTGACCCTGCAAAGTGGGCGGCCATGGCCACTGTCTAAAAGTGAATGTAGGTGATGTGGGCATGGATTACTCGGTAGCGGAAGTAGCTGCGCGAGTTAAATTAGGCTTGTTGAATTTTGAAGAGGGCCCAGAGGACATGCTTGTCAAGAATGCTGAGGAAAATGGGCTAGCAAGCTTCCACTACAACCTTGCAAATGAGGTGGAGAAGCTTCTCTTTTATCCTTGGCCAGCATTTAAGGGAAATGTTCACAAAAGAGCAAGGCATCACAACTCTTTTGTTTTCTGTCTAATAGAAAAAGAGGGAAAGTTGGAGCTACAGAGCTGAAGAGCGAGATAATGAAAATACTGTACACAGGAGGTACAGTACTGTATGTAAAAGAAAAAAATGACAAAATAAACAGGGGTGAAAAAGAGAAACGGTGTCCAGTGAAGAGGTGGCAAGAAGCTGTGGACTGAAGAAACTTGCAATAGTGCTGAGATTAAGGACATTGAGGTGGTTTGGGCATGTTGAGAGGAGAGGGAGGAATGGGGGTGGGGAGGGTACAGCATTAGTGAAAGCTGTTGAGGTGGAAGTGCCAGGTTACCATCGACAGGGCACGGTAAGGAAGACATGGAGGCAATGTGTTGAATAGAATATCAATAATAATAATAATAATAATAATAATAATAGAGAGAGTAGTGGTGGTGGATCTGGCAGCATTGGGTACTGAATAGGCTGAGGCAACAAATAGAGATACAGTAGTTGGTAGGGTATCGTCGAATGTTTAACCTCATTATTAGATATTAGGGGAAAATGAGGTTAAACAGAAGGTTGATGACTAGAAGCCTGACTGACTGGCCATTATAAAAAAAACCAGTTGGTGATTGATAAATGACAATGCTGGTTACAGTATCAGGCTTCTACTCTCATGGTTACCTTAATTTGATGTATTTAGTTAAGTTATACAGTACAGTACAGTCATTAACTTTTAATCAACAAGAAAACATATCATATCAAACACTTGTACTATTTGCACCTCTTTCAGAGGAGAACTACTTCTGGGTGATATGTAGGGCTATCGATTCCTCATAACTAAGCCAGAAAACAAATGCCATCAACGGAACTAACAGGGGATCTGTTTCATGGCATAGTTTGCAGGAGTAAAAAACCTTTCAATTCATTAACAACTATACCTTCCCACCATTTGCATATTAAGAGGACATTCCCTACCACCATATCACTGTGTGACTGGATTGATTAGCTACTATTTACTCAAGTGTTTGGCACAAATCCTCTCCAACCACTGTGTTCTTGAGGTGTATTTTATCAAGTTGGTTTTCTGTATTCCAAAATGAACTATTGTATGTAACTTATTGTAAGGGGATAGTATACATTTGTTACACTTGAGGAGTGCATTGATTCCTCTAAACTCTAAAGTATGTTATGAAACAGTTAATGAATAAATATAATAGTACCGGTATCCTGTTATTGCTTGGAATAGTTTGCTTCAGATATACTGTACCACCAACAATACTGTACTTACATACTCCCTAACTTGCACATACAATAATCCAATACTAGAAAAAAAAAAAAAAAAAAAAACCACTAGTACAGTACCAGGTCATATAGAACAATTGGTACTAAGATGGTACAGTACAAGAAAGAGGACAAAAATAGGGAAACAGGCACATGGAATCAACAGTAAAGTCTGCCAGTCTACTCCCACAGGTAATACATTATCATACAACAACCATACCTGAAACTTGACGGATAATGAAGCAACAATCTCTACATTCATCCTAATATTTATTACCTTGATAAGTGGTTAAAAAAAAGACATTATGTACCTGTATACAGTTTATATATAAATACTGCATGCTGATTAATCTGACTACCAAAAGTGAAAATACAAAATAATTTCCATTGCTACATTGAAGTACTTGAGAATGATGGTACATTAAGAGGAGATTCTTCTGTTGGTGGATTGGAAGGTCTCAGATTTCCAAAAACTATTCCACTAAACAGATCCCCTATTAGTAACATTATGATCGTTAGTTTCCTGGAATATTTTGGAGGAACCAGTAGCCTTCCAATTTACTAAAAAGAGAATCTCCCTTAACACCAATGTCACCTATTGAACAAAACCCTGACACCGACATCAATCAAGTAGGGATGTACCAACTGTTCACTTCTTAACTGATACATTGAGATTGTTCATCATAATCAATTTCTTGAAGCCAATTACCAATTTGGTCAATAATGTGTAGCTTTTCATTATCAAACCCTGATTCTGAATTGATATCTAGATAAAGCAAAGGTAACCCTAGTTATTTGACAATTCATACCTGATATTTCACTGGTACCGGTACAATTTTCAGATTTCCTTTGATGTTTGATCTCTATTAACCACTTATAGAATCCTGAATCTGGACCTATTGCAGGTGCCTTTAGCAATACTAAATAAATGTAATATCTAAAATGTAAAATAAAAAAGTTTGTATTGCATGTGACCAAACATATCTTAAGTGACTGCATCCGCCAACCAGATATTTAGACATCATAATAAAGTTTGCTACCATGCATGTTATACATGCAGTACAATTACTTATTCGACTTACTTTGGACGTTTTTTTAACATGTGGAAGGAAAAATCTTGACATAGCATTACAGTAAATTGGAAAAGAATGAGAGGAAAAAGAGCCAGAGAATTCACAATCATTACACAATCACAACCTCATACGCTCACAAATCTATTGTCTTCCATACTTATTATTTATATTCTTCCAAGATTTTAATTCCCCTTTCTATTATCTATCTACTATTCATCAGTTCTTTTTATAGATTTTCCAGTCCAGTATTTTATGAAATAATTATAATGGGAATGGGAAGGTGATGTTATAACTATACACATACACTACAATGTGCACTGCTTATATTAACTTGTGTACAGTATAAGCCAAGGTGCACAATGAGTAATCACAGGTGCTACAGGATTGTGCAGCACATGGCAGTGCAGTCACAGGTAATACAGGAATGTGCAGCACAAAACAGTACCACACATTGGAACATGAGGAATCATACAGCAGTCACAGGCCTGTTTCATCTGCCAATGCAAGATGATTACATAAGTAGTCTGTAATAAAACTGCACACATCATGGAAGTTACATCCTTATAAAAATGCTATTCTCTCTCAAAGAAAACTGGCCATTACTGTGGTATCACTTATCACAACATAATGTCCATCACTATACAAACTACACATGCTGACCTGGCCCCCTTGATATGAACTATCCAGCATCTCAATGTATTCCTCAACTAGATTTGTAAGCTTGTGCACACACATGCCTCACTACCATCATATCTATTTACCCTAATGTGCAATGATAGATAGTTCAGAAAGACAATGAATGTTCAGAATATGATGTATTTCCCAAAGCCAATTATTTCAATTTCAAAGAGTAAGAGTGATCTGGATAATCACCAGGAAAATTAAAAGGAACAAAACTGAGAGCACTATTACAACAGTAAAAGTGTTAGCTGGTAAAAATATTCTAAAAATTGGCAGATATCGACACATCGGTACATCCCTACCATCAAGTTTGCAAACACACACACACAAAAACAGGTATTGTATCTAATCATTTTCAACTACTGTATAGTCACCACAATGATTTTGGGTGAGAATAGCTCCGCCCCCTTGATAACGTCTTAGCCACCGTCCACCAATCACGTCACTTCTCACGTGGGACTGTACCCAGCCAGTCACCCTAAAAAAATGGCTAGCCAGAATTTATTTGATATTTTTTTCTGTTTTTACATTCCCATTCATTCATATCCATCTCCTACTATGATTTGTAATTACTATAGATTACTGGTATATAACATCACCACATGGAAAGTTGGCACTGCTTATTTAGAGTCAGATACCATGTGCTTTACAAAGATATTTTATTCTCCTCTCCCATAAGTACCAAAGGCAAGCCTTTATGCACCCAGTGAAGTGCTGCACCTATCACAGGAAGAGTCATTGAACTTACTGCTGTCAAACTCTCATGGTATCCGACTGAAGATAAGCAGTGCCAACTTTCCATGTGGTGATGTTATATACCAGTAATCTATAGTAATTACAAATCATAGTAGGAGATGGATATAAATGAATGGGAATGTAAAAACAGAAAAAAATATCAAATAAATTCTGGCTAGCCATTTTTTTAGGGTGACTGGCTGGGTACAGTCCCACGTGAGAAGTGACGTGATTGGTGGACGGTGGCTAAGACGTTATCAAGGGGGCGGAGCTATTCTCACCCCAAATCCTTGCAGTGACAAGAAGTGAGAACAGGATTAAAATGTTGCCAAAATGTTGTTACAGATCATCCATTACATACTGTATTCCACTTACCATATTTGCACAGTTATAAAGGGTTTGTTTTTTGGATAATATGCTGCACCCAAACATAATCATTGAACTACTTCCTTTGAATTTCCATTAATTACTAGTGTCATTTGACTATCATTGTTGAAAATATTCTCTGAACTTATTTTTCTTTACAAAGTAATTGGTATGTTTCAGGTGAACCTTTTTACATGGTATAATCTTTTCTAAATTTCATTTCTTTTATTATCTACAAATCACAGTACCGGTACAGTAGTTATTGTACTGTGAAATATGCCCACAGTATATGATAAACAGAACTCTATAATTACAACAGTATAATAATACTTTATCTTGAAGAGTCAAGTACTGTATTCATAAGGTTACAAATGATGATTATGAAGTGGAAGTGTGTGGGGTAGGTTATTCAGAGAAAGACACCAAGTAGTGTTTTCAGTGCTATACCAATGAATATTTATACTCATCCAGCACCATTATTTATTTTCTGTTACAATAGCAGGTAACGTTGTTTACTCTTCATGGTCTAGTTGGAATGGAGTTATTTTACTCCTTAATATGAAATATCATACTATTTTACAATTATGATGAGCCACTTGCGTCAGTGCTTGGTGGTCTAGTGGGTTGTTGTTGTTGAAGTTCCTCAAGTTGTCTGGCCGAGCAGCCCCGAGCTCCTGAGGAAGGCCATGGCCTGAACCGGGCTTTCCCACAGTGCCCTCAGAGAGTGTATGTTGTGTTGTTGGCGAGTGTGGTTGTGTGTATTGCAGTCTTCAATAATGTGTTTAATAGTATGGGGTGCTGTGTTGCATCCTGGACAGGCATCCACAATGCCTAGTGGGTTAGTGCTTCCAGCTATCTTGCTTGGGTTTCATGCTAGGTAAGTTACCTAGGATGTTTTAATCATTTAAATGCCATCACTGTGAATGGGTTGGCTGCCCTGCCCTTAAGGGGAGGATACAGTGTTGGTAAATCCGGAGCAAATTATTCCTCCAAACTATTCCAAGCAACAGAACACCATTATTTTTGTTCCTCTGATCCTGTTTTCTGGGATACTTTGGAGGAATCAAGGCAGTCTAATGAACTAAAAGTATAACATCCCCTTAAGGATCCTGTGACTAAAGGCTTCCGATTCCTCCTGACTATACACAAAACAAGTTTGATCCATATAGATGGTACTTCATTCCATATAAATGGTATTTCAGGCAATACAGTATTTGAAGGACTCATTTACCTCCAATTTTCTGACTCCATCACAGGGTCCCTTAAATGACCAGATAACATTATCCCAACTTAAGGCCTCAACATAACAGAGCGGGGTAATATGTGGCATAGATGTTGTTGTGTTCTTCTTTTGTATAATTCCATTACAACTTTTCATGGTCAGGTTGGTGTTACAGTGCACTATCATTTCACTTATTAACACGTTATTCATTTGCCACTGATAAAATTACATACAGATTCAGCTAATTTTTTAGTTTCTGGGGTTTCTGACAAGTCCAAAATCAAACGTACTGATATTTCAAAGTTTAGGGAAATATCAGTTATGGGACAATTGAGGGTTTGCATTGCCCCCAAAAGTTGGATTGCTATTAAGTATACAAGAGGTTTGTATTTAGCTGTTAGCAAAACCCAAACTTTCTCCTTTTCTTATACTGTAGTAAGGTATATCAGTGCTCTGTCTCTTCCACAGAATAGCTTAATTGTAAAGTTTCATTCTGAATATCCAACGATGGGTCAAAGCCTGAATATCAAGAAGTTGTACTGGTGTGATGGCAGAAATCCATATTTTCAATAAATGAGGTCATGCCTTAAGCCTGAAGAGATGAAGACAATACAGTATACAAATGGTTTGAACTCCCCTTCACTCAAGGCAATCACTTTTATCTCTTCTATTATGCTTGCACTCCTTGCTCTTCCTTTAGGCCATAATTATAAAGATGAATAAATAACAGATGAGTCAAAATCTTCCAGTTTAGTTCTCGAAAAGCTTCAATGAAAGAGGGGATTTTATGCCACAAAGTCCAGAGGTCGATTAAAGCCCCCTTTTCTGTTCATGTACTGCCGATACTTTCTTTTCATTATCACATGAACAGCGCCTACGTTGTTTCCATCCACTTTTTTCCCTAAAACAAAGAATTTAAGTTTAAGTACTTTACTCGGGCAATACCTTAGATACACTAGGTATAAATATAGCAATGAAACTTGAAACACATACCTAACAAGAATGAATATATAATTGAGGAACTAAACTAATGATTTGTTATGATAAAAAAAATTAAAAGATTCTTAAGAGAATATTCAGTGGCAAAAAATTTTCAATAGGTTTCCATTGGGTTCATGGTCTTCATTACAATGCAACTTCAATACCATTAATGTAATACCTATTCTGGATTCTAGCTTCCTATAGTTTTGTATTATGCTCATTAATACAACATTGTAACACCACTACTGTCAAAATAATTGACTGCCTCCCTCAAAAATAAATTATTTTCAAATGTACAGTTGTCAGCAGAATATGTCCCATGGTAAGTAGTGTGGGGGGAAGAATTTTGTCTGGCAACAGTACAAGACATGCAGTTGTTATATATTATACTCTGATTGTTGCAGAAGTTAGTGTGTCTACAACTATGGCAGTCTTGATGATCAATTCATAATATCGGGTTCATAACGAATAATATATTACAAAAACAAAACTACAAAGTTAGGTTGAAACTTGGGAGAACAATGTCGCTGTGTTTGAATGTCACCAACTTGGCCACACCACTTCCCTGTTGTCCCTTTATCCCCCCAGCCATTGGTCCTTATTTATCAGTCTTGTTTATCAGAGGTACAGTATTATCAAGTTCAGTCATGCATCGTGAAACACTGAATCTAGATATCCGGAAATTAACAATGGTGATGCACAGTAAAGAAACACAATGGTCCCATCAGGAATGGTCTCATGGAAGGTTCTTGTGGTAACGTGGACTTGGCCCCATAGCACTGGCTGTGGGATCAAAGACCTTTCCCTCAATCTCCCTGGAAGTCGGAAGCCACCTGATTCCCTGGTCCAGTAAGCTCTGGTCCTATTTCCCTAGGATGTGCTTCAGTAGCCCAGGCATATAGGGCCAACCCCTCCTTTATTTTAATTTATTACCAAAGCGTACCGGGGGTCTGTGGAGGGGGGCCGGAGGCCATTCTATCCCGGGAGATCATCAACAACAATTGCAAATCTCATGCTATTGCCAGACAAAATTCCTCCTACCACACCATGTGCCATGAAACGAACTTTTGCTGACCACTGTACAGAACAAGTAACTTGTATTTCTCCTATTACTAGCTGGGTTTTTTATCAATATCTTTTCAAGGCCAATAGAATATATCCAAACTGTCTTTTATCTCTCCCATCAATAACTCCAGGATGTTAAGGGAAACAAGTCACTTCAAGTTGAATAACAAAATACTCATGCAGATTTATGTGAAATTACTGATAACAACAGCCCTATCTACTGCAGACAAGCATGTTCTGAAACATTCCTCACTAACCAATGAATATACTGTACAGTACTGTACTATGTATAGACAGTATCTGCATAGAGATAACAAGAGCACTAGAATACCCATTGACGAACATAAATATCTTCTTTATGACAGAATTATATATAATGATAAAGGATTATAACCCAATGAATGGATAAAATGTAAACATATGTTTATCTCTTTTATATCTCACCACTCATATAAGATGATGATACTATACATATATCAATGATAAGTTCCTATTCTTGTCTCTCAGATGAGGTAGGTTTGATAATTCCATGGGTATTCATAGGACGGGCAGCTATTTACGAAGAGAATATATAAAAAACAAATCGCCCTTCCTGACTCTCATAATCACTACAGTTAAGTCTGTTTAGTCATAATAACAGAAAGCTGCAATAATTACCAAATTTCCACATAGGAAAAGCATTTAGAATCTTTGAAAAAATGAAAAAAATAAAAATAAATACTGTAAATAGTAAAATTTTGGTGGTCATATATATTCGGACTGGAAAAGGCAAACATTGAGTCATGCACATGCTGCTGTTCCACACACACTGCTAACCTACTTGCGACTTCTCAGTGGTTTTCTAAGCGTTTGTATGACTTAATACTGAGTTACACCCTGTCTTCTCCTGTACCAAAGTCTTTTACGAGCAGGAAAGGCCTGGAACTCAAAATGCAGAGAAATAGTGAATCGGAGTACACTAATGCGCTCTACTTACAAAGCCCCCCGTAAGGGAAGTATTGCCTGTGGTGATGTGGGCAGTACTTCAAGGGTTTTGGCATCCCTTCAGCCCCAGCTAATCCTTTTCAGTTCTTTAAGTATTCCTCCGTTCCTTTTCTTTCCTTTTGTGGGTGGCTGGCAGGAGAGCTAGCAAATCTACCAAACTAAGTTATAGCACCAAAGTTGATTACCACACACCAATGGGCAATGGGACATTGTAAAAAATGTCATAGGATATTTTGACGATTCATCATGTCTGAAAAAGGGACCATGATGTGAAAACTATCCAACTCTCTGACTAGAAGAACAAATCAAGGCTAATGATAAGTTTTGAAGCTGAGGAGTTATTGCCTGACCCTAGAAAAACTGCACTATTACAGAGAAGCTTCAAGGAGCAAAAGAAATAAATCTCTAATTACAAAATTCACACATCCAAATTACCTGCCAAGTCCTAACAACGCTGTGCTTACGACTTTAGCTCAGGATGATGTCATGTTTATGGTTTCTACTCTAGAATTTCAGGGCTTTATGGCTGAAACTCAGTTAGTGATTGGAAACCTTAGCAGTGACAGTAAGAGTGAAAATGATGGCCCCCAACTGCACCTTGGGCCAAAAGTTGATGCCCAAAGCATCTGTGAGAGGGATTACGAAGGTTCAACGAAGACAGGGGAGACCTTCTAGAAAATATTATAATATGGCGAGTATGACTTGGATTAGGAATGGGTAAAGCAAAAGAACATGTGGATGACAGGCAGGAATGGATGAGATTGGCCAAGAGAAATATAACTTCTAGCAAATCTCAACTCTTACTTAGCATGCACAATTATATTGCTTCCCTCACTGCAAATCCACATACTGTTTAAACATTGAACTCATTATATTCTTCCATCCTTTCCTAGGTCTGCCCCATTTTCTGTCCTCCTCAATATCCCAGTCACGAAATATTTTCACCACTTTAATTTCATCCATTCATTTCACATCAGTATCAGCTCAGAATGCTCTCTACTTTTCAATCAAGTGATTTACTCACACCTCACCTTTTACATTTGTATAGATTAGACAGTATAAAATTGCATTATCACAAATGGTACTGTACTGCAATTAATACCATAATTTGTGTGGCACAGCTTTCAGAATTTATTTCTTCAAACTTATATATCAAAGTACAGTATTTTGATAATGTCTACAACAATAATAATCATTATTCCTCATGGCTGTTAGTGAATCAGGTTAGGGAAAACACAGAAGTTAATAACCGGACCTATTCATTATGTTAGGGTTTTAATATATTCATATTAACTACAAAGGTAGCCACAGCATAATACTGTACTGTACTGTACAAGGTGAGGAAGGAGTATCAGCATCTGAGAAACATTATCATGTCACCCTCAACTTTACCCCAACTGACCACAATCCTCCTTCACTGTTTGTTGTACCCAGCTGCAATTCATGTGCGATTTTCAATTTTCATCAAGGCAAACTCTTACATATTCATTACCCTTTTCATCCCATCTTGTCAGGCAACATACTCCTTTCAGGTACCTCATCTCCACTATACCTATACCTAAATTTCCCGATTTCACCACCATCAGACAAGACTGGGCCAACGGCAATGGCGGTGGACTCATCACCCTAGTCCACAAAACCCTTAATTATATAGAAACCAGTGCGCACCTCAAATCTCTTCTTCCCCACCATGACACCACCACAGAAATTCAAGCCAGTATGCAATGGCAAAATAACAAATATTATAATAGTTAATCTACAGTATATATCCTCCCTCAAGACTGCCAAACAGTCCCCCATAACTTTTCCCCCCAGCTCCAAAAAATCACCAACCAACCTGACCTCATTCTGGGTGGTGACTTCAATGCCAAGATCTTGGCCTGGTATGTCAACAACCCGACACAAAACAAGAATCACCCCTACTGGCCACATACACTAAACTACAAAAGAGCCAACTGGGACATCTTCACTACCGAAACAGAATATCACTTTGAAACACTGAAAAGTACACCCATCACATACATCAACTATACTGTACAAAAATTCAATACAATTACTATATACACAACACAGAAACAAACGCATCCCTAAAGGCAACAGAAGAAAATACAACCCAACTTTACCACAGAAATTCAAGACCTCATCAGACGAGACACACAAACACACATCCCAAACTCCTCTTACATAACACATTTTACACCAAATACAAGCACTAAATACACAAATAAACAACAAAATTAAAGACCAGAAAACACTAAATCGGCAAAGTTTGTCAGCATACTTGATCACAAAACAAACACCAGTAATCTCTACAAAACTCTTAAACAGCATCACACTGTCCAACAGCAACACTACACACACACATGCAGCCATCACAACAACAGACACTATACCCTCAAATAAATAACAAGCAAACACCCTGATCCAGCATTTCTCTCATGTCAGCCACTTTCACCCTCACCCTGAAGACCGACGAATTATCAGACGTAAGAGTAATTTCCCCCCCTTGACTCAAACTATGCACCATTCACAAACCATCAGATGAATCACATCATCCACAACCTCAAGTACTCATCTGCCTGTGGCCCTGACAACATCAGTAACTTACACCTTAAACACCTTGGACCACAAGGTGTACAAGCACTTACTAACATAGCACTCATAGCTACTCACACAACACAATACCCAACATCTAGAAGCAAGGAAATATCATCACTATCCCCAAACCCAACAAAGATCTCACACTACCCTCTTCGCACCATTCCATCACCCTCCAAAGAATTAACAATAACGAAAAGCTCAACAGTCATTAAATAAGTCACCAAAGGTTAAGATTACCTTGAAACAGATCTACACAATAAGTGCAGATAAATACCTGAATATATAAATTATCATGATAACAATGTATGGCTGCACAAAATATAAATGATGTCATGACTACAAATGAATCTAAAGAGTTTAACTACTGTACTCTCCCCGTAAGGGAAGTATTGCCTGTGGTGACGTGGGCAGTACTTTAAGAGTTATGGCATCCCTTCAGCCCCACCCTATCCTTTTCAGTTCTTCAAGTATCCCTCCGTTCCTTCTCTTTCCTTTGTACTTGCTGTCCTACCTCTCTATCACCCCTTCCTACTGGTGAGGGCTGGTTCTATCCAGAAATGAGGAATTTGGCATCCTCTACCACACCCTGGCCTGTTCTGTCTGTCTCTCTTACTATTTCTCATTCCTTCTGGGTAGCTGACGAGATCACCCGATTGGGTGGCACAACAAGGAAGACTACAGACGGTGGGAATGTTGGCTCAGGGGTATATACCTGTGAACCAGCATTCCCCTCGTCTGTTGCCTTCAAAGAAACAGATCTCACTATCACCCTGACTCCCATTTGGGGGTCCCAGCATCTGCGAGGCTTCGGTCAACCAGACTCGGGACTGCTCGGCCAGACAGTCCAGGGAACTACAACAACAACTACTGTACTCTAGGTACTCTGTGCTGGAGGATCAGTCCCAAAGCATTGCATCTAAACCTCTACAACAATTTCATAACTGGAAATACTTCACCTCCATCACTTAAGTTTGTAGTACAGTATGCTATAATCACTCAACCCTTGATTTTAGGGACTTCCGATTTAAACGACCCCATACTCTACCTGACAAACTGACAGGACCATTAAAAAACTAAAAAACTTTGCTGCCTGAAACATCTGTACACTAGGTGGAACAGCAATCCGAGATGAGGGGTCCAGTTCTCTGCCATTGTTCCCACAACTATTCACTTCATTGAACTATTGAAGACATGCAGAAATTATTAATTGTAAAATGTGGTAAAGCAATGAACATTTTCAAGTAAAGGACAAGTTAATTCACCAATTAGTCCCTTAAATTGAGGTTTGAGTGTTAATTTGCATAGTACAGTTTAATGAGAACAAAATATCCTAGAAATAAAATATAATGAAAACAATTTAATTCACATAGATTAACTAAAATAAAACAAGCAAGTTTCCTGAATACAGAAACCTACAAAATAAACCCTACTGATACCAGTAAACAGCCTAAAACTTATTTGACTTTCCAAACAATACCCATGCACCAACTGAGAAATAACTATATCTACTGTACAACTGTACAGGTGAAAAGGTAATCTTTCTTTGGACAAAGTACCTATGTCAATAAGGGGAGATTCTGTTGTTGGTGAATTTGAAGGTCTCCGATTCCTCCAAACTATGCCAGGAAACAGATCCTCTACTAATATTGGATCTGTTTTGTGGTATAATTTGGAGAAATCAGACCTTCCAATTTACCCTTACTACAGCTGGAGTCTAAAAAAAATTAATACCCATAACATATACGAGGAAAAAGGGATACTGTACCGAGTATGGATGATGATGATAATGACAAGGGAATATACTGTTCAGGCCCAAGACTGTCAAGCCTCATCTTCATCCGATTTAATTTTCATAATGAGGTTATTTAAAAGGTTCACCAAATGATAAATTTCTTACCTTTTGTTGTGTGAAAAGTAGAAAACCCAAGGACCTCTCTCATCTGCTGATCTTCAGCAGACATCTCTATCTCTGGTTCCTCTGAAAATGTCCAAAAACATTTCAAACCATGTGCGCTGTTTCCATGACACAACAAGTTTTCGAATCTGTTATTCATAATAATAGACTACACACTATGCTCCTGTAAACATTTCCCATTATATAGCTGTTAATTAAGTTATACACATCACTCTATATTCACCCTGTGGGTTAATGAGCTGCAACTAGCTGTTGGGAAGGGTGGTATTGGTACCATGCCATCATTAACTCTTGCCTATGGCCTCTACAGTCATCCCTCCGCTATCGCGACTAATTGGTACCGTAAGTAGTACGTGATAGCGGAATTCGCGATAGCGAAATTTAATAACTAATGGGAATAATTGAAATTGGTTCCCAGTCCCTCATATTTCAAGATTTTTCCTCCCTAAACATGCTTTTGTTTACTAATATTTCTTTGCATATAATGAAAACTAAAGTAGATTAGTAAGAAAATAGCATTTTTAACCTAATACAGTGGACCCCACAAGTACAGTAGGCGTGTTGAGTGTTGTGGTTAGGTGGTGCCACGGTCCGTGGGTGGTGCATAAATGGATATGCCTGACTGACCTTAGGGACTAAAGATTAAGGACCCTGTTATTGTGTATGAGAATTGGAGGATTTTGCTTCCTCCTAACTATGCTACGAAACACGGTCCCTCCCTATAGGTGGTGTTTCGTGGCAACATTTGAAGGACTCGTATAACTCCTATTTTCAGACTACATCACAGGGTCCCTTAATGATGAAAATTGGGATAGGTTCTTATGTCTCTCGAAAGTGACGTTTTTTTTTACTATGAGACCTCAAACACGATGGCAATTCATTAAACATAACAAAACGTGTTCACATGTGGAGAGTCGGGCGTCTGATTCCGAGAGCACGCACCAGAGTAGGATGTCTAACTGACTGTAGAATTAGCTACCAAAATATTAACTTAAAATTATTTTCAAAACGATTGCATCCATATAAAATGGGTGGCGAAAATAAGTGAAGCATATCCAATGAGTTTTTATACAAAACGAGCGAAATGATAATGAACATGTTAGGAAATTATATCACTCGTTTGTGAAGTGTGTGTGTGTTCCCACCACTTCTCCCGTGCTCCTTCCCCCCCCTACCCTCAGTACATGTATCTCCATTCCCCCTAGCCCAAGGTCAAGGGAATATAGGCCTAGTCTGCCTTGTCACCATGTGTGTGACACTCTCGTGTTTAGTAATTATGAGTTAAACACTGGCTTCAACACTCAGTCATGCCAGGCGGTGCATTTACAAAATGGAAAGCCATATCCTTTCATATAAAGAAGGAAATTATTTTGGTATTTCTCGGACAGAAAAAGAAGGAAACACTAATAACGTATGATTAATAAAATGTAAACAAACGATATCACGCTATCTCCCCCCTTCCCCCCTACCACCTCCACTACTACCACGCATGCCGTCAATGCCGACGACTCATTTCAGCCATGAGTCGTCTTAATACAAATTGTTATATGCATTTAATATGCTTAATACGAATTGTAATATACATCCCTGTAGGAACGACGTCTTATATTAACGTATTGGACATTCTATACCAGACCGAGGTGTAATTAGGCACCGATGAAAAAGCTTTATCTCCACACATTGTATCACTAGTTAACTCTCTTGTGTTAAACAAAGATAGGGTTGATAAGCAGGGCTAGTTATAAACCCACCCAGTCTTCATCTGTACTGCCGTAAAACCATGTCATGGTAAACATGGCTGTCAGTCCAGTTGATAAGTAGGGCTAGTTATAAACCCACCCAGTCTTCATCTGTACTGCTACACCATGTCATGGTAAACATGACTGTCAGTCGAGTGTGCTTGGCCAATCGCACCGCCAAATTTGAATGTTACGTGCGCGATAGTAAGCATACGGATGCGCTATAGCAGATGAAGGTGAACTTTTCACACATGCGCGATATTTATGAAACGCGAAAGTGGAACCCGCGATAGCGGAGGGATGACTGTAGTACAAGGTAACAACCAACAAGGTTATACAGTACTGTACAGTACATTGTATGCTTGGGATAATGTGTTAAATCTGAGAATGGTAGTCACATACCCTTTCTCTAGCACTCACATTTTTATACATATAAGAGGGCAATAATTATATACAGCCATTTGTATAATTGTTCAAAGTGACACTTTCAGATTAGGCTAGTTATAATTGCATAAAAAATAAAATATAAAACAACAGTAGCTATTACCTTCATGCTTCCCAGAGGGTCCAGACATGTAGACTGGAGACCTGCGGTGAGATGATCGGGGAGACTTCGACCTGGAGCGTGACCTGGACCTACTCCTCCTGTCACGCCTATCACGATCTCGATCTCTATCCCGACGTACTCCTTCCCTCTCCCGGGAGTGAGATCTAAAACGAATTAGAATCTGTTATTGTTTGCCAGGATAATCAAAATATACAGTAAGGTAAGGTAGGGAAAGATTAATGACTATTTGCACTCAATAAAGAATGTACAGTATGTGGGTTCCACGGCCTTGATGAATAAATCATGGTAACAGACAAAGCTTATCCAGTATTGTAAAAATAAGGAAATGCACAAAAATAATGTCTTTATGAACCGTCATTATATACTGGAGTAAAAGGCTAGAATATACAGCTGCAATCAAAAGTTTCCATCTACTTGGGGCGAAATTACAACAGATATTTACCTGTGACGGTGATAGCGTTCTCTGTCGCGCTCCCTAAGGTCTCTTTCACGTTCTCTATCTCGCCCCATTGTTCCTGAAAGAAAAAAAAATAATATCCACTATCAAGTTAAATACAGTACAACATAGCTATAAGTTAATGATAGCTTGATGCCCCATTCTCTTTTTGAGTAATCTTTAATATCAGTCCTTTGCTAGAGCCAGGAGCAAAGTGCTACTTTGGTGACTTGCAAACAATGGCTACAAAGAAAAATAATTGAGCCATCATATTGGTACCATACCATCGTATGCACCACGAATGTTCCTGAATATGTCCCTGTACAGCATCAATAGAACAAACAAATTGATTGCCACAGCCCTCATTAGGATAGGTTAGGTTAGGTTAGGTCTACCTAATTGTATTTAATGCGTTATACTGATATTTAGACGAATATGTAGTTCAAATCAGGCAAAAAAATTATTGTTTTTGGAGACTGGGTGGGGGTAGGGGGGTGATATCTCCAAAAACACTCATATGCAACAGATTAGTTAAATACACACTATTAAACACTGCATTCTGAAAACCTCGAGTCGTAAAGACCATATGGACACGTGCCCGTATATTACCATAAGTTACCACCTACATACATTTGGTTACTGGTACCTTTTCACATCACCAAACTTAAATTACATATTATTAGAGCATTCATTATTTTCTCACCATGACAGAGGACAACCTGACCATAATAATTTGTAAATATGTGCATGATAGGCATTTAGTTAACAAAAGGTAATCTAATTAGAAAAAATTGTAATTATTTAGACTACTGCCATTTTGTAGCAGTATTGCCAAAAACAGCTGTCCCAGTATTTTGCCCCGGTCATTTCCTGTACTTTACCATGGTTATTTACCGGTAGGCTGCCCAGGTTAATCTGATGCGGTCGGGGTTAAGTTAGATCGGGCTCATTTGCGGAGGAAAAGTCATAGAAAAAAATAGTCTTAGAATGGTCTAACTTAAATAAGTGGGTAATGTAGAAAAACTATACATAATAACGGCAATTCTTTCAATATTTACCAGGTTAGGTATTTCAGGCTAATTTCAAAATGACCTAAGTTAGTTGAATATACCCTATCTTGAAAATGGGCTTTTCGTAAAAAATGCCATATTCGAAAATGCCATAGAAGAAAAGTGTCTTAGAATCTTCCAAAATGGTGAAAAATCATAGTAAAAACAAAGTACTAAGGAATAGCATTTCTTTCAATAAATACCGAATTTTTTTAGATATATCTTTTTAATGTGTTTATTCAACTAGTAATATTTCTTCAGGTATATATAGAAATAACAAAACACAGTTGTGGTAAATACGTATGATTCGTATTAGGTAACAGAGGCCACCAGCATGGGGAAAAAAACGTATATATACATCTTCATAATTAATATATCTATGGTTATAACTTAGTACCATATTATATAATCCACAGCCAGCAGCAGCAGGTACAAAAAAATATCAAAATATCTTCTTAATTAATAAACCTGTTGTAATTTTAGTAATAATCAAAATTATAACTCACCTCGCCTTATTACAACAACACACTATTATTATTATTATCAATATTGTTATTATTATCCCTTTTTTGGGGTGTACATACCAACAGGAAAAGTCAGGCAGTCAATAAAATGTATATAGGTCCAAATTTGTGCCTCGTTGGTGTGTAAATAGTATACTAAATACGTTTGTGTGTCTTGTGTTTTGTAGTGAGCCTCGCGTTTACAGTGTTACCAAATTTACCTTTTTACCTCAAGTTGAACATTAGAATTTTCCTTTTTACCTCAATTTCAACATCAGTATTTCCCTTTTTACTTCAATTTAACATCAGAATTTCTCTTTTTACTTCAATTTCAACATCAGAACTTCTCTTTTGTGGGGGTTGTTTTTCTTCGACATGATTGTGTAGGAATGGTTGGGCACTAGCAGATTTTCCAAGATCCTCCACGTGGAGATGGCGACATATCTATCCCTGCTAATTTCTTTAACCTGTCCCCATATGAGAGATTTTTCAAAACTAAACAGATTCCAGTTAATGGGTATGTTACCTTCTTCATAATTTCATTTGGTAGATTTTTCCCCATTTACTCTTGAACATTCAGAGTCGGTATATAATTTCCCCTTCGGTACCTCTAATTTCTCATGGCTAGGGAAAATTCCCATTCTTGGCAACACTGGAACATTGTTGGTGGACTCTCTTTTCTCTTGAGTTATTTTCCTCTACTTTCACTTGTCTCCCTCTCCTCTCACTTCTCTCCTTGCTTGGTTTGGTTAATAATAATAATCAATACATTGTTTGTTGGTTTCATCTGACAGTATTCTCCGTGTAGTATTGAATATATATAGGGTGACTGAAAACGTATTAGCAATATGACGTGTTTGGTTACGTCACACAATGTGAACCAGTGTTGCCAGATCTACTTGACGAAAAGAACAAGAATAAAAAAAATAGCATCTCTTGGCCTTGATGGGCACGACGAACCAATGACTGGGAAGTGCCCGAGGCTGAGAGCAAGCAAGAATGATGTGGTGAGAGAAGTATGGAAGAGTGTGGCTGTCCCGAACATTATGTATGGTATGGAAGTGATTGCATGGAAGGAGAGTGATATGAGATAGACAAGTTATTAGAGGTGGGACAGAACAGAGTAGCGAGAATGGCACTGAATGCACCAAGGTATGCAGCGATAGCAGCTTTGAGAGGTGATATGGAATGGAGTAGAGGATGGAGTACACACATTCAGAGAAAGACTGGTGAAAGCAACCCTTATAAGATACAAAGTAATATTGGAATGAATGGAGGATACAAGACCTGGCAAAGGTTTATATGTGGAACATTAGAAATAGCAAATGGGGGAAGAAGTGTGAGAGAATGGTATACATGAATGGTATATATGGTAGTTAGAGGAATTATGCATGAGTGGAAAATATTGAGCAGAAATAGAGATCGATGGGCTAGAGTGGGATGCAAGAAAGTGGAAAAGTGAGATTGATCGACAAAGAAGTGAAATACCTTGGACTAAGAAAATGGAAAAATCATATGGACCATAAGGAAAATCGGTATGGTATAAGGAGAAAGAATGTCCAGAGTATGTGAAGTGGTATGAGGGAAGTCTGGGTGGTGATCTATTCTTTCGAGCCTGGGCTGAATGTATGGAGGTGAATGCAAGAAGTTATAGATGGTGTGAATCCCGAAGCAAGGTATGCCAGATGTGTGACACAGGAGAGGATTAAACAGTAGAACATGTGATGCTGGGATGTGAGAAGTACGAGAGAGACAGAACAGAGATGATGCAGATCATCTTGACTGAAATGGATGTGATGAATTCACAGGGACAGAATGGATGATATTACTGCTAGGTTTGTGTGAGCAGACCACAGATGAGATGATTAAGTGCTGTGAAGGAATTCTTGGAGAAAAGGTAGTATGCAAGAAGTACTGAGTGAATAGATATGCGTGGTATTGTTTTTTTTTTTTTCTATTTAGAGGAGGTGCCGATACAAAGGCCAACCCTGGAATAAACACCCGGGGTACCTGTAACAGCAAGAGCAACCCCAACTTCATCATCAAAATTTACTTATTTACCTCAAAATAAACTCACCTCCGCTATACAGTATTATACCTCCATAGTCGTATTATATATTCTCTTGAACAATTTTTATAAAATTTCCCCATTGATACCTCCAAATTTTCCATACTTGGCAACACTAATGGGAAGAGCAGCGGAGCATTGACCGAAGAACGTAGCGGGGAAATCAAATGGCTAGAATGATGACCCAAAACCCCGTATTCCCAGGCTCTCCCCCAAGTTTGTATGGGGTATGAAAACTGGGCATATCTCGAAAACGGGGCATTTCCGAGAGAAACACCATTGATGAAAATAGTCTTAGAATGGTCCTATTTAGTGGTAAAAACATACTAATATATACGTTTTACTGAACCCAGGTTTACTGTAAAAATACCGTTTTGGTCGTTATCTGGGGGATTAGAGTAAATTTATATTAAATTATATGTGGTAAAAGAACCTGTCAGACTAGTGGCTTTTTATTCCTCTTGAGTTTGCCACATAAACAAGCTCCTTCAATGTAGGTGTGTGTGTGTGTTTCGTGGCAATGTTTGAAGGACTCGCTAACCTCCAATTTTCTGGCTACCTTACATGGGTTGCACAATAAAATTTAGTGCCATTTTCACACATAATCGAGTAATATTAAGTATGTTGTGTAAGCACAGTTAATTAGGAGACTTATGTGTTGCATGAGAAATAGTACTAAACAGTTCAAGAAATCACAGCATAATAATTTATTTTCCCAGTCATTAGTTTACTTAATTCTGACTACCAGAGTACCACTCCAGTAACTATCATTATTTAATGAATCGCCCTGTTTAGACGAAGAAATTGTCAAGAAAATAATCACATCCTTCATAAGGCCTATCTTGGAATTTGCTGTAGTAGTATAGAACCCATAGACATTAAAATAAACAAATCACCAAATTATAAAAAGTACAATTAAAGAGCAACAACAATTAAGGTGGGTACCAAGTCTAATATGAGTATGGAATGACAAAAGAGAGGAGATATACCGGTGGTTATTTATAAATGTGACACAGAAAAAGAATAAATAGACATATAGAGAAGTTGTGTCAACAAGGAATACCTGTAGGCCTACCTAGAATGAGAAGTCACAGTAAGAAATTAATTAAAAGAAGAGACAACTTAAAGATGTACAAAAATATAGTTTTCTATATACATGTATACTGTAGTGATAAATCAATGGAACGAATTACCGGGAGAAGTGGTGTGTGCCAAAAAATACGTAACTTGAAAGTAATATATGATACTTGGGTTTATAAAAACAGGACATTATACGAGCTTGACTATTCCTGTAAAGATACAAATAGGCAAGTTAAACACACACACACACACACACACACATAACATTATCACACACACATACACACACACACACGTTATGATAG
Source organism: Petrolisthes manimaculis (assembly GCA_034508575.1). Classification (NCBI taxonomy): domain Eukaryota; kingdom Metazoa; phylum Arthropoda; class Malacostraca; order Decapoda; family Porcellanidae; genus Petrolisthes; species Petrolisthes manimaculis. The sequence goes on from JAWZYT010001149.1 coordinate 97,759, forward strand.
CATTATCACACATACACACATCCATAGCATTATCACACATACACACATCCATAGCATTAACAGTCGACGTACACTCACACACATACACACAGAAATATTATATGATGTGGGTTTTAAAGAACGGGACACTACGAGCTTGACTCAATCCCATAAACTTATTATAAAGACACAAATACGTATAAGAACACACATATAGCATTACCCCCCTCCCCACACACACAGTGACACACCCATATTCATTATATCATTATCAGTGTCACACACACACACACACACACATCCTGCCAAGCATGCGCAAGTTAGTGGTGGTCGGCAGCTAGAGTTGGATTGTATATAAGGTCGAGACAGCTAACTAGTGTAAGGTTGGAGTCTCTTGAGTGAGGTGCTGCTTCACTCTCGGCCACAAGAATTCCTACACACGCTGTTGTTGTTGTTCTCGAGGATTTACAACTTTACCACATAGAGAAAATGTAAGACTACTTATATGTATTAATAAATTAATAACTGTATTACTGTAATACAATATTATATTATTATGTTTGTTATTTTGTAATGTAAGACTACGTAACTGCAATACCACATTATTATTATTATTATTATTATTATTAGGTCTATTGTTTGGTAATGTAAGACTATATAACTGCAAAACAACATTATTATTATTATTAAGTTTGTTGTTTGGTAATGTACTAATTAAGACTACGTAACTGCAATACAACATTAATTAAATTTATTATTATTATTAGGGTAGTCGTTTTGTAATGTAAGATTAGTATAACTGCAATACAACATTATTATTGTTTGATACACATACATGCACACACATTGCAGTACTTCCAATAAAAGGAAGGACCTCTCTTTACATAATATTATATAGCCTGTGTAAGAATTCCTATGGCCAAGTATACATAATTATAATTGTGCTCTTAGCAGGTGTTACTTACTATATACTGTAGCTGTATTTTAGGTAACCATTGTACTCGTTACTGTACACTCAAGCTCGTAAATTCGTGACCAAAGATAGTAGCCTATCATGTCATTTTACTATGGGCCGTATTCAAGGACATTCATGGTGCATAAGATGGTGTGGTATCGGTACGATGACTCCATAGAGAAACAATAAAGCCTCTAGCCAGGACAAGGGTTAGTAGTGGGTTACTGATGTTGTAATGGTTAATACTCGCCCAGCACGTGATAGATCCCGGGGTCCATTCATGGGTCAGTGGAATTGTTGGACAATTTTCCCAGCTCCTTATGTCCCTGTTCACCTAGCAGTAAGAGCAAGGATAACAACCTTAATTGTAGGGCGTAGGCTGGAGGAAGATGTGTTGATGGCTGAGGGAAGATATATGTGTTGATATAAACTACCCAGCAGACGTGTGTGATGAGTGTGAGCAGCAGTTGACCTGGGCCACGGTAACGGGCTTCATGAAGTCTATGTCCAGTGTCAGATCATATAAAAAAAAAAAAGCACTTCTCAAGTTCTCAACCCATGCAGCACACACTGGTGGGGGGGGATGTGTTTGGGTGACACAACAAGGAAGACTACCAACGATGAGTTTGTGGGCTCTGCTGGGGTACACATTTTATATATATATATATATATATATATATATATATATATATATATATATATATATATATATATATATATATATATATATATATATATATATATATATATACCTCAACCTTGGGGCTGTAGGCTTTTAAGTAGCCCGTGACTCTTGCGAGGCCCCGAGATTATTGGGTGTCGCACCAGATGAGACAGTGGAGCTTCGTGGTGATGTTGGTACCATAGCAACTCTTCTGCCCCACTAGATGTCGACACCTTAACTTATTTATACACGTCACTATCACACACGTCACATGCTCTTGAGCCATGTTGTCCCCTCTTCTGTTGTCTTCTGTGGTATAATATTATGTAGCACGGTATTGGTACGAGATTAAATACTCCATAATGAGACACACATTGAGGTTGAGGGAAGCGGATGGGGACAGCTGGCCATTCTTTGATAATTTGTCTTGTGATTGGTCAACTCCAGTGAGCGCGTCCCTCATTGGTCCATCATCCCCCCCCCCCCCGCCAAGCTCTTCGGGCTCTTCAACAGCTACATACGTAAACAAACTGAGAGCATAGCCATGGCGGGAGTGAATTCACCTTATTTTAAATGTAATTACTGTAACAAGGACTTCACAAGAGAGACGCGCTTACTGGAGGTGCTGGCTGCACCAATCACAAGACAAATTATCAAAGAATGGCCAGCCGTCCCCATCCGCTTCCCACATTGAGCCTCTGACTATACTGATTTCTTCTGATCCTTACTTAAGGGACCCTGTGATGTAGTCAGAAAATTGGAGGTTAGTGAGTCCTTCAAACATTGCCACGAAACGCCACCAATACTGAAGGAGCTTGTTTCGTGGCACAGTAAGGAGGAATCAGAAGCCACCAAGTCTTATACACGATCACAGAGTCCTTAAGGCTATACCAGAAAACAGACAGACGCCCTCAACGGTCCTACAGTAATGGGGGATCTGTTGTTGTTTCGTGGCATAGTTTGGAAGAATCACAGACCTTCCAACAATAGAACAATCTCACTATAAATTTAACATTTTGGACGAAAAGCGATAAAGAGATATTTTCCACGAAGAAATATATAGTTTAAGGGACCCTGTGAATGTGATGTCAGAAAATTGGAGTTAAATGAGTCCTTCAAATTTTGTCTCGAAACGCCACCTATATAGAAGCAGCGTGTTTCATGGCATGGTCAGGAGGAATTAGAAGCCTCCAACTCCCATACAAGATCACATGCATACAGGGTCCTTGTTAGTGAATTTGAGTGCTATTGATTCCTCCAAAGTATGCCATGAAACGGATCCATTATTAGTAATGCACCATTAAGGGGGTGCGGGAATAGGGGGACAGGCTTGGGGGGGATAGGGTTTTTTGGGGGGGTCGGGAGGGTGCGGGGATAGGCTTGGTGGGAAGGGGTTAGGAAGGTGCGGGAATAGGCTTTCTACCCCACCAAAGCCTTTCCCCCTATTCCCGCACCCCCCAAGCCTGCCCCCTACTCCCACACCCCATTAAGGGCATATATAGTTTGGAGGAATCACAGCAAACCCTAACCAACAAGAGAATCTCCCATTAATTTATTCCTCTTAATGATAGTCTATACCACCCTTAGAGTACAATGGTGTTAATAAAAGTCTATAATTATGGTGTTACAGTGTAGTATAGTGACTTATATATTACAACTGTATATAATATTATAGTGCAACAATAAATAACATTATAATAATTACAGAATATATCATAGTACACAACAATAATATTACTCTATAATCACTACATAATTATACAGTATGTAGTATAGTACAAGAATAATATTACTCTATAATCATTACATAATACAATATATATCATAGTGCAACAATAATATTACTCTATAATCATTACATAATACAGTATATTTCATAGTGCAACAATAACATTACTCTATAATCATTACATAATACAGTGTATATCATAGTGCAACAATAATATTACTCTATAATCATTACATAATACAGTATATATCATAGTGCAACAATAACATTACTCTATAATCATTACAGTGTAAGTGCAAACCCAAACCGTATAATAACAATCATTATAACTGCATGGAGAGGGACTGACTGTGAGGACTTTATACTAGGGGCCATCATGAGGCTGCCTAGTCCACCTCACACCTCTACACATCACTTCACACCATGCACAGGTAACTACTCGAATTTATTATTATTTTTCTTCATTGGATTGAAATTAAAGGGACCCTGTGATCGTGTCTAACACCCGTAATTTAAAAAAAATTGAGGGCCCTTACTGGAGCTCTATGAATTCTCCAAACTACTCCAGGCAACAGATTCCCTATTCGAAACACTGAAGCGTTTTGTGACCTGGATTATTTGGAGGGTTCATAGATCTCCAGTAAGGGCCCTCAATTTTTTTTAAACTACTGGCCTTAGACCTGAGTGGTGGTGGTTTCAGCTCCTTAATTAAACATTGGAGTGCCTTGATTCCTCCAAAGTAGCCTATGCCAGGAAACAGGACCATGGTAGGGACAGAAATAATATGGTGTTCTGTTTGTTGCTTGAAATAGTTTGGAGGATTCAGCAGTTGCTCCAGATTTACCAACACCGAACTTCCTCCTTAATTACTATAATATAATAGCACATTTATTGTTTTGGGTGGTAAATCTGGAGCAAATGATTCCTCCAACCTATTCCAAGCAATTAACAGAATATCATTATTATTTTTGTTCATCTGATCCTGTTTCTTGGCATACATATATACTAATGGAGGAATCAAGGCGCTCCAATGTAACAAAAGTGAATTAATACCTTAAATTCACGTCAATTATTATTATTCCTGAAAAAAAAAGTAAAAAATCTTGCCATACGTGTAATATCTTCAGGCTATGAGAGAAAAATTAAGGATATAACATAATGAAGCATAGATAAAATTAATTAGTGTTTTGATAATCTAGCTAGCTGCTCTGTCGTAAAACCTTATTATTATTATCATACAAGATGCTGGTGACCTTTAGCCAGTGTGTGCCAACATCCGGTAATGTTTGGGGTTTCCCTTCTCGTAATTCATATGTTCTATTCGCCTGCCAATATTGATGCATTTTTTTACACCTTAATTTTAATATAAGCCTTCAATTAAACATATATCTTGATTTTAAGGGGGTAATTCACTTTTGTTACATTGAAGTGGATTGATTTCTCCAAAATAGCCTTCTGTATGCCAGGAAACAGAACCTACTGCATGAACACAAATAATGGTATTCTGTTGCTTGGAATAGTTTGGAGGAATCATTTACTCCAGATATACCAACTGTACTTTCCCCCCTTAATTAAGGGCACATGGTATACTCTTGTATGAAAATTGGAGGCTTAAATTCTGCAGATTCCTCCTGACCATGCCACGAAACAATTTAAGCTCCTTCCATGTAGGTGGAGTTTCGTGGCAAAATTTGAAGGACTCATGCATTTATCTCTAACTTTCTACATCACATTCATTCCTCCAAAGTATGCCATATGAAGCGCAGGACCAGATGCATGGACATTTATGGTAAATAGGAGAGAGAGAGATTGATTGATTGATGGATATTAGGCGTCGCAACATCGAGGTCCTATAGCGCCAGAAAAAGGTGATAGAGAGGTGTGACAGCAAGCAGGAAGGAAATAAAAAGAAACGAGGGACAGTTGAAGAACTGAAAGCTAATGGCTGGGGCCGAAGGGGCGCCAAAATCCTGTAAGTATTGCCCACATTACTACAGGAAATACCCCTCTTTGGGATAATGCATGGGGGAAGCCCTCTCTCTCTGAAATCAGGGCAGAGCAGGGGCCAGAGCCCCCTCTAATTTAGCTCTCCAGGTCTCAGAGACACGCAAGCCCCCCCACCACGTCAAGGCAGTTCCCATTAAGGGGAGTGAGAGAGAGAGAAAGAGATGGATCTTGTCTAGAGAGAAAATATAATGGAAATGAATCTTGGAGAGAGAGAAATGGATCTTGTCTAGAGAGAAAATAAGATGGAAATTAATCTTGGAGAGAGAGAGAGAGAGAGAGCGCTCATACATGGTGTTTGGAAAAGAACTATATAATAAAGTATTATATAATTATGTACCAGGGGAAACTGAAACACACGCACACACACGAGAAATCATGGTCTATGATGTCGTCGTATCGATCGGTACTACACCAACGTATACACCACGAAAATTCTTGTATACAGCCCATAGATTCATAACTATATTATAGCACATGCATGCAGGCTTATAATTGTCTTGAAAACATACTCAATCATAACCCTGCTCATTCTAAATCTATCTACCCTCGTTTATCATACAGGAACAAACTGTACATTCATACCAAGTATAAAATTAGGCCCACACCCACGAATTTTTAAAAATCTTTAGTCCTTAAAAATGAATTGTTCATTTACAGTAATTTATTCATTTTTTCCCCAAGATACCCTGGCTGGAGGCCAATAGTGGAGGGCTTAACGTCGATAAAAAGGAGATAATTATGAGGAGAGCCTTTGTATAATTAGTGGAGGAGTTTGTTATAGTTAGTGACGTCATGCACAACAAGGGAGTAGGGACCCCGCCTTGTTATTATCTGGACTTTGGTCTGTAGGGGGCCTACACATAATTGTATCCTCTCGCTGTATGTCATCCTGTATTATCTCTCTCTCTGTATACCAGTCCAGCCACAAGCAATGTTCAAAGGTAAATGTGTCATATTATTATCTTGTGATTCTTGTCAATTTTTGGGCCGAATGCAAGAACATTCAGCTACATTGTAGTTAAGAAAATATTATTCGTGTTAATTAAAATAAAATCACATTAATCATAACTTCAAGTTTATGTCAACGCAGCACTCAGCACCACACTGTTGCCAACGGAAAAAATATGAACAAGAACCAGTATTGCCAAGAATGGGAAACTGTCATATGGTACCAATGAGGAAATTATATAAAAGTTGTTCACGAGTAAATGGGATAGTTTGTACCAGACGAAATGTCAAGAAAGTTGGTAAATATACGATTGTCTTCAAGAGTAAATAGGGAAATTTTGAGGTAAAAAGGACATTTTTTATGTTGAAAATTGGAAAATGTTGTCAAACAGTACTGGCACCATTGCGTCGAATTTTTTTGCTTGCCAGGCCTTGCCTCAGTTACCTGGCAAATTGGCAATGCCTGCCACGGGCCTACGGGCCACGGCCACGCTGGTTCCACGAATCCCAATTATCCACAGTTCAACTTCGACTGTCGAGTGTCGACTCGCCCAAGGTCAGTCCACCTCCACCCTACTCATCAGCCTGCAGGCCACTGATGCCGGTGTAGTACTGTTCGAACAACTGATTGACTTGTGGCCGTGGGATCTCACTGGGAGGCTCACGCTGAGTCACGTACCGCTGGGGTAGGCTTGTGTGGCGGCCATAAGTCACCGTGCGTATTGTGTCCCTCCATTAAACTCTTCACAAACTTCCCGTCCTCCGCCAGAGACATGTCTCCATGGGCGGCTAGCGAGGAGAAAACAAATGGTGGGAGGAAAAGGCGCTCCTGCTGCATGTGTCAGGATAGCCAAGGGCGGGGTCGTCTAACTGCTCCATGTACGAGCAGTACGACACCTTCTTGGTCTTCCCGCGAGTGTTCCTTCAAGGTTTCAACGCTCGTAGTTGACTCGTTGGTGCAGAGATTGCAGACTCCTCCAAACGTGGCTGTACAGAATACCTCCGCCGGTAGCGCCCTACTGATGACGGGCCTTTTTTTTTGACAGCTTGGAACTTATGTACTGTACTTCGTCAGGTGCTGTCAACATGTGTGAACTTGTGTCTTGTGAACCACATGGTAGTGTCATGGTGAAATGGTGGCATGTAAGGGATAGGTAGCGTGTGTAAGTTAGGCTTTATTAATGAATCACCATCCTGTCGACGGGTTGGAGAATGGCCAAGGAATGGGCTGGAGGGTATGCACTGTACGGTATCATTAATTTCAGCATTGCTAATTCTGATGGCGGTGACCTTCCGAGGTACAGCTGGCCAAGGTAAATGCAAGAGGTTTGCTGATTTAGCCGATGGAGAGTCATATACGTAAGTACAGAGCCGTGATACTCTAATTATAATGCAGTGTACTGTACTATACAGTCGTAAACATAAGTTTTAGTACACACATGGATAACAAACAAATTGCTAACTAATGTTTTCACACTCAAATTATTATTATTATTTTTTAGAGTGAATAGCCTAGCTGCTTGTAATAAATTAGAAGATAGTGTTTAATGTTTTAATTGGAAAGTTTCCCAGCTAATGAACAGAGGGAAGTTTCCAAAATGTTTACATGAGCTGCCCAATTTAGAGATAAAAGTGTAGAGGGAAGGCTGGAATCCAAAGGAGGGTACTGTAACTTACAGTAGTTTGGAAATTAAATATTTGTGTCAGACCCTGTCAAAACTTTATAATATATCTAGCGTAATGGTAACATTTTCATTGTAAGCTCTGAAAAGAAAGGAGGGTTAGAAGATTCTCAGCAATATACCTCTGACAAAAACCATTCTAATGATTGGAAAGAAAATCATGACAAGATAGGAAGGTACTTTTGAATTTTAAAGTTAGGCATAGCTTTAAACACTTTAGATAGACAAAAGATCAGAGCAATGGGGCGATTGGAAGGTTGGGAGAGGTCACCCTTTCTCAGAACGGATTGGATCAAAGCAAACCTCCGGTAGGAAGGAAATGTATTACAAGACTGACAAAGGGGAATGTTTACCTAGGCAGGGAACCAGCATAGAAATATAGTTCTTTAAAACAGTAGATAGAATCCCATCAGGACTGTATGCCTTTTGAGTGTTATTGACAGGAATAGCAGTTTCTTTGTAGGCACTCAATATATTAGACAGGTTTCCTATTCATTAAAAAATAATTGATTACTTGTCATGTGAAACCTTAACAATGAAATTATATGTTGACAGATGTAGCAATATGTGTGTGAACCAGAGCGATTTCAAGATGAAAGATGTTTTTGGCACTGATTACTATACTGAGGTGAGTTCAACCTTGACCAATTTTAATGTTATGTCATCCCAGTATAGTACTGTATATTGCATGTATTGTATGTAAAACATAAGGAACAGCATGTTGTTGTTGAAGTTCCTCAAGCTGTCTGGCCGAGTATGGAAGTGAAAAGGGGACTACGAAATAGTATAATCCTGCCAACACTGATATATGCGTCGGAGACATGGACATGGAGTAGGGCTCATCAGTCGAGAATAGGTGCTGTGGAAATGAGTTACTTGAGAGGTGCATGTGGACTTAGGCGGGGTTCACATGAGTCCATTTGAACGGATCCGACGTCTGTCAGTGACGTCACGACCACCCATGTATGGGTCCGTGCAGTCTGAACCGAGGCTCGTTTACCAACCTGGGCTAGATGCGGGAACGGAACGGAGTAGCCATCTTTCTTTTGTGGTGTTGTCCGAGTATAATGTTGTTGACTTCTCATCATATCATGAAAATATCTAACTGAAGTATTTGTGCACCAAAAAAGGTGTGAAATTGTTCAAATATCATATGCTGGGCGTCCATGCTTGCTTCTTGTTGTAAACAAACGGATCCGTGGCGCGAAAATCAAAACACACAGAGATTTATCTCCTCCGTGGCCGTCACCCGTACGGCTCGTGACGTCACTGACGGACGTCGGATCCATTCAAATGGACTCATGTGAACCCCGCCTTACTAGGTGGGATGGAGAAAGTAATGAGAGTGTGTATGAGAGATGTGGTATGAGTGAGAAGGCAATTGGTATTGAGTGTGGAGTGGTTGAGAGAGTGAAACGTAATACACTGAGGTGGTTTGGACATGTAGAGAGAATGCAAGGTGAGGAGTTTGTAAAGAAGGTGTATGGAAGTGAAGTTGTGGGACCTGGTGTGAGAGGCAGACCACCAGTTAGATGGCAGAACAGAGTGGAAGAGTATGTAAAAGAGAGAAACATGAGGAGGAGGAGAGGGCTGGAGCAAGTGAGGAGGGAGTGTTTGAACAGGGAAAGATGGAGACTCTTCTGCCGTGGCCACCCCCTTGGGGGGAGTACCCGGAGGGAGCGAGGCGTCAGAGCTATAGATAGATAGATAGTCTGGCCGAGCAGCCCCGAACCTCTGAGGAAGGTCATGGCCTGAACTAGGCTTTCCCACAGCCACAGTGCCCTCAAGGAATGTATCTTGTGTTGTTGGCTAGTTTGGTTGCTTGCATTGCAGTCTTATAATGCTGTATGCAGACATTATGTTCATTGTCTATAAAAATTGTAAAGGATATTCAGTTTATACTACTGTATACAGTATTGTGAAATGTACAGTTAGACACAGAAGTCTATCATAAAGTAACTGATCCATACTTGCCATCATAAAATTCAGTGTACCACAAATATTTTTTTCCAACTGATTGTTGCAGGGAAATTCCTCCAAGAATATTTGTGAGATATATTCTGACAGAAGTGGTAATGCATTAATATATGTACAGTACTTAAATGTGCCATACTACAGAATAATATATATTCACATATTAACACCCATACTGGGTAACTATTCAAATACAATCTTGCAATGGGAACATTGACTGACTGGCCTTGTCAACAGTTCACATTTCATGCCCATCTTATAAATATGATCAACATTTACTTAAGGCTGAATATTTCCCTTGCAATTTAGGAGTCATCATATAAACCAAATAATCTTGTATACTGTACCAACATATACAGTACAGTACAGTATTTAATTCATTGGTGGTAAAGGTCTCATCATCAAATATATGTACTGGTATGATTCTGGTTGTATCTATTATTGTCTATGGGTATTATAATGTGTTCATTACTAACTCGTTTATCTTCATTTTTTCTCTGGATACCAGGACTCTGATGTGTGTGTGGCTGCAGTGCATGCTGGCAAGCTGTGGGAGGAGGGTGGTGCTGTAGAAATCACTCGACTCAATGAGGCCATCACCATTAATGGGACATTGAGGAACCGTATTATGTCCAAGTCTAGAGAGTGAGTAAAGTTTTCATTGATGCTGGGATGTGCAATAATGATATGTGAAACTTCCAACCTGCCAACCCTTTACCTCCATCCTACCAACCTCTTGCCAACTGTACATAGTTGTTTTCTGTGCAACCCTATGCTCCAAAGTCCCCTTTTACCACCCTCCAATGCTCCTATATGTTTTCCATCTCTCCTCCCACACATTTTCATCCCCTCTGACCCTTCCCTCTACATTCACTCTGTTTCTGCCACCAAATGCATATACAGTACTGCATTTTCATGATGTATGCATTCTTCTATATATTCTGAAAACACTGTTGTAAGCAGAACATTAATATGACAGTTGTCCCACATTAGATGTTTCTTTTCTCTAGACTCTTGTCTTTTTATATTCTAAACACTTTGTGAAATATCAAATCTCTTACAGTATTTTGGGGTCATTATTATTGAACATTTGTAAATTTTGCTCTGCATTTAATGATTGGTAAAAATCTTTTATCAATTGTACAATTGCTGTATTTATAGGCAATCAAATACCTGAGATTTTGATCAGTCATTTCCACATATGCATTAGATCATAGTTTGATAGTTTCTTGAATGTTCAGTAGCATAAACATTACATTGCTGAACATTAATTTTTATATGCTAAAAATGTGTGCTTTTTTTTTTCCAGTGACGTTGAATCTCCCGTTTTTAGTTTCAGTGACATGGCTCCAAGGCATGTACCAGGTAGGTCAGGATGTTTAAGCTGTTGATACTTCCAGGCTATAAAAGTAAATTTAAGAATTATGAACAGTCTGACTAGGATAGCATTTACCATTATTGAACCATGCAGTTTCTGTGACATCACTTCCTGGCATGACTATATAATATTAGAAAATAGTTTTGTAGTGCAGTATTGTCTTACTAGCCCTGTAATTGAATGTGCTATAATATAAATTGTACAGGTTAGTACAGTAATCAAACATTATATCTAGGTTTACTGGCTTCAACAGAATAGTCATGCTAACCAAACCATGTACACTCAACTACAATCCTTATCCCACCTGAGTCAAAGTCCGAGATCTGAAGCAGGCAGTTTCTGGATGACAGCCCACCCAAACCATCATAAGGCCACACACATTTCAAACCAATGGAGGCTTTGGGTGGGCTGTCATCTAGAAACCACCTGCTCCAGATCTCAGGCTTCGACTCAGGTGGGCTTGAGATTGTGGATTGCAAGTGTATCTCCCCTAATTTCAAATGACTGGGCTGTGATATCAACTCTATGCTCCATGAGTCAGGATTTGATGCAATAAATTGCCATCAACTTATACCATGATTGGATGGTTGGTTGTTGGATGTTATGCCATATGATTATGAATAAAGAGCAACTATCAGTCAGTTATTTGGGTAGTGATAATTTATCTGGGCATAGATTTCATAATACTGTAATAATAATAATGATGATAATACAGTAATAGTAAAACAATAGAAATAATTAAAATAATACAGTAATACAGTGAAAGCCCTTTTATCCGGCTCCAGTGGGACCGAGAACGTTCCGGATACAAGAAAGTGTACTTAAAATTACGTTACTCTACATTCTTTCACAAGTACAGTTAAACCTCTATTTAATAGACCCCGATGCAAAGGATTTCGGTAGGTACATTATTTACACATCATTACATACCTATTTATGTATATATACAGATGACTCAAATAAATCCGAGAAGTTCTTATACATAACGAGCGAAATTATAATAAACATGTCAGGAAATTATATCACTGACGTCCGTGAAGTGTGTGTGTGTGTGTGTGTTGCCACCACTTCCCCCGTGCTCCTTTCCCCCCCTACCCTCAGTCTCCATTCACCCTGGCTCAAGGTCAAAGGAATATAGGCCTAGCATGCCTTGTGTGTGACTCTATTTTAGTAATTACGAGTTAACCACCAGCTTCAACACTCATCAGTCATGTCAGGTGGTGCATTTACAAAACAGAAGGTCATATCCTTCCATATCAAGATGGAAGGTTTTTCTCGAACAGAGAAAGGAGAAGGAAAACCAGAGTATGCATATTAATAAAATGTAAACAAACGATATTACGCGCTATCTCTCCCCTTCCCCCTACTCTACCCCCTAGCACCTCCACCACTACCACACATGACGATGACTCATTTCAGCCATGAGTGTCTGCGAAAACCTTAATACAAATTGTTATATGCATTTAATATGCTTAATACAAATTGTAATACTGTATTTACATTTGTAAAGTTACAGTACAGTACACTTCTCTTCACTTTTAACACTCGTCACTCACTCTGCACTCTGAGTGGGTGAGCGTGACAGCTCTTTTTACCAGAATGCCGGATAAAGGAGCTTTCACTGTAATACATTCACTACAGAAGCAGAATTAACTTTTAGAGTTCCTTGAACACGTATGTGATATTTAGAGGAAGAGCAGTAGAGATGGATATGGTGAGAAGTGTGTGAAGAGTCCAAAGAACTGGCAGGATGAGAAATACTCTACTGTATATTGAAATTCATGAGAAAGTGGGGAATGAGAATGGATGAAGCAAATGAACTTGTGCACAATTGGCATGAGTGGAAGAGATTTCTTAGGAAAAATGTATGTAGGGCTTCTGTTTCTTCCTTCTGTATTCTACTTCCTTTTTATACCTCTGGCACTTGAAAAAAGGGAGATGGGATATTATGACAGTTGTACTGTACTGTAAAGGTTTGCCACCAGATTTCTGTAATTCTATTAATAAATACTGTACAGTACAGTACTCTGCTTCGTGATAATCATGGGAAATCCTGCTGATTTGGTGTAAAGGTATTTGGATACAGTACTGTAATAGGTTTTGCTGCATTATATAAACTATATACAGTTTCTGTTAAACATCATGAATGCTTTAATTGGTTGTGATTAACATTATTCTAGGTGGTTGAATTGTTTTTTATAAACTTATGATCAGTATTGTTTTGCACTGTGATATATTGTCAGTCCCTGTTATTTATGGCAGTCATTTAGGACTGCTTTTGATTTATCAGTACTTTTTTAAATGGTCAGCTGTCTTCTATATTTGTATTGTACCAGTAGGTGTAGTGGTTAACATTTTAGATAACTATAGGCTTAATGATCGTAGAACAAAGATACAAGTTTTTTTAAGATGGAATGGGAAAGCTTAGTGTTAGTTCCTACATCTGTGATTTCTTGTGATTTAACACAGATTTGGCAGCAGACGTTGTGATTGTGCATAACTCGTACAGTGGGGACACCCTTAATTTGATTTGCATTGCTGAAGACTCAAACAGGAACCTTTCAGAAAATGACATTTTAAGATGGAATTATGATGTTGATGAAACAAAAAGCAAGGATGTTAAAGGTAAGTTCAGTTCATTATTTAACTTTGAAGTGAGAATCTGTTCAACAGAAGGTACAGTACTGTACATACCTAGTGCTGGAAAATAATACAAACCAAGCATAATCAGCTAAAAATAACAACCTCAAGATTCTCAGTAAAGCCTACTACTGTCACCAACTGTCAGTGAGGCATAATAATCCTATGTAAAGCATTGCAAATATGAGAACATTTTGATAATCAACATTAAGCTGTTGGTAGAAGCATGGTGTATTTTGTAAGACTTTCAAGCCCGAATCAATACAGTATTTAAAAAAAAAATATTTTGACATTGGACATGAGGTCATCCAGGTTATCATCAGCACACACATAAACACACAACACACACACTTCATGTGTACTGTACTGACACTCTGCTACAGTGAATGGTAGCTTCATCTTTACTCAAGTTATTAGAGAAATGAAGAATTAGTAATACCCAACAAAAGCAGGTTTTGTTCAGAGCAGTGCATTAGTACCTTCTTCCATTTACACCTTCATTTATTACATCTGATTAAGTGTTCATGTTAATTTCATCTGAAAGATCACTGTACTTTTGGGTCCTTCCATCATTAAAGACACCAGTTGTCCTTTTTCACCTGGACTACTGTTTATCAACCAGTGCTTTTTCTTGTTGGAAGTTTGCCCTGACCAATCCTGTTTCATGAAAGGGTGACTATCTGAAACCTCCAGCAATTGTTAAGTTAAGAATGGTTAGTAGCTTGACTGGAAAATAACTTGTATGTGTTATACCTTAGGAATTAATTTTGTGTTTCAGAGACTGGTGTGCACATTGAAGTTCCCATAATAGACAATGCAAGAGTCTACAGATGCCGTGGCAGATCTGCAGCCACAGATGTTCTTGCTGTCATACAGAGGCCTGATCGTAAGATTAGAGAGATTTCAGTTACAGCTTTGTTTATTATTTTTTTTAAGGTCTAGTAACGTTTTCATCAGAAGTTTAGTCCGTATCAGAAAAAATTAAACAAATGTGTAGCTGAAGATCTATAAGCTATGAGTCTTGTACAAAATGTAGCTTAATTAAATTTGTTAAGTAACATTTCAGCAGTGTAGGCTTGGTATAAACTAGGACAGTTTAAAAATCAACCTACTGTACAGTAATGTACTTTTTCGGACAAAAGTTCCTTTCCGCTCATGGGTGACTCATACAGTAATTTGTTTTCATGTACTCCTAAGATGTTATTGCTTTAATTTGTGTGTGACTGTTTACTGGATGTTAGAAACTTGTTCTTAATTAAAATATGAGACTAAAATACAGCTCACTATTAGAGAAAAGCAGTCAAATATTTACTAAAGTCACCCCTATAAGGAAAAAACTTGTGTCTACAATAGTACATTTGGGATTGCCTCTTTTGATAGATTAGTATTGTCCTTATTGAAAGTGGGAGGAGACATATTACTTCATATCAAAGTCAGCCATCATGTTATTGTTTTCCATGGCCAGTCCTCGTACATCCATGCATCTCTCTGACCTTAAACCTAGCTCTTGAAATCCTGTAATCCTGTGATGATCTCTTTCCTGACCAGTAGAGTATAGTGTAAATTTGAATCTGCAAATGAAAAACATTCTATTCAGGAAAATGAACTGTAAGTCCAGAAAACAGTTCATTGTAAAGTAATGGAAAATTCTGATATACAGTATAATGTTGGCCAGGGTGCAAGCATGAAGTTGAATTAAGTAAAATGGTTGTTGATGGCAAGCTTGTTTGTGGATGACACTTGCTGGCTGAGAATAAAGAGGAGTTACAGATGGTGGTACTGTAAGTGAATTACTGTATAGGGTGTATGCAAAAGAAAAAACTAAAAGGTGAATGTCACGAAGAGTAAGTTGATGGATTTTGAGAGAGCAGAAGCTAAATTGGAAGATCCTGCCGAGTGTGAATACCAACTGGGAGGTGAGAGGATGGAAGAAGTAAAAAGGTTAAAATAGTTGGGAACAGTGTACTGTAATGTAATCATGTGAGCATAGAAGAGAGAGAGAGAGAGGGGTAGGGAGGGCAGTGTACTGTAGGGTAGACAGGTTGTAGGATCTTTGGGGAGAAACATGAAGGGTAGGATTGTGAGCATGAAAGTGAAATGGACACAGAACAACTATAGCCCTGCGAACATTGACATATGAAATCCATAGTGTGCAGGTGGCGCATCAATGCTTCACTGTCGGAGGACACCTTCAGACAAAATAAAACTAACTAGAAATAAAAAATATGGGAACATCATTGGAGGAGAAGCCGTTACTAACACTCACACACAGCTGACGCCTATGCTGCATTTGCGAGTGGATAGTCCTTGTTAAAAGTCAACCATTGGGCAGATTTAGTTCAAATTTGGATACCACATAGGGATCCTATACACTGGTAACCAGAAATGTGATGATGCACTGGACAGTCTGGCTTCCCGCCTCAGTCAGTTTCCCCTATTCAAACTAGCGTGCCATACTCGAGATGTGTTCTGCCACACCCACATGCACAGTTTAAACAAAACCTGGCTGTGCCTAAGAGTATTAATGATTAGAAGAAAATGTAGAAATTTTTTATCAGCAAGCCTCGTCCTGATATGGTGTTTGTAAATAATTAAACATACTTTCTCTTGCCTTCCACAGAGCTTTACACAGCAGCAGCTAGCACCTTCCGGAGCAGTCAGGGAGAGACAATGAGTATTAATGTCACCAAGAATAATGAAGATTTGCCAAGTACTGTATTCATTAGGAGGTTGCCTGATGATTGGACTTACAGATCTTTTGCAGCCCCAGACAAGACATTACCCTTCACCCTTGAAAATGTTACCCAGGCAGATGCTGGTATATATGTGCTTGGTAATGGTAAAAATGGGAACCATTTTACTCCATACATTAAAGATAAGGATGCCGGTGGTAAGGGAGCATACTTTCACCTTACTGTTCAAGGTAAGATGGATGGGTTTATGTGCATTAATAAAACATCTATTGCATACAGGGTTAAGGAGATAGTGCAAGTGCTGGTAAATCTGGAGTGACTGATTCCTTCAAACTATTCCAAGCAACAGGAAACCATATTTTTTTTTTATCTGGTCATGTTATTGTTGAAGTTTCTCAAACTGTCTGACTGAGCAGCCCCGAGCTCCTGAGGAAGGCCATGGCCTGAACTGGGCTTTCCCACAATGCCCTTAGAGAATGTATGTTGTGTTGTTGGTGAGTGTGGTTGTGTGTATTGCAGTCTTCGTGTTTCATAGAATGAGGTGCTGTATTACATCCTGGACAGACATCCACAATGGCTCCATCCAGCCTCTTCTGATATGTCAGAAGGGCCGGGTGGTGGCCACATCGCAGCCTGGCCAGGTGGACTCTGTCCTCATGGGGAAGGGAGGATTCAGATAGATGGATGTCAGGAGGTCGTGCATGCAGCTGTGAGTTGTTTTTTAGTGTTTGGATGGACTGATGAGTGATTTGAGTATGGATGTTTTTTGGAGATTGGTTTGGGGTGGGCATGGTGTAAGAGATGATAGTATTTGTGTGTGGTATCGTGTGCTAGGTGTTGTTTTAATGTTCCTTGGCATGTGTGGGTGTTGTGCCATGTAGTGTAGTGGATGTTGTGGGTTTGTGGAGGCTGCAGCAAGTGTTTGTGTGCCTCTCATGTCAAGATGATCCTTGATTTTGAGGACTTTGGTTTCATGGTGTAAGTGGTCTGTAGGTGTGGTAACTGTGCAGCCTGTGATTGTCTTTAGGGCTCTGTTCTGTATGGTTTGAAGTGTGTTGTGATGAGTCTCAGCGAGGTTTGAGGCCCAGGCAGGGCTTGCATAATCTATCACTGATCGAATATATTGTTTGTATACTGTGATTGTGGATTCTTTGTTGTGTCCAAATGTTGTGCTGGCAAGTGATCAAGGGGGCGCAAGTCCCTGGGAACAGCTTCGGTCACCCGGGCAATTACCATCTGGTCATGTTTTCTGGCATACTGTGGAGGAATCAAGGCGCTCCAATTTACCACAAGTGTATTACCACCTTAAGCATAGGTGGTAATGTTTGAATAATATGGCAAGGATCTTAATACGTATTCAGACATGATTTAAATTAATGGAGCTATTTTCTTATAGAATGCTGATTATATTATATTCTCAGGTGCCAACATTCTTATGGTGTATGCTGTATCAGTATATAATAGTGTAGGAATCTTTGTCATAGAGATAAGCTTAGCTAGTCTCTTATTTTTATGTTTGCCACTTTCATGTAGAGGTATTTATAATACATAATTTTTAAGAGATAATTCATCTATTGATAGACAAACTGAGCCTGAGGATTATCCTCCCCTTTGAAATAATGACCTTGTATATTAACTATACATGAACCTAACTTCCTGCCTGTTTTAAATTCTCATCTATACTATACCAAGACAACTATGCAGCACAAGAGTCGGTTGATATCAGGATTCAGACCTGTGTGTCCCTGGTATATGCGGACAAGGGGGCCGCCAACTAATATAGACAACCCTAGTAGAAAATAAAGATATATAATATTTTTTTTGGATAATTATATGATAATACAATTGTGATATATCTAAGCAAGTGAAAATTTAGTTGGCAATCCTATTGACAGATTGTACACCAGGGAAATATGGCACAAAGTGTGAGGAATGGTGCCCTGACTGTGAGAATGGTGGATTGTGTCATCCTCAAACTGGCTCATGTCTATGTGCCCCAGGATTTCAAGGGACAACCTGTCAAAATGGTAACAATCTATCTCAGTGTACAACATTCTCAAATGAAAAATTTCATAATCATTATTTTTATTTAGCTATCTGTGTATGAATTCTTTATAATGTACATTCCTTACTTCTGTATTCATAATTTATTATATATACATATGCATGTGTGTGTGTAGCCTATATACAGTATACAGTATATATATTTATATAATATATTATGTTACAAGAGATTTCATTAAATCATTAATGATTTTAAACTACTGGTATACTATACAGTATTAATGGTTATTAATATATTTAAGAAAGGGCTGATATACCTTACAAGCTCAGTTGGTGTGGTGGTGAACCAGTGTTAACGATCCCTTAATAACCGAGATCCATAGATGCTCACTTGGCATGTAAAACATGCAATTGTAGTTAAATAACTTTTGTCTGTATGTGTGTAGGTGAGTGTACAAGTGTGTGTGTGAAGGTCAGATCCACTTATCTACTAAAACTATCAAAAGTAGAGGACTTTTGTCTCTCAGTCCATTGTCATTCTGTCTTCTACAGATACAGTATTATATAAAACATTTCCACTAACAATCGCCTCTAAGCCCAACATAAGGGTATTGTTTAAAATGTATTTCAAATAGAACTAACAACATCTCTTTTTTTCCTTATATAGGATGCACACCATGAGTCCTATTGAAGGGTATTCCAGGAAGTAAAGTATTTCTATTATATAAAAGGGTGCACGATGTACAGTACCCTCTTGTCCAGAGAGTATTAAAGTTGTTTACTTATTATTTACCTATTGTCCAGGGGGGCTGACTTTAGTCTCTGAATACTAGCTATCCTCCACAGGCTAGAATAAAGATTGTTGTAGGATCTGGTCACTTTCTAGTGGATTTGAGGAGATTTGCCCACATGGATTAAAAATTGACACAAGGTGTACTGCAACCGGAGGCTCCCTGGTGGTCAGAGGCCTCCAGACTCCCTGGTCCAGTAAGCTCTAGTCCCATTTCCCTGGGATGTGCTTCAGTAGCCCAGGCATATAGAGCCAGACCGTCCTTTGTTTTATTTTTTTTTCACTGCAACTAGAGCATACCTGGGGTCTGTGGGGCAGGAGGCTATTCTGCCCTGGGAGAACAATAACAACAACAACTTAACTTAAGAGACTATTTCCCACTGACCAAGACTATCACCATTCACAATTCATCAGACAAACCACATCATTCACAACATAAAACACTCACCTGCCTGTGGTCCAGACAACATCAGTAACATACACCTAAAACACCTTGGACCACAAGGCATACAAGCACTCACTAACATAGCAAACTACAGCTACTCACACAACACATTACCCAACATCTGGAAACACGAAAACATCACCACCATCCCTAAACCTAACAAAAAACCCACACTACCCTCTTCTCATCGTCCCATCACCCTCCTTTGTACCCCTTCCAAAATCACCGAGCGCCTCATAATTAAACTAATTACACCACACATCCCCCTTGCAACTTCACAACACGGCTTCAGACCACTACACTCAACTAACACCCTTCTTACAGACCTCACACAAAAATTTTTTGATGGCATCAACTCGGATAGGCCCCCACACAGAACACTCTTAGTTACACTAGACATCAGTAAAGCATTTGATGCCATCCCCCGCCACATCCTCACAAACAAAATATACAACACAAACATGCATAACAACACCAAAAGATGGCTGGCCAACTTTTTGGGAGGTAGAATAGCCCATGTTACATTTGCTGGTCAGACATCTAACATTAAAAACTTCACTAATGGTGTCCCTCAAGGATCTGTACTTTCACCCACCCTTTTCAACTTATACATGCATGACATACCAACACCCCAGGCACCACAAATACACGTAGCCTCCTACGCAGACGACATAACACTCACATGTACACACAGAAACGCAAACACAGCCACTCTCATCCTCCAGCCCTACCTCAACATACTTAATACCTGGTTCACCACAAATAGACTTAAAATAGCACCCACCAAGTCAACTGTCACCCTTCTCACCAACTGGAATGCAGAACACCGCAACACACCACACCTCACCATAAACAACACACCTATACCACACACAAACACACCCAAAATACTTGGCATAACATACAATACACCATGACATTCAAACAACACATCACGACCATCAAAAGCAAATGCATGAACAGACTTAAAGCCCTCAGATCACTTGCCAGCACAACATTTGGACATAACAAAGAATCTACAATCACAAACAATATATTCGATCAATGATGGACTATGCAAGCCCTGCCTGGGCTTCAAACCTCGCCGAGACTCATCACAACACCCTACAGACCATACAGAACAGGGCCCTAAAGACAATCACAGGCTGCACAGTTACCACACCTACAGACCACTTACACCATGAAACCAAAGTCCTCAAAATCAAGGATCATCTTGACATGAGAGGCACACAAACACTTGCTGCAGCCTCCACAAACCCACAACATCCACTACACTACATGGCACAACACCCACACATGCCAAGGAACATTAAAACAACACCTAGCACACGATACCACACACAAATACTATCATCTCTTACACCATGCCCACCCCAAACCAATCTCCAAAAAACATCCATACTCAAATCACTCATCAGTCCATCCAAACACTAAAAAACAACTCACAGCTGCATGCACGACCTCCTGACATCCATCTATCTGAATCCTCCCTTCCCCATGAGGACAGAGTCCACCTGGCCAGGCTGCGATGTGGCCACCACCCGGCCCTTCTGACATATCAGAAGAGGCTGGATGGAGCCACTGCGGATGCCTGTCCAGGATGCAACACAGCACCCCATACTATTAAACACATTATTGAAGACTGCAATACACACAACCACACTCGCCAACAACACAACATACACTCTCTGAGGGCACTGTGGGAAAGCCCAGTTCAGGCCATGGCCTTCCTCAGGAGCTCGGGGCTGCTCGGCCAGACAGTTTGAGAAACTTCAACAACAACTACTTAGCTTACTCATTTGTGCCTTCAGTAAGATGTTACTGTTGTTCTATAATCTGAGTCATGTCATGTATTGTATGTCAGTTTGTTTGATGGCATTTTAACATTTTGTGTATCATAAATTCATTTTGATACATGTATGCAGATTCATCACTTCAGCAACATTTTGGTGTTCTCTATTGTACATATTTTACAGTTCTCTTGAGATAGTGACACCAGTCAAGGCATGTCAAGCACTATTTTGATTTCAAGATCTATCTTTGTTTCAACTCCCTATTGTTTTGTGTGTGTCGGTTTATGATGGTTGTACAGTTGGCAAAAATAAGTATTGGAACCACCCTTACATTGAAATTAACTATAATTATTCATAAGGGATATCAATACTTTTTTAGCCGACTGTACATAGTCTATTACCTGTATTTGAATTTTTTTATTCCATCATTGTTTAAACCTTCATTTCCTTTTTTGATATATCAAAAAAGGAAATGAAGGTTTAAACAATGATGGAATAAAAAAATCAAATAATTGACTATGTACAGTCAGCAAAAAAAAGTATTGATATCCCTTATGAATAATTATACTGTAGTTAATTTCAATGTAAAGGTTGTTCCAATACTTATTTTTGCCAACTGTACAACTATCATAAACCATGAGAATTTTAGATAATAACAGATCAGCCATTCGTTTATGGATGTTTCAGTTTGGCATTTTGACAATTTTCTCCATTTTTGCACAGTCAATAATTTTTTTAATTCTTGGTTTTGGGACTTATACTGTATACAGTATGTTTAGTTTACAACTTTGAGAAAGATTAAGGCTGCTCGAATCTCAAATCTGATTCCTCACTATGATTTTATTTTTTCACCCGTGAACATTTAAAAGTTTTTATTACTCATATTACAATTCCTCTTCTTGTAGCGCTGAAAATTTATTTATATCTGTCAGATCTTGGGTGTACGGTAATTCTTATTCATGTCATTATATTATATCACTAAGACTTACTCTTTTTCTTTCCACAGCTTGTGAAAAGGGATACTTTGGATCTTCTTGTGCTCTTCAGTGCAATGAGACGTCACTTTTCTTTAGCCCTCCAACAGAAAAAAGCTGTTTTGGCCTGACTATGTGTTTACCAGAACCTTATGGGTGTTCCTGTCCTGCAGGTTACTGGGGCCCATTCTGTAAAGAAAGTAAGTTTCTTCTTCCCTTATACACCATGATTTTTAAGATTTAGCTAAATGTGAAGAGTTCTCACCGTAGATAATTATCTTTTCAATTTGTTATGTTTCCTCTTGTTTAAAAATAATTAACACCTCTCATATTGAAAATGTGTTCATTTGTGTGGTGGTATACAGGCACATGTCTTTAATATAACTGTACGAGTCATGGTATACAAAAACAATTAACTGTACTTGTCATATTGTACAAAAACAATTATCATGTATCTCCCTACAACCTACTATAATATGGTAATTAAATTATTTGGCTGTTCGCAGTCATCTTACTTGAGACAGACTTTTTCAGGGATGAGCATTTTGGGTAGTATGCTTATCTTGGCTCACTTTTGAGGCTAAGTTTGTTTTATTAATCTTCAGAAAAGACATATACAGTGGTACCTTGAGATACGAGTTTAATTCGTTCCGTGACTGGGCTCGTAACTCAATATGCTCGTAATTCAAATCAATTTATCCCATTGAAATTAACTGAAATGTGATTAATCCGTTCCCGCCAAAAAAAAAAAAAAAAAAAAAAAACATTTTCGTAAATTTCTGCTTCAGTATTGTACATATCGTAGAAGTACAGGTATTCCTCATTATGTGCGAGGTATAGGTTCCTACAGGCACCACACAAACTAAATTCGCACAAAATAAACCTATTTTTCCCATTAGAAACAATGTATAATGAAAAGAATGGGGTCTTGGTCCAAAAAAACTTCCATTTCTTGGATGAAAAACGCATTTATTTGACTAATAAAGTGAACATGTTTTAAAAATGTATCATGTTAAAGCTATATGTAACACTAAGATGTAAATAAGTGTAAATAAAGCTGTCATTAACACTTAATATGATGCCATCTTCACTAATAATAAACTGGCTGAACTAGCCACGAGTGAGATGTAAACAAAACATTGAGAGTCAGTGTTGCCATGTAAGTGTGAGGGAATTTCCCTCACTTCAACTTCAGAATTTCCCATTTTACCTCAATTATTCCCTGTTTACTCATGACCATTGATGGTCTTTTAGGTATTTCATCTTGTAGAAATTTCCCTGTTTACTCATGAACGAACTGTATATTATTTCCCTGTGTGGACTTCGAAATTCCCTAAAACGGAAATTTCCCTGCACCTGGCAACACTGGTGGGAGCGTGAGCTGCCTCCTGGTGGCAGGCAGTTGAACTATGCACCTGGCGCACTTTTTGAAATGCAGATGAGGGGCAAATCGGCCATCTGTTGACTCGTATTTCAAAATTCATCTCGTATGTCAGGGCAAAAATTTGATTGAGCCATGGCTCGTATCTCAAAGTTCTCGTATGTTAAGGCACTCTTATCTCAAGGTACCACTGTACAGTACTCCCTTGTTATCGACGGTTTCGATCATCGACGGATATTATCCACGGACTATATAGCTATTTAGTTTAAAAGTGAAGAGAAGTGTTCAGTACTGTTACTTTACAAATGTAAATACAGTATTACAATTCGTATTAAGCATATTAAATGCATATACAGTAACAATTTATATTAAGGTTTT
Organism: Petrolisthes manimaculis; assembly: GCA_034508575.1. Classification (NCBI taxonomy): domain Eukaryota; kingdom Metazoa; phylum Arthropoda; class Malacostraca; order Decapoda; family Porcellanidae; genus Petrolisthes; species Petrolisthes manimaculis. The sequence continues at coordinate 122,173 of JAWZYT010001149.1, forward strand.
CGCAGACATCTCATGAATGAAATGAGTCGTAAGCATGCGTGGTGGTGGAGGTGGTAGGGGGTGAGTAGGGGGAAGGGGGGAGATAACGTGATATCGTTAGTTTACATTTTATTGAGCATATTCTGGTGTTTCCTTCTTTCTCTGTTCGAGAAAAACCTTCCATCTTGATATGGAAGGATATGACCTTCCTTTTTTGTAAATGCACCACCTGACATGACTGAGTGTTGAAGCTAGTGGTTAATAACTCGTAATTACTAAAGACGAGCGAGTGACAAGGCAGGCTATGCACCTTGGCTAGGCCTATATATCAATGGACTGGTTGACGGTCAAAAAAATGTTCTATCAAACAACTTATATCGTTAATAAATAAGCTCAATTGTCCTGTTATGTAATTTATTTGACAAAGGAATATATTGTTTGGCATATAAAAGCCATCAAAGTCGTACATAATGGAAGTTGATGGCGCGTATTCGTGACGTCAAAAACCAGACGCCTTGTCCGCGCCAACGCTTTATTACCTTTGAAAGCAAGAGATTGTGATGTCTAGGGGAGATGTGCGGTATTCTTGTGCTTTTACAGAGGATATACTTCATATTCACCATGCCAGTCAATAGCTAGCAATGGTGTTTTGTCCCAAAATGCAAAACATTAGTGGAAACGCTCCAGAAAAGAGATTTATTAGTGTTGTGTGTAGTAACTCCATAGTAGCTGTCGGTACACATAGGGCTGGTGACGTCACCAAACAGTGTGAGGTACGATGTTTCTCCAACACTTATTTTTCGTGAATTTCAACTCATATGGGAAAAATATTGGTATCTCCATGATCTGGAGTGCCCAAGTTATTGTATTATATACTTTGTACACGACCGTCAACCAGTCCATTTTGGTGCCTGAGAGGCCTATGCGGGGATTTTTCGGGTGTATTGTCACATATGCCTACATGATTCACATACAGCTGGGCCACCCACACTCTCACACCTATTAGGCGTACCTATGCGCAAATTAATATTAAGTGGAAGTGATTTTTCAAAGAAAATTACCAAAAATAATTAATACAAACTAAGGAATGTTTGTGCACGAATGAAAATTCAACGAGTTTTAGTGATATCTGAAATTTTCACCTCACTGTCACTCTCACGTTGGCTTGCTACACTCGTCATAAGCTAAACCCCTTTATAATGAACAACTTCTCAATACGGACATTTTTCATACTTTTAACACATATCCCGGTACAGACGTTTGATATGGTGAAAAGTGCAAGTGATGGTATGAGAAAATTACAAAGAATAATTAATATAAACTAAGGAAATGTGATTGTATGAGTAGAAACTCATGAATTATTGGTGTTAACTGAACTTGTCAACTCGTCACGCACTACACACGCTATTAGGCCTAACCTTTTAGAATGAACAACCTTTAAAATCATTCATTTTCCATACTTTGGGCTCAAGTTTAGAGTTATTTTTAGTCACTAGCTGTGTATGGGAACCAGAGATACGAGTGAAAGCACACGTAGTTTTGAGAGTGAGTGTACAGGCAGACAGTCAGTCATACGCATCAAATTTAAGCCCTCGGATATCTCTGATCTTCTGATAATCTTTTTCCATATCTGTATTTGGAGGTCCAACTGTATATATAATATACATATTGTACAGTACTTTAATATGTTATGTTTATGTGTAAAGGAAATTTTTTTTATACTCTAATGTGGTATCGACGGATTTTATTATCGACGGCCATCTTAAGAACCTAACCCCCGTCGATAACAAGGGAGTACTGTACTGTATTTTTGTTTTCAAAGTAAGCATCAAATTTACAGACTTGTTATGCAAGGATAAGATTTTCAGCATAGACACTGTGAAGGGATAATAAATATGATTAATTTTAGTAAAGCCAAAGAAGATCATGGATATGATAATCTGGGAAGAATTGGTTGGCAGCACTTAGCAGGCAAACCCTTTTGCAGCATTCCCTGTAATCCATATGAGTAAACCTCCAGGCAGGCACCTTTCTTATTTCCCTGCATGATTCATCAACTTTCCTCCCTGGGCTCCTCTTTTCAGGATTGACCCTTTCACATGTTATCCTGTGTGCAAAGTGAACCTCAGGGAAACAAGCCACATGCTTATGAAGCTGAAATTGGCATTTATCGATCAGCCTTGGGCTCCTACATCCTTTAGTGGTGTAATATGGGAGATGTTTCCTGTTACCTTATTATAATGGGTATTCCAATATTGATACATGTAGGATTTGAGATTTGCCTTTGCCCACCATGATTATTGTAGTCTCCTATAGTCTGTCTACAGGAAACTGACCACTTGCCATGAGGCCCAGACTGGTATTTCACAACTTGCAATGCTGCCAAATCAAGCCAAACTCACTCTTGTCTCATGTGTCAGCTATTTACTACTTTTACTTTGATATGCTAGATTTTGCAGTGCTGCAGATGGGGGACATACCAGTCTGGACCACCATCTAGCAGTCAGTTTCCTGTAGATTGAGTACAGTATATGTAACCTGCATTATGAAAATATTGGTGAAAAAAGGCTGTGGATTGTAAAGATTTCTCTAAAGTTATAGAAACAGTTGTGACATTTGTATGACTCAGAGCCGATACTATTATGTTTTTTCATTATAGAATTCTGAGTTTCTGACGTGTTTAATTTCTTTCCACAGTACCAGAAAAAGTTGAAGGAAGTATTAATAATAAGAGAGAATGTAGCACCTGGAAGGAAAGCTCCCTTTACACTAAGATAATTATAGAGGAAAACAGACGTATAGAACAAAGTACAGTACTGAGGCAATTACAGAAAATAATATACTTAAGCAGAATTACAAACTACAATATAGACTAACAGGGGAGTAATTCCCGACGTCACGAACCAAGAAAAACTGCCACTTTTCACCAGATAAAATAATTGTTAACAACAAAGTTGGGGAAGTCTCTCGGTCGGTGATCTCTTTCCCGCATGATTTCGGCCTCATAAAAATGTATAATTAGAGGTGAAAAACTTTTCTGATTGCTCTCATTTTTTTTAACATAGGGCATTGTTCTTTCAGAAACATAGTGTTTTTTTATTTTAAGCCAAAGGTGCAGGTATGAACTAATATAAATGTTATTAGTTCTGCCAACCCCTGTACTATTTTATGCTTGTAATTGCTGTTTTACTGTATGTTGCACACCAATTCTTATCTATGATGTTAATATAATTACTGAATAATAACGTCTTAAAGTGCAGACGTACGATGTATCAGTAATTATCGCGGGGAAGATTTTACAAAATACATCTAAACTCGGCCAACACTCCGTTCCCTCACTTCCATATTAAAACCGCTGGCGATCACACGCAACCCTTCAGTTAGTGACCCCGGGAATTAGAAAAATTAATCTGTACAACTTTAAAGGTAAGATTAAAATAAATTTTGGATTTGCATTATGCTAATATGTATCCTTTACCATTTCCAGCTTGCTCCAAGGGCTGGTATGGTGCTGGGTGTTTGCAGAAATGTGATCACTGTATAGACCAAAACTGTGACCGTAACAGTGGCTGGTGCCCTAAAGGATGTGTGAATGGTATACCCTGTGATGGTAAGGCCTACTGTTACCAGCCTTAGCTTATATATAATCGTTTTCTTTTCTTTTGCTACATTACTTTGTACAGTATATATTAAAACTGGCATATAACTGGTCTGGCATAAGTAAGAGAAAACTAATAAAGTAACCATGATGAATTGATTAATCAGGATATTATAAACCCCTTGAAACTGAGGTTGTCCCTGTGATGAGAAAACTTATTAGAATTAATATGCCAAGCTTAAGGATGAAGAGTTTAGAAGTATTCAGTTACAGTAAGGAGCAATGGTATTTGATTTGATTGTTTGACTAAGAAATAAAAATACAGTAAGATCTCGCATCTAACGTGTTTCAATCTAACGAATTTGTATCTAACGACGTTTTGGACATCTACCTATATTCTCATCTAACGAGTATAGTTTCAAATCTAACGAAAAAATCCTAAATGAACAGCGAAAAATCCAGAACAAACAGCCACTCCCGACTGCCTCCCTCCCTCCCTAAAACAGAGAAATTTCCCTGCACCTGGCAACACTGCTCCCGCCTACACGCCTCAGAGACGCTTGCCGCCTCAGTCCTAGTGTTATCACCCTTATGGTCAGGTGCGTAGTGGTGATGTTATTCTTTGTGGTGGTGGATTACGTCTCTTGTGCTGTTGGATATCGGCCACGTTACCTAGTTGGTCGTCACCCATCAGTTCAAGTTGAATTTTTGCCACCGAATACAGCTAATGACTAATATTAATTCTAAACTTGAGCCCAAAGTATGGAAAATGAATGTTTTTAAAGGTTGTTCATTCTAAAAGGTTAGGCCTAATAGCGTGTGTAGTGCGTGACGAGTTGACAAGTTCAGTTAACACCAATAATTCATGAGTTTCTACTCATACAATCATATTTCCTTAGTTTATATTAATTATTCTTTGTAATTTTCTCATACCATCACTTGCACTTTTCACCATATCAAACGTCTGTACCGGGATATGTGTTAAAAGTATGAAAAATGTCCGTATTGAGAAGTTGTTCATTATAAAGGGGTTTAGCTTATGACGAGTGTAGCAAGCCAGCGTGAGTGAGTGGGGTGAAAATTTCAGTTATCACAAACTCATTGAATTTTCATTCGTGCACAAACATTCCTTAGTTTGTATTAATCAATTTTGGTAATTTTCTTTGAAAAATCACTTCCACTTAATATTAATTTGCGCATAGGTACGCCTAATAGCTGGGAGAGTGGTTGGCCCAGCTGTATGTGAATCACATAGGCATATGTGACGATACACCCGGAAAATCCCGCATAGGCCTCTCAGGCACCAAAATTGACATTTTTATTACCGCTTTAAAAAATTCGGACTATTGGGATTTTCGAAGTATCCGTGGTCGGATTAACAGACTTTTTTACATGTTTCTTGATTATTTTACAAATTTCTTGTATATTTTTAATTACTGTATGCCGTAAATACAAGCCAATAATATAAATTAAGAAAGAAAATTGAGTTTCAGTTGTATTTTTGGTACCGATTATAATTTTCCCCATATGTTTATGTATTCGCATCTAACATATTCATATCTAACGCACCTTTTTTGGCACCTATTATTCGTTAGATGCGAGATCTTACTGTATTACTGTTGTTATTCTTGCTCTATTTAGCTCATTTTATTTATACAGTACAGCCTCGTTACCAAAATTAATGTATACAAACAAAGGAATGTGTGTGCAAGAATAAAATTGCAATGAGTTTTGGTGATAACTAAACTTGCCACCCCACTATCACCCCCACGCTCAGTTAATACACTTGTGATTAGCCTAACCCCTTTATAATGAACAACTTTTCACCCTCCCGCTCACTTGTTACACTCGCAAAAAGACTAATCCCTTTGTAGTAAACAACTTCTCAAAACGGGCATTTTTCATACTTTTAATACATATTCTGGTACAGCTCTGGACAGATCAAGAGACGACACCCCATCCATCAGCGACTTGGTTTGGGCCTCGTCAGATCTGGCAACAGTTGTAGATGGAGGGAGGGGGGATGTTAGTGGGAGAAGAGGAGAGAAATGTGGGTGGGGCTATATAGACGGTATATAATGTGGGAGGGTAACGAATGATCAGGTAGAGGAGACGGGTGACAGGAGGAATAAATGAAGCATACACTGTGAATGTTGTCGAATCAGCAATAGTTTAAACTTTAAAGAAGTGCATACTGCATTAACATAGATGGATATAGGAGACAAAAATGTGATAATTTGAGGCCAGGGTGAGGGGGAAGAGGGTAAGACAAATGAAGGTAAATAGGTGAAAAGTAATAACAAACAAATATTTATTAGAATATCTGTTACATTTTATCCATTAATTAAAGGCACTGTCTTTTGTTCACCACAGCAGTGGGATAGACTACTGATTATTATCCTTTGGATATTAGACAACAAATAAAGGTGTTTGCTGACCTTTCGGACCCGAACCTTTCCGCTTTCTGCCTTCAGCTATTCCTGAATTCCTTTTATCCCTCGTGCATAATTCTGAAGTTGAGCACAAAACAATGTTCAGTAACCTATAGAGAGATCCATAAACATCACTTTGATCACCATTACATGAGCAGTGTACAGTATGTAACAAATTACTTCCAGACCAAGGAAGAACCCTGGACTTGCCCCGGCTGCGATCTCCTCCCACCATCAATAACATCACTGAAACCAGTGCACATTTGAGCTTCCCACTCTGGAAAAGTGAGGTGGATGATGGCGGCTCGGATGACTTCGAAATCACTGGGTATGACATTCAGATATGGAGTGAGGTCAATAACACATGGACAACTTGGCGCCATCTTTCACTCACTTCCATCACAAGCTCATCAGCAACAATAGAAGGTATATAAAGTATCTAATGACAAATTAAAAGTTGAAATGAGTCAAGTAGGCCAAAACTACATAGAAGACTTATTATTGTAAAAAAAAAAAAAAAAAAAAATTATAATAATAATAATAATAGAAAGAGTAAAATTGCCATATTTCGACTCATCAGCACCAAAAAAAGATATATACAGTACCTTATGACATATTAAACATTGAAAGGAAACAAGTTGGCCAAAACTATAGAACTTTTTGTTTAAAAAAAAAAAGAGAGAGAGAGAGAGATAGAAAGTAAAAATTTCTAAGTGTACTGCACACTAGTGTTTACATTTAGAAAGGTTATGGAGAGGTGGTAACTTAGTGTTTGCCATAATCATGTGAGATGGCACTAGCGTCTGTTAACTCTGTCATATTTTTTACCTTTTTATGATGTTTTGATAGTGTATAGGAGTCAATGGGTGGTATGGTACAGACACGATGGCTCTGTAGTGTATCTATAGAGTCATCGCACTGGTACCATGCCATCGTCAGCACCACAGATGTTCTTGCATGTGGCCCGATGCACCATAAATTCAAAGAGACCTTCAGTGTTGATCATACTGTACTACCAAAAAAGTCTTTCCTAATATGTGAACTATAGTTGTCAGGTGTTTAATCGTCTTTCAGTCAACTCGAACATAAAATAAAAACTTGTATACAGTTCTATGTGTGAATATCATAGGGTGGTGTTATTTCATTTACAGTAAAGGTGGATGACCTGTTCCCTGGGTACCAGTATGCAGTAAAGGTGTTGGTACAGACACAAAGTGGGGCTGCAGATGGCTCATCCAATAAGAGAGTTCACAACTCTACATTCACCACTTCTTGCACTGGTAATATTGATAGATTACCAAAAAAATTAATGGAAAATTCTAGAAATGATATATGTATATTAATAATCATAAATCAACAAAGGAGTGTAGCTTAATAAAAAAGCTGCATACACACTTATCAAGAAACATTTTTCCCTCAGGTCCGGGAGTTTTTGACTTGAAAGTAACTGACATCACTAATCAGTCAGCCAACCTTCAATGGGTAATTATGTTCTCCATTATATCTATTTCCTATAGCAAGTATAAATTAATTTGTTACATTTTAATACATAGAATGATAACCCTGGAAGCATATGGCCCACAATTTCTTAAAAAAAATTCAAACACATTGGTTATGAGATTATGAAATAGAGAAGATATAGTCTCGGAAACTTGTAAACATAATTACTGTACTGTACTGTATATGTTTATCATTCATATGGAAGGATAAGTTGTTCCCTCAAGAAACATCCCTTTAAAGGGCCAAGGCAGAAGGATGTGATTCTTTACAAGAGAAATTGTACTAACACAGGATATTGTCCAGTTCATTACCTTTTCATGGATATTATTAAGATTCATTGAGCGGTCTTAAACCGTATCCATAGTGTTGGTTTTGTTGGGCATACACTATTATAATGGGCCAATTTGAGGCTAGTACTCCTGTGTCGCCCTTTCTCAATGCTTCCCTAAATGTAATGGGGGCATTAGTTAGGTTAGTAATAATATTCTCTCAATTGGTTAGGTTGCTTCCTCTGGCGACAAAATATCATTACCTACCTACCTCCCTCCCTCTCTATCTATCTATCTATCTATCTACAGCTCTGATGCCTGGCTCCCTCCGGGAACTCCACCCAAGGGGATGGCCACAGCAGAAGCGTCTTCAGTTCTCACTGTTCCAGCACTCCCTCCTTGCTTGTTCAAAACCTCACTTTCAATTCACATTTCTCTCCCTCATGTACAATTTTCCTCATTATGATCATGTAGTGTAAAGACAAACTTTTATGTTCTGGATGCATTTCATTAATAGGCCCTCAAAAATATTTAGGAACTCCTTGCTTTGATACCCTCCACAACTATCACTCGTAAAGTATAGATGGCATGAATATATACAGTACATAGGTCAGAATACCTTATGTGGTGTGACATAGTGTATTGCAAATGTAAAGGTGACAAATATTTTTGAGGGCCTGTATATTACTAGAAGAGGAATATTTTTTTCTACTCTTTTTAGATTAATTGTCCAATCATCCCATACAGTAGGTAAATTAGCCTCATTGATGGAAATCTTTCAGAGAGGAAAACACTCTAGATGTGGGTTTGAGCCTTTTGATGTGCTGGTGCAACTTGACGATGGAAGTTTGATCTACAATGACTCTTCTAACGTTCCTCACCTCAATCTGACGGACCTGAAGCCTCATTTAAATTATAGCGTTGTCATCACTGATAAATCATCAAACCCTGAAAAGTCTCTTTCATTTTCAACAGCCTCATATGGTAATCAATTATAAAACAGTTTTTGGTAATAAGATAAAATTATAGTTTGAAGTAGATAACTAGATAGAAGTTAAGTATGGTATTATTTGATGTTAGAAATAAATTAATTGTACATCAACTGTATAATAATCAGGGTAAAACAATGTTTTTTGACAAACTAATTAATTTTTATGTAGAGTCACAAGTGTAGATTCCGGAAAATATACTCATTTAAAAAAGAAAGATACAGTACATGATTATTTTTCATACATAATTTACTAGTTCAGTCATGCCTATTGCCAAACAGCTCCAGCATCTCCTACTTTGGACACGGAAGATGATCAATGGGGAACTACCACACTCAATGTGTCATGGACCTTGCCACCTGAATCTTATAAGGCAGACATATACAGAGTAACTTATAAGGTATGTTTATAGATTCTTTGTTAAAAAATTAATCCATATTGTGCACCAAAATCACTTAGCCATGTAATCCTCAGGGATATTATTCTAGTGACATTGATATTGCTTGACATTAGTCTTTGCATATTATTTCATTGTAGACAGCCATTTATGAACTATAGTAATTGGAATTTCATCAATATGTGTTGTATTGGTCCTTCCATTAAACAAGAACACTATAGGTGATTATTGCCTTCAGAAATATAGACAATATTCAAAGGGTTTTCACAGCCCTCCAGTTCTTCTGCTGTGCCTCCATTCAATCATTTTCATTTGTAATTACTGTCTCTCTCTCTCTTTCTCTCTCTCTCTTTCACACACACACACACACACAAATTATTCCACCCATAACATGATCAAATTTATTTTCAGGTGCTGCAGCATAAGGCCTGTAGTATTGACGCAACATCATCACCGAAGGAGTCTAGAAATGTAACCGACCTTATAATCATGTTAGAAAATTTACATAGTTACACCACTTATAATGTATGTGTAGAGGCTATTAATGATGGTGGAACAAGTGAGCCTACATGTCAACAGATGGACACATTACCTAGTGGTTAGTACAGTACATTACAGTTCTCTGTATTTGGTTGTAAATGATTATGGAAGAGGGGTGACCAAGGCAGCAAAGTCTCTAGTGGTCGCTGTTCCAACACTCCCTATTTGGATGATCCAGCTCTCACCTTCTGCTAACATTGATTAATTTTCCCTCCCTTAAGTACAGTACACTCAAGCTAGTAAATTCGTGACCATGTACAGTACTTTGATGTTTTTGTAATTTGAGTTGGTAACATTGATTGGGGAGGAATCAGAGTAGGTGGAACATAGTAGAGCGACATGATACAATCTTTCGCCTACAATAACACCTTCCCCACTCAGTGCTACTAGCTCAGATGATATAAACATGTAGGTACGTGTTTGCGAGTTTACGAGCTTGAGTGTACTTGTTTACCCTTGGCCTGCCTCTCACACAAAGTCCCACAACTTTACTCTCATGCCCCTTCTTCCTAACTCCTTGTTTTGCATTCTCTCCACATGTCCAAACCACCTCAGTATGTTACTTTCCACCCAGCATTCAATACCAATTGCTTTCACATTCTGACTGCAATTTGGATACACTCATTTTCCAATCCCATCTAGTCAAGACACGTGCTTCTCTCTGGTAACTAATTTCCACTGCATCCTATTTTATGTCCATGTCTCTGATGCATATGTTCAGAATTAACAGTAGTTTTGTATCAACTTTATATTGTAAGTGTTATTTCAAAAAGTAATTTACCTTTGGACATGAGACTCAAGGAGATGTCTCTATTGAGTGCTGGAAAAAAAAAGAAAACTCTACAGTCCCTGCATTATATTATTATATTATAATAGTTTTACGATGATCTCCTTTGACGTGCAGTGACAACCTGAGGCCCTTTGAGAGGTTATTGGTGATTCATATATAAAAAATGGCAAACTGTCATCATTGTTAAAATATGATAGCCAGAACTATTCAAGGGGAGATTCTTTTGTTGGTGAATTGGAAGACTACCAATTTCTCCTAGCTATACCAGAAAACAGACATCCTCAATGGTACTAATTAGGGATCTGTTTTATGGCATAGTTTGGAGGAATAATAGACCTTCCACTTCACCAACAAGAGCATCTCCCTTTAAATATGAATGCCACCTAAACAGTTTCTTATGAAAGTTTATGGGCTAATTTCTCATTCCTTTCTCTTCCAGTTCCAAATGTAACTGTGAGTGGTGGCTTGAAGTGTTGGTCGAATGAGACTATGGAGTGTGAAGCAATATTGTCCAGTGGCTGTAAGGAGCAGAATGGACCAAATTTTGAAATCATCATCAATATTCAGACGTTTTTGGAGTGCAATAATTCTTTCTTTCACTATGAAGTACCAATGAGGACTGTCAATGAGAGAGCTACCTTCAGCTTTTCCAGTGGTTTGCTTCATGGTTGGAAATATAAAGCAAAAGTGTATATACGAAATGCACAAGGAATAGGACAGATTTTCACCACCAAATTCACAACTGAAGGAAACAGTGAGTAGCCTCGGCCTTAAATGGGTAATATATTTTTGGTGCATTGAAGCCCTTGGATTCTCCCAAAGTATGCCAGGAAACAGATCTATATTTACAAACATAATGGTGGTCTGTTGCTAGAAATACTGTAATATAATAATGTAATACAAATGCACAATAGCTGGGTGATCTGTCTGCTGACCACTGTACTTCCCAGGCTGCCTTCATGTTCTTTTTAACATGGCAAATGTAGAGTTTCCAGAACACTGTTACTGATACAATTTTTTCAGTGATAGGTTTAGGGTGAGAATGTAAGGTGGCATTGTAGATGGTTGCAGTGGGTGGGTGGGAAATGTAAGTGAGGTGATGGTCGGCAGACTGTTTATGTTGTCACTGTCTGCCTCCTCTTCCTTCACCTCCTCATATGTATTTGTTGCAACCAGTAATTGTAGATAACATCTGCTTTTGCTTGTAGAATGATGATAATAAATAATACGGTACTGATAATAGCAATAAGGTTTGCGCATCTCTAATACAGTGTATTGCAGTGCCTCCAATAAAATATTGACATTATAATAGGAAGAGCAAATGAGCTTGAGAGGAGGTACAGCTAGCACAATGTAAAATTAATATTGTATAAGGAAAAGAGAGAGAGTTGAAGAGCTGCGAGGGATTGACTCAGGACTGGAAAAACATCAAAATCCTTAAGTATTGTTCACATCTCTACAGCCAGTACTCCCATCAGGGGAACACTGACTCATAATGCACTTAAATTCAGATGATAATGAAATCTGTTTTTTATTAGAATTTACATCCATGTGCATTTACTGAACTGTATTACTTTTACAGGCCCAGAGAAAGTGAGAAATTTGACTGGAGTTGCTCAGTCTCCTACAAGTGTTCTGGTGCAATGGAATGACCCTTGCCCACCCAACGGCATTATTACTAAGGTTGCTTATAGATGTGGATGCATGGAGCATCAAGGCCAATGGATTGAACAATCTGCTAGTAACTCTTCATGTACCCCCTCAACAAACTATGATCGTTGTGTGGAAATTGATGGCCTGACCCCCAATACTAATTATTCCATCCATGTAAGTAACATACAGACAGTACTTTGTATTATTTTGTTTTCTGTTTTAACTTTGCTATACACATACTATATATAATTATGTTCTGTGTCCTTAGTTATATAATGGACCGCCCACCAATATACAGTACTACACTGATGTTGTCATGTTATGAATTTGACCTCAAACCAGAACTGATGAACTAAAGTTGATGTATGTTTACTTTATATACGCAAGGTAAAACAAATAAGTATCAGTGCAATTCTTGTTAGAAACATTCAGATACCTCAGACGATGGATACTGAATAATAGCTTGTTTATTCCTGGGGCATCATGAACTATGTGTGTGTGTATGTTCCTGTTTGTATTCATTCTCGTGGCATCATGAGCTGTGCCCATCATTTACATAACCATCAGACCCATCATGCTCCATAGTTTATTTACCATGTGTTTAATAACTCCTTGTGTTGCCTTCGTTCTAGTAAACACAAAGAGTTTGTCTATTTAATGTGTTATAATAAAATTCAATTCTATAATGCAAACACTAGTACCAGACGAATGGTAATTGGTACATGGAGTAAAAGCAAATTATTGTAAAGATGTGAATATATACCTATACTGTACTGTAAATACACAAGGAGCAAGATAAAAAAAAGTATATAGAGACTAATGTAGGAAAGGAGGCATAACGGAAGCAGCCACATGATGCACATAATACAGTACAAATTATCAAAATCAGAGCCAAGGTTAGCCTATATTCTGAACTGGTGTAATAACAACATTACACAATCATAAAACACCATTGGTTTTAAGTCAGGATTATTAATTTGTATTTAAAGTCTATTAATGTACAGTATTTCCTTATTTTCTGTTAGCTCTAGATCATGTGACTTTGCAGGTAAAGACAGGCACTGAAGTTGGCTTTGGACCAGAAACAGAACTCCCCTTCATCTTCCAAGAAAAAAGTATGACTGAGTGAATAATATCCTTATAATTTGGGGTTTGGGGAGGAGATGGTATGATTAGTACTGTACAGTAAATGTATTGAAGATACAATATATATATGCCATAAGAGACTAAATATGAAGGTATGGTTAGATGGAAACAATTTGAGAGAGGGGAAACAGTTGTTTGGGGAGACAGATTTTAGTAAAAAATATGTGTACAGTATCCATGACTTATGTTGTGGCCATTTTATAATTCAGTTAAAGATGAAACGAGAGAGAAAGTAGGATGAAAGGAGAGTTTCAAAACATCTTTATTTGTATATATAAATGTCAGTGTATATGAAAGGAGTAGAAATTGAAAATTATCTGGGGAAAAAATTAATGTAAGCTGCTTGCATGAGGCAGACTATCCCAGCCTTTGGTGGATGGTTGCATGAGTTACAGACTTATAATGAGGTGAATAACATTTTAAAATTATTAGAAGAAACAGATGAGAGATTTTGAATGCTGGCTGTACATAAGCAATGTCATGGATTGGGATGACAATAAACTCTAATAAAGGTACAGAAAAAGAGCACAATTGTTTAGGGAGCAGATCAAAGGCTTGAATATCTTGATATAAAAAGAAAGAAATGGACTTGGACTCAAGTTATGTGCAGTGACAACCCAGGATGGAAGGAGAAGCCAGGCCAAATAGAGATATTACTGGAGGGTCACGATTAATAAAAAAAAACAAAAAAAGTAAGCTGTTTTACACTGACAGCAAACAAAGAAAAAGTGGTTGTAATGTATCGGAAGATGCCTTAGTTCCTTAGTGGACTATCCATTGCTGGTGATGATAAGTACTGTACTGTACTCATAAGTAATAATACAGTACTGTACTAATATTTATGTAACTTTGAATTAATATGGTACAGTACTAATGTTTTCTACAGTATTTTTTCATTAATCTGCCCCCTTCAGTAATTATGTACTGTAAACCAGTAGTGCTTTGGTTGTAGCTTTAAATTGCGGTAGAATAAGAGGAAAAAGAAGATAATTCCTATGTGGTTTGCAAATTAGTATATTTTTCTAAAGCTGATAGTATATGCCAACAGCCTTTGGTTATCAGATATGGATATATACTTACAGTCTAAGAAAAATGCAATACAGTAGATTGTATTAGATCCGTGTACAGATACAGTATATTATAATAGCCTTCAATTTCTTTGGTGTAACAGAGCCAGGAAAACCCTCTCTAGCCAGTGTAATTCATGGTGAAGACTCACTGGAGTTGAAGCTGCAGCTGCCAGAAGAAACTGGTGGTATACTGATCAATTGCACCACAACAATCCCTCTTCATAACATCAAGAGCAATGTCTCAGTCACTCAAGGAAAGACAGATGTCTCAATTCAAGTAAGAATTATGGGGACAGTACAGTTTCAGTAAATCTGGAGCAACTGACTCCTTGAAACTATTTTGAGCAACAGACCATCATTGTTTTTGTTAATCTGGTAGTGTTACTTTGGAGGATTCAAGGCACTGTACTATTTTGCAATTATATATTGTTACGCCCCCAGTCGTTCAACTTCTCCCGGGTCGACTGAGGCACGCAATCAGGTTAATCAATAGAAGATTAAATCAAACACTTCAAAAGCTTCTAAGCTTTATTCTTCTTTTCTCTTAATCTTATCTCTCTCTCTCTCAACTCTTCACTGTTCACTCTCCAATCCTCACTGTTCACCTCCACTGTTCACTCTCTTCTCTCTACACCTCTCCAATCCTACACACTGTGCTTTACAATGTCTTTCTAAACTCTCTATCCTATTTTGTAGGCATCCTAGCACAATATTATATTCTGTAGACATCCTGGAATACAACAAAATAAAGTAGTGACATCTTTTATCCAATGGTGAAGATGTCACCAAAACATAATGACGGTAGTGAGGACGTGTTCACGCCGTAATCATCTTCCACTTAATAGTGAAGATGTTAACACTTGTCTCTATAAACATAAAGGATGATATGACATATGAAGATGTCACACCTGGTAGTGAAGATGTTAATACTTATTTCTGCTACACATAAAGGATATGATATGATATAATATGGGTAGTGAAGATGTCACATATATCTGGTAGTGAAGATGTCACACCGTAACAATATATATATGATATCGTTATGGATATGCCAATGAATACTGTACTATCTTGCCTTATTGTTCATTATACATTGTACTGCTCTGTACTAATAATGTAATGCATTATTTCCATATTAATTACTGATTTATATCTGGAATCCACAGCTTAAAAAACTGAACCACAGCCAGATGTACAATCTTCAAATGTATTGCTGCAACTCTGCTCTATGTGGTGATTTTCTTGAGGAAGGTATAGCAACTCGTCTCTTGGTGACCCCAGAGTTGCAGGGAAAACTAAAGGTAGCAGATAGAACTGATGCTGATATCACACTTATACTTCCTTCTTTTAATTTGGAAAGGAAGGTCAACAGGTTAGTAATTTGAAATACAAGAAGGTATTATTGTCACAAGTAATAAGTGTGATTATTTAGATGAGGGATCATGAATATGCAAATGAAGGAAAATTTCAATTGGCATGTTATAGTACATATCCACACTACACTAAAAGGAGTTAGTAATACACATTAAACATTTCTACAGTAATAACTAGCGAAAACAGTACAGTGAATTGGTTGTGACACAGCCTAAATGAGAGGAGGAAAATGCAAATGGAGAAAATGGGTTGAAGAGAAAAATAAATTAAAATAGGATTACAAATCTGGATGGCCTGTTTGTAAGCATGCAATATTACTATGTCTTTCATATTGTAATGCATGTGTATGATGAACCAATACTTGAAGAATTGTATATATAGTGAGAACTGGAAATTCTCTGTCCACCAGCTTTTGAACAGGTCCCTTGTATACTTTTTTATATACAGTATTGTACAGTATGTGATTTAGGCCAGGTTTCATTATTAGTTAGGCCATTTTTACGCTGGTAAGTTTTATGGTGTATTATTAACTTCCAGATCATTGGTGGTGATGGTGCAACGTGTGTCCTCAGAGGATCTCAAGTTTGTTCACAAAAACTTTACTGCTGAGTTTCTGAGGCTACATAATGCGCAATATTCAGAAAAGAGGATGAAGCGTGAAGCTGCAATACAAAAGGAAGCAAAGATGGAAGACACTTACATTGCTGCCATTATCTCTAAGGTATGTTGAATTCATTAATTAATTTAGACTATATATTCAGCAATTACAGTATATGTTTGTTGTGACATCAATCAATGATATAATAGTATTATACAGTACCAGTAATGTATTTATTTTGCACTTATTACAGTTTTGTGCCTTTCACAAGTTCCTGAATCACTTAAGAAGAGTCAATGTGTACTGTGAAATTTTTCTATCCTTTCCTGGATATCCTTTAAGTACAGGTAGAGTACAGTAGACCCTTGATATATAATGAATAAATACTTGTATCCACCATGGTCTTCATTTTACACTCAGTCTCTCATTGAAGAACTTCAAATGTTTTCCCAGGCTTATGTTATTCTAACAGACTAAGCTATTTACTGAGCCTGTGTTAAACGGATTGTGTTAAATATAATCATCATCTATCGAGGGCCTACTATAGTGCTGTCACCCCTTTATCATCACAGTAGCATTTAATCCAATTTTGAACTGATTATTCACTCACAAC
Source organism: Petrolisthes manimaculis (assembly GCA_034508575.1). NCBI lineage: Eukaryota > Metazoa > Arthropoda > Malacostraca > Decapoda > Porcellanidae > Petrolisthes > Petrolisthes manimaculis. The sequence goes on from JAWZYT010001149.1 coordinate 139,121, forward strand.
AATAATTCTTGAGATTTTTCTAATTGATTTCTTGGCCCTGGGAAAAAAAATAATAATTGACATTGCTTCTTTGCTATTGTATTAGAATTTTTTTTTACTATGAATTGGAGGTAGTGTCTAGAAAGATACAAAAGAGATTCCTCACAGATTATGTCACTGCTCACAGCTACTGTACAGTATTTTCTGTGTATGGGTCTTGTGCCATTAAGGGGATAATACACTTCTGGTACAGTTGAGCAAGTAGAAAGTGCAAGAAAAATATACATGTATCTGGTAACATCTTCACCTCCACTCAAAGTTCAGCCAATCACCTTCCACTTTATATTGGCTTTGGGTTCCTAGTGATTCATTCATTAAGTTACGAAGGCTTACTACAAAAACCTGCCGGATGTTGCCATATACAGCCATACTTTTCTTGCACTGTCTACTTGTACGGTTGGGCACAGGAATGGGTGGTACAGCCCAGGTGAAAGATACTTGTCCCATTTGAGTAACCAGTGTCTATTATCAGGTACTTGCTTTTTATTACCATCCTCAATACTGACTTCTGCCCCTGATGTCTCCTATTCGGCACTAAGGAACTTGATATTGGCAGAAATTGACCATCTTTCACTTGGACTGTACCACCCATTCATGTGTCCAACTGTACATTAGAGCACCTTGATTCCTCCACTGTATGCAAGGAACCATGATCAGATGAAATGGGTAATAATAATAATGGTGGCCTGTTGCATGGAATAGTGGGAAATTACCAGTTGCTACAGATTGACCAACACTGTACAACCCCCGTAAAAATCCCTTCACTGCCAGATGCATGTAGCTTCCCTCTGGTCCAATGGGTTTGCTTGGAGGATGGGAGGTGGGGAGGGACTGGGGAGTTCACTTATCACATCATTGGTACTGGTACACATTGACACCCATGTACATAATGCAATGATAGGCAGTGTACAATTCTTGGTTCTTTCTTACTTTATTTCAACATACTGTATGTCTTGACTTGTAGGACCTTCCTTTGAAAACATTTGTGGTGGGTGATGGTCAGTGGTGGGGTGACTACCACAACTTCCCCTTGACCATTAATCAACCCTACATGGTGGCAATAGTAGCACAGACACAATTACAAGGTGAGTTCATCCACATCTACTCTCCTTACATACAATCCATCCATAATGTTGATGCTTCAGCCCCAACATCAAACTCACCTTAGTTAAAACCAGAGAGATTAAGGAGGTTTTTGCTATAGGAGTCACAGATCCACATCTTTTCTATAATCTGATTTGATATCTTGTAAAGTTTCATAGTTTTTTTGCTATATATAGAATAACTCCAAAATATAACATTTCTAAGGGAGCATTAACATTGAGTGAGATCTTAAATCTGCTACATCTGATTATTAAGGGTGTGTGAACATTACAGTATGTTCATGTGGGTTACTATAGCCAGCTACATGCTCAAAAGCCAATATGACTGAGATGAGTACCACAGCAAAGCACTGTTATATAATATACCCGCACACATTTAACTTTGTTCACAATCTGCTGCAAATGCATGAATAGTATTGTATGCACAAATGTATCCAGTATATGTGTAGTCAACATTACAATTTCTTCTCCCCCTTGATAACTTTGAGAGCCTAATACTATGATTAATCTCATTGGTATAGAACTTGTAGCCAAAGTTCATCCATCCTTTTACAAAGATGCAGAATACTGTTAATATAGGCTATGTCCTAAAACTGACCCTTGTTCCAAAAGTCGGTATCTTAAGTGTGGATTAGAATGGGGAGGAATAATGTATGACTTTGACTACATATATATTTTTTCCCAGTTGATGCATTAAAAATAAAACAGTCTTCTCATAAACTCATCATTCTCTTTTTCCTGCCTTATTATTCTCTCACTGGCCTTCACTTGCCATTATTATTCTTTTTCACATGCATTCACTTTCCACTTTCTTTTCTTCTGCCTCATTTTCCTCTTTGTCTTCTCTTTTTTTTTCCATATCTTCCTCTTCTCTCATCCATCTCAATATCTGCCTTCTTTTTCTTTTTCTCAAATACAAGGAATTTGACTCAGATTTGTTAGTATTTAAACACTGTATAGTAGTTTGGTAAGAAGAGTGTATAAGGACCAAAATTCAGATTCTGTTGTGAAGTTATTGGTACGATTATTTATTTTTACATTCATATATACAATCCAACTTCTTGCAGAGGAAGAACACTACAGTGAGAAGAGGCTGGATGCAGTGGTAACATTAAGTGCAGATGCTGATTGGATCCAGTTGATATTGGGAATTATAGTTTTCATCCTCTGTATCCTTATCTGTGTGGGACTCATCTGGTAGTAAGTATAAAAAAAAAAAAAAAAAAAAAAAAATTATCTTTGGAACAAATGCTGGTGATAATCAAAAGTTAAAAGATGTTTCATGTTGATTATTTACTTAATCAGCAGTCACACAAAGTCTCTGGTAATACACTTGAATTAAACTGACACCAGATAATTTAGTATGTCACAAAAAAAGTTCCTTTCCTTGTAAATTTAGTTCAGAGTTGAAGACAGCTCATTACTGTATATGATTTTTGTTAAAAGTTAAAGTTAAGCAAAACTGTTGTAAGAAATATATTCAATAATAATGATAGGGAAGTAATTGAAGTTAAATATAATATAAAAACTATTTTATAGTTTTCTTGCTGTAGTTGCTGTCTCACCACAAGAGGGTCAACCCATCCTGGCCCCAGAGAAATCATATAATGGGACTAATATACCCAAGTGTGTTGAGGTAGGGTTGAGAAAGATGCAGGACTGTCTGCATTTCATTTTGATGTGTACAGCCGCTCACCACAATATCAATCTCACGTTAGTTGAAGCCCGAGATATACAGTAGAGCAGGCGGTTTGTAGACAACAGCCCACCAAAAGCCTCCATTGGTTCTAAATGTGTGTGGCCTCGTGATGGTTTGGGTGGGTTGTTGTCCAGAAACCTCCTGCTTCTGATCTCAGGCTTCGACTCAGGTAAGCTGGAAATTGTGGTGCATGACTGTATAATATATAAGTGTTATGCACAACAGTAGTCTGCATAAAAAGCAATATCCATGTTGTGTGGACTGCCATGGGCGGCCACTCCTGTATTCAGGCACTGCCTAACTGACAAGGATGTTATACAACTGGATATGTCATATGGCACATGTTTCATTCACCAGATATATGCCATGGTTTGTATATTTTACCACTTGTCCAGCCTATGTAATGCATGCCTTCACACATTACATCCTGCACCCATCTAGTCAGCCTGCTATTAATGATTTTTTTTCACACCACCATAGTACCAAGATGTATTTGATCTTTTGTGGTGACACAGTAACTGTAACTAAAAAAATCTTACTGCAGTACTTGTGATGCCATTCATGGTAAATCACTTGATGGGGCACTCATGGGAGGGAGTGAAGGATCAAAATTAGGGATGGATGGATGACCATTAGAAAAATTAATGAATAACAATTAATGTTTTGACTAAGAAAATAATGATTGCTTCTATAATTTCCAGTTATCAAAAGAGAATGCAACAGCCAGACTGCAAAGAGAATAAATTATTAGGTAAGTAAATAGAGCACATAAAACTTGTAATATTTAGTCCACCATTTGTTGCTTGGTTTCTTTTCTGTATGGAACCCATAATCAGAAGACAATACTCATCCCAACACACATGTACAGTATTGTATATAAGCTACAGTAATTGCAAATGAATACGGATACACAATTGAAAAATATTTGCTATTATGATAATGTATATGTATTTCCCTCTGTGCTGTTTTGAGTAAATATGATACCATACAGTTTGCTATCATTACAGTATTTTCTTAATTGTACAATAGTGTACAGGAAGTGAGTATACTGTACTCATGTTATTTCTGTCTGAATTTAATGAAGAGGGTTTAACTTTGTTACAAGGGAAGGAATTGATAAATTGCTCATAAATTTTCATTCACTCTTAGGTACATACAATCAAGAGGATGAAACAGTGGAGTTGTTTCATAATAATGAGGTACAAGAGGATCAGTCACCATGTGTTGCCCCAACCACCGTTGCAGTCATTCCTTCACCACAGGTATAAATGTAGAGGAGATGAACACGGATTAATACTTGGATATAATAATATATATCCAGCAAAAATATGCATATCTATTTTAGGAATTTACTTGTGATGATGCTGGGTCTTTTTAATGCAGCCGGTGTGAATCCCAACCTCCAACCATAATAAACTACAGTATGTAATTTTTTGTTTTTTATATACATAATTTATATATTTTGTTTTTTTGCCACCCAATCTGTGAGACATGAGGGATAGTACAGTATACAAGAATCTCCAGATGGATTTTAACATAGATTTTGAAACTAAAGGTGAAAAGGGAGGGTGGGAGGATCAGATAAAAGTGACGTTGTTTGAACTGTAAAAGACTAGAAATCACACAGAAATATGAAAGAAGGGTCAGACTTGGGTTCCTTGTAAGTGTTTGTATGTTCTTTACCAGCAGAGAATAAAAAGTATGTCATATGTGTGGAATGTAATGAGTATGTTTTAGAGTAGAGTGGTGTGATGCAAGGCCCAGTTGCTATGCTGATATATAATCATTATACTGTACATAAAGGTGTGTCTTTGTGTATCAGTGAGAGAGGTTTAATTATTTTCCTTTTCATTATTTGAGTCCTCCAACTATGTGAATTTCAACATACAAGGGAAGAAAACCCCACCAAATAAGACAATCTGTCAACCAAACAATTGTTTGTTGGATTTTTCTGTACAGGTATTTTACCCATTGTAAATTTCAGATTCTGGTTATGTACATACAAGACAATCCATATAATGCAAATATTTTATACCCTATGCATGTACACTCGCTGATCATAAAATCTAGCCCACCTGATTCGAAGCCCGGGATCTGAAGCTGCGGTTTCTAGACGACAGCTCACCCCAACCATCATGAGGCCGCATACATACATCTCAAAACACCAATGGAAGCTTTGAGTGTGCTGTTTGTCTAGAAACTGTCTGCATCATCTATCAGGGTTCGACTCAGATGGGCTAGATTTCATGGTCAGTGAGTGTACTTTCCCCAGAAACTGATAATTTATTTTGTTTACAAGGCTCCCCAGGCAGTGGTCAGGCAACCAGAAGCTGTATATGAGGTTAATATTCCAAACCACAAGGAAGAGAATATCTATGAAAACCTTCAACTAAATAGCAGAGTGCCCAAGAACCAGTTAGAGGCTTACCTGAATAAGATAATCAGCTCACTGGATACCATGCAAGAATTCTTGGTTAGTAATATTGGTACTTTTTAGCTCCGGCCTCAGCCGAGAGCTCAAGGTCTTATCGTAATTATTGTTCTTGTTCTTGTTCTTCTTCTTGGGGTGACAACTTCTTAAAAGAGCTTCAACTGACTCACTCACTCATTCTTCTTGGGTCGACCATTTCTTAAAAGGGGTTCAACTCACTCACTCATTTCACTTGAATCATTAAGAGCCGGAGCTTTTGAAGGGTTTTCCTTCATGTTCTTGTTCAGTTCTTGTTATTTCAGTAGGTAGAGTACAATGTTGTTGGTAGTAAATCTGAAGTAACTGATTCATTATTAATTGATGCCATTTCCTGGCATACTTTGGAGGAATTAAGGCACTCCAATGTACCAAAAGTGTATTATCCCCTTAATTGGTAAGTGATAGATGCCTGTCTGAGTTACTTTACTGTGTCCATGTGATTATAAGTGTAAATGGTGACATTGTTGACAATCTGCTGAACCCATTAGTTATCTCTTCAAGAGGATAAGTGGATTTCAGCAATATCCTCCTTCAGACTCTTCACCTGACTCTGGATGTGTGAAAATGATGTGAATGGTTTATCTGACACTGCTGTCTCTCTTCTTTCTTAATTCTTGTTGGACTCTTTCTTCCTTTTCTCCATCACACTGTTCCATCACTACCACCTCCCCTCTACAAATAATAATTACAGTATCCAATTATTTTTAATTTATATTTTTTGCTGCAAAAATGCAAGATGAATGTGCCTCTCTTGTAGCATCCTGAAAACACTTCCTCCATAACCATTTACTGGTCATCATAGTATCTTCATCTATGTAAAAATGATTGTTGATTCATTTACTCCATACACACTAGCTATGGCAGTGTTGGTTAGTCTCATCTTATTCCTTTTGATTATTTATACCATTTGTTCTTGCATCATCATCATCATTACCATCATGCATTTATTTGGATTGGTACTTGGTGTCCCTGGCATGGTATACATATGGTTCACTTGTTGAGTTAGCAAGTGTTGCATAATCAGTGAGTTAGTAATATTTAAATCATACTGAGGAACCCACATGCCAACTTGAAATATCTTATATAAACTTTGTATGAAGTCTTTGCTTTGTTGTGTTACTGTAGTCATGTTTGGCCATAAAAATCATAGTCCTAAAATTATGAAGCTAATGCTGTATATTTTATTTTCTTCACAACAGTCTGTGGCCCCAAATGTAGGGAAGTCTCAGTCTGATGGTGAACTTCCAGAGAACAAGAAGAAGAATCGCTACCGCAACAACCTTCCATGTAAGAACAAGTTTCATTCCACATCTACAGTACCATGATATATATAATTAATTCCTACTTGCAATTAAGATTATAAAAAAGTAATACCTGAAGATTTGAGCTAACCATCATAGTGTATTGGAAAGAGTGGCCCATATTCAAGAACAATGATGGTGTTGACGATGGTGTGGTACCGGTACGATGGCTCCACAGACTTACTAAGAGTCAAAATACCAATACCACACCATCCTTACATACAATTTTTACATACAATGAAACTCCTCAAAGACCTACCATCATATTGGACAGGTCGGTCAATCAGTAGAATAGTGTATGCATTTACCTGTACAGTAATACCAGCTAAGTTATTGTGGTAATAATTTAATGTATAATACACTGTGTCCCAGAATAGTTGGTGAATATAACACAATATACTGTATGCCCAAGAGCCAATGTGATAAAGGTAAACACAGCAGAGGTCACGATAATATAACCCTCCCATTTCAATAATTCATGCTACAATATTGGTATATCTGGAGCAGCTGACTTCTCCAAACTATTTCAGTCATCAGACCACCATTGACATGAAACAGATTAACTTATATAATGGTGTTCTGTTGCATGGGATAGTTTGGAAGAATCATGCAGTTGCTCCAGATTTACAAACACTGTACTACCCCCATAATAATAATAATAATAACAATAACAATAATGATAACAATAACAACAACAATAATAATAAAAAAATTGACCATGCATTGTACAGTATAAGGTTTACACTTACAGACAATGAGACAAGAGTCAAGCTGTCTCTCATTAGCACCCAAGACACTGACAAGAACTCTGACTACATTAATGCCAACCATGTTCATGTGAGTTGTCAACACTTTCACCACCAACCACAAAGTATAATGCTGTGCTATGCCATTTCCTGCTTAAATTTGCATTGTTTTATTGATATCTGACACTGATATCTGCTCTTGCTTCACTCCTTGAAAATTCATCATCATTTGGACTGATGCAGATATAAGGGAATAAGGAATTGTCTCATCATTTATATCAGTATATCTGATTAAGCTGCTGCTGTACGTGATGATCAAGGAGAGCACTATCTCAATCTTATTACCACATACACCACTAGTTTGACCATAAATTAGGACACCCATCTCTATGTTCGTGGCAGCCTGTGTTAACAAATGTGGTAACCCTAACCTGAGCTTGTCCCTTGGCTCACTTCAACTGTCCCTTGGAGGTTTCTTTCATTTTCCCCTATGTTTGCTGTCCCTCCTTCCTTGTGACTATGAGGTCTCTCTGTCCTAGCACTATCTTGTCTTTTCTTTACATCATCATCACTTTCCACTCCTGCCAGTCATACACAAGCTCTTTCTTTTGCTTCACTCATTCCAAATTCAGGCTTTCTTATACAATCACTCGCCATATATTTACCATCTGCTCCTATGTGTTCTGTCTTCTTTATCCGTCATAATTCCTCTGAACCAATACCATGAATATTTTTAGCTCCGGCCTAAGCCGAGAGCTCTAGGTTTTATCCTAATTATTGTTCTTGTTCTTGTTCTTCTTGGGGCGACCACTTCTTAAAAGGGGTTCAACTCACTCACTCACTCATTTCACTTGAATCATTAAGAGCCGGAGCTTTTGAAGGGTTTTCCTTCATGTTCTTGTTACCTATGCAATTATTTTGCATAGGGTCTCATCTGGTACAGGTCTTATGTATGTGTAGGCTCAGTAATTGTTGCAAACTTTACTAACAGGGCTTCGGAGGGTCACTACAATACATCGCAGCACAGGGACCCAAGGACTCTAACAAGCCTACCATTGGAGACTTTTGGCGTATGGTTATGGAACAAAATGTCACAGCCATCATCATGGTTGCCAATTTTGTTGAGGGAGGAAAGGTAAGCAACTGATGATAATTCCAAGCTTAATGTCACATGCCCCATTGTTATGTGATATTGCACTTCTTTGTCAGTGTTGTATTGATAATAAATATAACGTTATTTTCATTATTAGTAGTAGTAGTAGAAGTAGCAGTAAGTGAAAAGTTGAAAGAAGGTAAATGACCAAGAGTACTGTAGAAAAGATGATGAAAATGAGGCTTTGTGTTCCTGAGATATAAGCCTCCAGGAAAGTTAAATGCTTCTTATAATGGCTATTATTTATTACAATGAGAACTGGCACTTGTAATTGGTAGGGAGAGATGAAATTAAGTGGTTTGCAAGTCACTCCAGGAGGGTGATGCACCATTAATGTCTAAGATCAAAGATTTGTGACATAGTTTGATAATCCACTGCAATTAAACCAAATTTTTTATGTGCTTCATTTAAGACACTGAGTGAGTAATGCTGGTATTGCATTAAAAACAAAAACTTATGAATTATGAATATGAGGGGTAAAGGAGATAGAGAAAGTCAAGGAGTTAGTATGATAGGCGAGTGATTTTAAAAAAAAGTAAAGAATGGAAATTAATGAATCAAAAGAACTGATGCAAATGAGTGGAAGATGATATACTGTACAAGGAGCATTTGTTAAAGTTGGGTATCTAGTTTTGCTTGACATTACCCAGAATAGCTCCTTTTGCCAAGTGGATACTATTATGCTTGTAGGGGATGATAGATATATTTGTGGGTTTGTTTGGGTCAATGAATGTGGCTCATGTTATTGGTCAAGCTGTTTCTCACAGTAACATTTTGTTTTCTGGACCTTGAGGCTCTTACCCCTTAGAAAAATGATAAATATTGGTGATTATTAGTAGTGGCAGGCTTGTATTGTTTTAGCCCTAGTTAAGGGAGTAGTACACTGCTGGTAAATTTGGAGCAACTGATTCCTTCAAATTATTTCAAGCCACATGCAATCATTATTATTGTACATCTGGTCATGTTTCCTGGCATAGTTTGAAGGAATCAAGGTACTCTAATGTACTAAAAGTATACTATCTCCATGTAATAATCAGCTCTGCTTTAACCTCATAGAATTGGTCAGTAGGATGAGTACTTAAATTTACACCTTGGAAAGGTAACCTGATTGTTACAGTGTACCACAGCAAAATGATGTTAGGGCATAGGTCCCCCACTTTACCAATTTATTATGCAATGTAGCCTGCAAATGTCAGCTTCACACCAAGTTATCTAAATACCATCCTCTTGGTTGGGTAACTGACTGATATTATCTGTAACACAAGAGTAAATAGATGTGCAATGCTTTACAGTCAAAAGTTGGTGCATACCTAAAGCTTGGAGAGAAGCTTGAAGTTGAGGACATCACTGTGAAGGTTCTGAAGACTGACACGCATAGTAATCACCATGTCTCCAGAATCCAGGTAGAGAAATGTGCTGCATAGATTATCTTCTAATGTGTTTAATGAAGAAAATTACCTTTCTGTGAAATATGACATACTCAGAATTTGCAATTACAGTATATTATGTCTTAAAGTTTGCAAAAAATTGTCTCCTTACAGTGATGAAAACATGTCAAACAGTTGTAGATATATTAAAGTACAGTAATCCAAACATTGTGTACAGGTGGTAAAAAATGAGAGAAGCCACACACTGACCCACTACCACTACACCAGCTGGCCGGACCATGGTGTGCCTACCGAGTCTCACAGTCTGGCCACAATGATCAGATATATCATTGATTCTCATTCACAAGGTACTGTTACACCTAAAATCTCAAAATATGTCATTTACACTCCCACTTTCACTACTGTTTTGGTTTGTTTTATGCATACTGTATTCATAATGTCTTGGTGATAATACAAGTTCTGTACAGTAAATGAGATTCCCAAATGATGTTACAGGTTCTGTTTTGCCTACATTTAGATCAGGATATTATTTAATAATATGTAGGCAGCTTCACTTCACACTTATCTTTCCATAGTGCTTGTTCAAAACTAGGCTACCGTGGGTAGTTTCATGGAATATAACAGCATATAATGATGTACAGTTATTGTACTTCATTTAAAAAGATCAATATACAGTCGACAAAAAAGTTTCGTTACCATCCCTAAAATAGTGTGATGTAATGTTGGTACACATGACTGATGAGTGTGGTACCTCCGCCACCCTCCGACCTCTATAAGTCTGTGCCCCTGTGTCATGGGCAGCCAAGTAGGAATGACGTCCTTTCAGGCAGTGCTATATTTTCTGGATATTTCAGGGTTGATCTTGTTCTAAACTACTGAAACGTATTTCCGTATGTATTTCCTTAATAATGAATAGTTAAATGGTAAGAGTTCTTTAACACTCAAAATTTATTTAAAATCAGCTAAACTTTTGATATAAAAAAAGTTGGCACTGCCTCAGCAATGACAATTCCCGTCCAGCATGTCCCGGATGACACAAGTCAACAGCTGCCCAGTCAGTGGAGTACCAACCCTACCGGGCTTACATATGTTAAAATTAACGTAAGGGTGGTAACGAAACTTTTTTTGCCGACTATACTGTACTCTCTGGTTAATAGGTAAGAGCTTTGACACTATGTTATTGCCTAGGGGTGTTCAGGTTGAATCCTGGACATGACTGGGGTCATATACTTAAACTTGTAAAGTATAATGAATGTTTTAAAATGTTTTAGAGCATTAATCCTGTCCATGTCAGCAACATTTTGCAACACTGAGTGAAATACTGTACGAAATTCCGCAGGTGAAGTTATTTTAAATATTTTTGCATCAAAAAGTGCGCATAAGAGAATTAATTTATTTGTGGTCATTACAACCAATAGCAAGGAAAAATATAGAACTGCACCTATTACTGTATATTGTACTCAGAATTGACTCCACATGTAATAGATAGACATTCAAATGGAAACTGAACATATTGCCAGTCACCAATGTAAGAATTAGATCTAAAAGTCTTTGACAATTTTTGTGAACTAGTGATTTGCCTGTTATTTTTTGTGCAGGTATGCTAATTTTCTCTTTATATTATAGGGACAGTGGTGGTACATTGTTCAGCAGGAATTGGTCGGACAGGAACAGTATTGTTTGTGATGCTTATGTACGAGATGCTGATGGTACACGGAGGAGTTGACCCTCTGGAAGTACTGCAGAGGTTGCGAGACTGTCGAGCCAGACTGGTAGAAAATGTTGTCCAGTATAACCTTGGGCTACGTGTCTTTGATGAGCTGTTGTATGGAAATATTAGGAGTATTTCTAGAGACAATCTGGATGGCCAGTTGAAGGAGCAAATGAGCCAGAGTCATAAGCTGTACCAAAGAGTTGCTGCTTTCCCTTCTGGCCTCAGTTATCGTGCTGCCTCATATCCAAAATATTCTGCGCTAAACAGAAACACAAATATTTTACCTGCCGATGGACGCCACATATTCCTGGAGATTGAGAATGGCGACCCAATATCCCAGTATATTAATGCCATCCACCTTGATGGCCTCAACAACCCCAGCAAAATGATAGTGACAGAACACCCCCTGCCAGCAACACACGAGAAATTTTGGAGGATGGTGGTGGAACAAAAATGTGCCAGTATTGTGCTCATAAACTACTATAATGGTTATGAATCGGTAAGATATTTGTACAGCAAAAGTTTTAGTACAATATCTATTAAATATAACCGTTGTCACAACATTAACAATTCATGCATTCCCAGGAATAATGCTTTATTATGTGCAGTACTTTCTATTATTGAGAGGTTACAAGTTGGGTTAACATAATTTTCCCTAACTAGGTCCTTTCTTCAAGCTTTGTTTGGACTTTTTAATTAATTTCTTGAACTGTAAAGTGTTTAACATTCTTCACTCAGTCATTATGTTAACATTGGCAGAAACAGCAATATTCATTTTGTCATCTTTTCACAGGTACTGTACATGTATTCATGAAACCCAAAAAAGTGAACATAGGAATTTAGAGTTCAATTTGAAATAATGTGTGAAATTTCAGAGTCAACTGTATTGCATATTTTTCTCTTTGACTGTAATTACCAGTAGGTGCATCTTAAGCAAGCTCTCTCTATGGCATTTTTATTACAGGAGTTTCCTCAGATTGTATCAGAGAAAAATAAAGACACAACTGTGGGCCAGTTCATCATCCGTACCAATGACATCACTAATAGAGATTCCCTGATCATCTACACCATAAAAATATCTTCTAAGAAGGTATGATTAATATTTCTAGTTCTTGCATAACTGTGCGACTACTGTATAGGAAAGTTTATTCAAGTTACTAGAAAATGTATTAGGTTGTACAATATAATGTGGAACAAACTTGTGTTTTTGCAACTGAATACGAGATAAAATTTGCTAATTTTACCACTGATGGTGAAGGGATATACAGTCAGATAAGTAAGTGAATGCGAGTGGGCATCATTTTTTACCATAACCTGTAATCACTACCTGCCAGTCCTCACCTTTTCAGACCACTATATGTTATAATGGTGTGTATTTGTGTTTGTCAACAGGCCCAAGATGTGCACCAAAAAGTGTCAGTGTACCAGATAATGGGATGGCCATACGGAAAACAATTACCTGCTTCACCTAAAGTGTTAGTGGCTGTCTCAGAGATGGTGCTAGTGGATTATCGCAAGCCTGAGGCGGGTCCAGTTCTTCTTTGCTGTGGGTAGGTTTTGATAATATTTATGACCTCATATAATATTGAAAGACATGCTGTTCTTAACTTCTCGGATATTTTGAGCAACGTTAAGGTAAGCACTCTTATGTTATTATTATTCAATTATCGTATAAAATTTCATCACTATTATTACTGTTAGTATTTAGTAGTTATAAGACTTAAGCATTCTGTTGGACTTTTAACTCCAGAAAATATCAGTGATTAATGACTAAATAAAGTATGCGTTTATCGTTTGACATAATGTCAGCCTTTTCCCCCAATTGGTTTGTTATATCGAGGGTATACTTTAATTGGTAAAGTCTCTTATGTTTGCCCACTCCTTTTATGAAGAGATTTCTTTCCACAGGAATGGTGTGACTGGGTGTGGTTTGATGTCAGGGGTACTGTTAGTTATCGAGAAGCTACAGGAACAACAAATAGTTGATGTTTACCGCACCATGGTTCACCTCAGACGAGTACGTCCTCAGTTCATCACTTCACAGGTACAATAATCCAGTTCAGTGTCACATTACATTAGTGCACATGTTTATAACCAAGGATTGCAGCAATATAATATTCTATCCTCATTAATATATTTGGCTTTCCATGTTTATTATTATTTTTTTTTTCATGGCCAGCAATTACATTCTGCAGTAACTTATGAAAATCTTCATCAACTATAAGCCATATAAACTTACTTGCACAGTCATACACACTTTATGTTGGCTGTATGTACATTTGGACACATTAGTTTTTTGTTGTTGATGTTTGTGATACAGTCCAGTTGGAAAATGTTCTTCCCTCTTGCCATCCCCAATGTACTAGGAGGAACTGAGTACAGTATGTTCCACCAGGGCTTTGCTTCATATTAAGGGACCCTGTGATCGTGTACGAGACTTGGTGGCTTCTGATTCCTCCCGACTATATCCCCCGTATGGGGGTATTGCCTGTAGTAATGTGGGCAATACTTATAGGGTTTTGGCGCCCCTTCGGCCCCAGCCACTAGCTTTCAGTTCTTCAACTGTCCCTCTTTTCTTTTTCTTTCCTTCCTGCTTGCTGTCACACCTCTCTATCACCTTTATCTGGCGCTATAGTACCTCAATGTTACGGCACCTAATATCCATCAATCAAGCAATCCTGACTATGCCACGAAATAAGCTCCTTCAATGTAGGTGGTGTTCTGTGGCAATGTTGGAAGGACTCACTAACTTCTAATTTTCTGACTACAGTACATCACAGGGGTCCTTAAGGGGGTACTGTACTTTTAGTACATTAGTGTGCTTTGATTCCTCCAATGTATGCCAGGAAACAGAACCAGATGAACAAAAACTAATGGTGGCCTGTTGCTTGGAATATTTTGGTGGAATCAGTTGCTCCAGATTTACCAATAGTGTACAATTCCTTTAATGTCTAAATATACATGTTCTCACTCTAAATAAAATTTTTATCCATGCCATTTGCACAAGTTAGGTTACTTACCCTAATGCTCTATTCTTTCTCCTCAATCAGATTTACAAGCAAGAGTTACTAATTTACGATCCATCTTTTACACCCCACAGAAGCAGTTTGACCTGTTGTACGACGCTGCTGCCATGTATGTAAAAAATTACAGCACCTATGTCAACTTATGAATGTGACTATGGTAATTTAATGTATAAATTGAAAGTGAATTGTACCCTCAAGAAGATGTTGCCAGACATATAATTTATTTGCCTGACTGCTGAGGACATCTGGTACTACATTATAATGAAAGAATAACAAAAAAAACTAAACAGAAAATAAAAAAGCAGAATCAAATACAGTAATGCTATAAATTAGAAAATAATCCAGTGCAGTGCTGTAAGGTTATTATACAGGTAATGACAAAGTTCTTGATATTATGAAGAATGTGCTTTAGGCTAGAATGGTAAAGTACTCTCAGAAAACTGTACAAACCATAACAATCCATGTTACTATTTCAATATTCCCGAGTTTTCTTTTGATTATATATTGCTTAATTAGACATTTCTGGTCATGATGATGTATTGTATAATTATACCATACTGCCACAATATACTTGGTGTTACTGTATTATTAAACTTACTCTTCGTTGTAAAGTTCTCATCGCACTATACATTATCTGTTATTTTGCAATGCAAATTTCGTGACAAAACTCCTATTCATCGACGAGTAAGGTTAAAAATATCATCCATGGTGGTTAGATCTTTAGGATGTTTTTTGTTGATATACTGTAAAGTGTAAACAATACTGCTCTGTACTCTATAGTGTATTTTACACAATATCCCTGCATTATTTTTAAAGCAACTGGAACACTAATGTTACTATTTCACAGTAATGTATTTTTCAAATGAAGTTTGAAAATTTTTCATTATAGGAAAGCAAGCATGAGAGAAAGTATAAAATAATTAGAGAGTTAAAGTGATAGTAAGTAAGTGGCTGATGACCAAAGTTAAGTCATAATGTACTATTGTCTCATTTATAGTTGTAACATTTATGTTTTATTAATGTTTTTGTTTAAGGACTCTGTGATCGTGTGTGAGAATTGGAGGCTACTGATTCCTCCTAACCATGCCACGAAACAAGCTCCTTCCCTATAGGTGGTGTTTCGTGGCAATATTTGAAGGACTCATTTATCTCCAATTTTCTGACTACATCACAGGGTCCCTTAAGTACTGTACAGTTGCAGACAAATGTTCCTTACCACCTACTTATTTCTAAACTCGAATTATTATTGGACTAGTTTTGTAGTGGCATGCATGTGTACAGTGTGTAAAGTATAGATATACATGCCACCACAAAAATACTCATAGCATCAAAATCTGTCTGAAAATATACGAGTTTAGAAATGAGTAGGTGGTAAGAACTTTTGTCTGCAACTGTACATAATTATATACAGTATCCAGTACATACTATTTCAATAGACACTGAAAAACATAAACAGCCAGCAATATAAAGTACACTTGCCAGCACTGCCGCATGGACAGGAGCTCACACATATTCAGAGATGTAGCACCACTGTAAATATTTAGCTCAAAATAATCCACATGTGTGAGATGGAGTATCCTCAATACACTAGCACATGAAGTGAACTTTGTTGCTTAAGGGTCTAAATCACTGAAACCTCTTAAATAAGTGAGCCCCTGCACCACACAGCAATGGTGGCGACTGTACTTTTGCACTAATTTCCCTAACCACTTGTTACTAATGGTGGAAGTTTGCATAGACCAGTGAAGAAGGACTTGGTTATTGATTCATTATATTATAATAGTTTGTCTTGTTCTAAAATCACACTTCATATTAATCCATATACATACAGTAATGGCTATCCTACCAACACTTAATTTATTTAGTTTTTCATTTCAAAACCATGGCAGTGAGAAATATTTCCTCATTAGCCCATGGAAAGTGAAGATATTGTCCCTTTAACCCTTAACATTAAACATAAGGCCAAGAATGTCCGTTGCTGTCCATAGTTGCACAATTAACTAATACAGTATATCTTTTATTGATTACTGATATTTATTGATACATATGGCAGTATACATCTCACCTTCCTGATGGCTCATAGTTTGCTG
The DNA here is from genome assembly GCA_034508575.1 of Petrolisthes manimaculis. NCBI lineage: Eukaryota > Metazoa > Arthropoda > Malacostraca > Decapoda > Porcellanidae > Petrolisthes > Petrolisthes manimaculis. The sequence goes on from JAWZYT010001149.1 coordinate 155,850, forward strand.
CCAATTTTAACTGATTTGCATGTACAGTACAAAAACAGGTACAGTAAATAAATTTTACACAATATTTCGAAGCATAATAGGCAAAACCGTGTGTAACTGAATGTATGTGTGTACAGGAAAGTGTGCGTACGTGACAATGTGTGCATGAATGTTAGTGAGTGTGTGAGTGCATGGACAATGAGGAAGATGTGTGTGTGTGTGAGAAAGTGAGGGAGAATTAAGAGTATGGTGGTCATAATAATGGAAGGAGGGGGGGGGGGGGGGGAGGAGAAGTTGCGTACAATTTCTAATCATCATTCACCCCTCTTCATCCCCCCCCCCCTCCTCTTCCGACCATCCATACCACCATTCCTTGCATCCTTCCCACCAGTTCCTACCTTTCTCTCATCTTACATTCCTCCTCTTTCTCTCCACTGCATTCCTTCCTCTTACTTAACCTTACCTACCCTCCTTCCTTTTCTTCTCCCGCCTCTTTACCTCTCTCACCTTACATTCTTTCTCCATCTCTTTCTCTGCATTCTTTCCTACCTATCTATTTCCCTCTTATTCACCTATCTACCCACCTACCTACCTATCTACCCACCCTCTTATTTAGCTACCTACCTACCATACCTACTCGCCTTCTTATTTACCTACCTACCTATCTACCCACTTACCTACCCACCCTCTTATCTATCGACCTTCCCTATCTGCAGTGCAACCTCTCTCTCTCTCTCGTCCCTCCTTTTATCCCTCCCTTCCTCCTCACCTTCGTGTTCTTTATTTCCTTTTCATCTCCCTCCCTCTCTCCTTTATTTCCTTCTCATCTCTCCCTCCTTCCCTTCTTCGTATGTCCCTGATTTCCTTCTATCCTTTCTTCCTCCTTCGTTTGGTCCCCTTTTCTTCTTTCTGTTTCATCCTTTACCATCCTTCATTTTCCCCTTTCCTCCCTTCCCCTTTCCTTTATCCATCTTTTATTTCCTCCCTTCCCTCCTCTCCTTCACCCTCCCTTCCCCTCTCTCCTTCACCCTCTTATTTCCTACCTTCCCTCCTCTCCTTCACCCTCCCTTCCTCTCTCCTTCATCCTTCCTTTATTTCCTACCTTCCCTCCTCTCCTTCACCCTCCCTTCCCCTCTTTCCTTCACCCTCCCTTCCCCTCTTTTCTTCATCCTCCATTCCCCTCTTTTCTTCATCCTCCATTCCCCTCTCTCCTTCACCCTCTTTTATTTCCTCTCTTCCTTTCTCGTATCCTGCCTTCCCTCCTAAACTCCTCCCTCACTTCTCTTTCTCAGCAAGTAATCTCCACTAATCCTCTCCTTTCTGGTGAGCTAATATTACTCTCTCTCTCTCATTTTTTTTCTCTCTCTCTGTCTGTGTGTGTGTGCGGGGGGGGGGGGGATGAAATGAAAGTGTCAGAGAAGGAAGATAATGAAGTTAGGAGAAGAATAGAGAGCCAGAGAAGTGAAGGGAAGTGGGAGGAGATTTGGGAGAAAGAGGAAAGAAGAGAGAAACGAATGCAGCAGGTCCACATCCCAGGTCAAAGGTCACACAGGAAACGTTTAACAAGAGAACCCACCACCCAAATCAGTGAAGGAAGGAAGGAAGGACTGACTGGTTGGTTGGCTGGCTGGCTGACCCTTCACTGTAACTCCCTTCATGCTTCCAACATGTCTTTTCTCTTAAAATCTCTTCCTTCCCTTCCCTTCCCTTCTTTTCTTCTACCTTCCTATTACATTCTTTCTCTTCCTTCCCCCCCTTACCCTCTTTTCTCCCATCTTTCTATTTTATTTTCCTCTCTTCCTTCTCTCATCATCCTCTTCTTCTTTCCTTCCATATTTTTATTTTATTCTTCTCTCTTCCTTCTCTTCTTTCCTTCCATCTTTTTACTTTATTTTTCTCTCTCATTCACTCTTTCTCTCCTCTCTCCCTTTCTTTTTTTCCTCCTCTCTTTCCTCCCACCCTTCCTATCTCCTTTCCGGCCCTCTCCCTAATATGTATTCTCTTTCTCTCTCTCTCAACTCCATTTCTTTTTCCACCTTCATTTCCCTCCCTCCCTCCCCTAATCTCCCCTCCACCCCCTTGTTAATCTCCTTCCCTTTCTTCTCCCTCTTTATTGGTTTCTTTCATGCTGTTTCCTTCTTTACTTTTTAATTTCCGGGGTCTTTTTTTTTTTTTTTTTAGGGGGGGTTATAGAATAGTTTAGGTTAAGAAGATAGGTCAGGTCAGGTTAGGATAGGTTAGTTTAGTTCAAGTCAGGATAGGTTAGGTTAGGTTAGTTCAAGTCAGGATAGGTTAGTTCAAGTCAGGATAGGTCAGGGTAGGATAGGTTAGGTTAGGTCAAGTCAGGGTAGGATAGGTTAGGTTAGGTCAAGTCAGGGTAGGTTAGGGTAGGTTAGGTCAGGTCAGGTTAGGGTAGGTTAGGTTAAGTTAGGTTAGGTTAGGTCAAGTTAGGTTAGGTTAAAGAAAATAGGAGAGATCAGTAGAAGGGTGAAAGAGAGAAGGAGGAATGAAGAGGAGGAGGAGGAAAAGGTCGGTAGAGGAGGTCAGTGGAGGAAGAGTAAGAGGTAAGGAGAGAAGATGGGAGGGAAGTAATTTACAAGAAGTGAAAGGTGTAAATTGAGGATAAACATAATTACTGGTGACAGGAGAGAGAGAGACCTAGACGTGGAACACCCAGTAGGAAGAAGAGTAAGGTGATAGATAGAGAGGGTCGGAAGAGATAAATAAACAGATATATAAATAGAGAGATAGTGAAAATTTAATCTATATACTGTATTACGACAACTCAAGGATGGTACAGTACTACTTATTTTCTACAAAATGTGTCATAAAACAATCAATAGAGATAAATAAATAGAGAGAGATAGTGAAAATTTAATCTATTCATAAAACAATCCTCTCTCTCTCTCTCTCTCTCTCTCTCTCTCTCTCTCTCTCTCTCTCTCTCTCTCTCTCTCTCTCTCTCTCTCTCTCTCTCGTGGTGGTGACAAGTGTTGGGCTGGGTTGGACAAACTGGTTATGCTTTATTGGTCTGTGAACAGTCTCACTCACCAGGCTATTCCAAGGAAGAAATTGTGGAGTATGGGAAGGAAGGAAGGAAAAGGGAGAGAACGAGGTGGAAGGAAGGAAATGTGGAGTATGGGAAGGAAGAAGGTGGAAGAATGGAAGTGTGGATGGAGTATGGGGGGGAAGAAAGTGTTGAGTTTGGGGGAGGGGAAGATGGAAGGAAGGATGTAAAGAAGAGAGGACATCATGAAGAAGGAAGGAGGGGGAGTAGAGGATAAGGGAAGGAAAGGAAAGTAGGGGGGGAAAGGGAGAAGAGAAGTATAATGGAGGAAGAAGAGAAGGAAGGAAGGGAAAAAGAAAGGAGAGAAGGCCAAGAGTAAATAAAGGGGTGAAGTAAAAAGAAGGAAATTAAGGAAATGAAGGAGCGAAGAAAGGAGGAAGGAAGTAAAGAAAGATAAAAGGAAATGAATGAGTGGAGAAAGGAGGAAGGAAGGATGGAAGTTAAGAAAGAAGGAAATGAAGGAGTGAATGACGGGAGATGGAATAAATGAAGGAATGAACGAAGAGAGGGAATTATTATGTTTAGGGAGGGAATAACCAGTTAAAGAATAATCATAATAATAAGAATAATTTAACCTTTCCTCTCTTGTATTCATTCTCATTCTCTCTCTCTCTCTCTCTCTCTCTCTCTCTCTCTCTGTATCGTAAACAAAACACGGAAAATGAACTAAAGAAAGACGTAACCAAGGCCCCCCCACCCCCCACCCCCACCCCCCTTTAGACACTGAAAGGGGGGAGACATGCGGAAACAATCACTGTTTTACGAGTTGGTGAGAGAAAGAGAAAAAAAAGTGTGAGAGTGGGAGAAAGGGAGAGGAAAGTGTGAGAGTGGGAGAGAGGGAGAGAAAAAGTGTGAGGGAGGGAAAGAGAGAGAGAGAGAGAGAGAGAGAGAGAGAGAGAGAGAGAGAGAGAGAGAGAGAGAGAGAGAGGAGGAAGGGTGCGTGGTGGGTGGTGAGAGAGAGAGAGAGAAAAGATGTGTGAGAGAATGAGAGAGAGGGAGAAAAGGTGTGTGAGAGAAGGAGAGAGAGGGAGAAAAGGTGTGTGAGAGAGAGAGAGGGAGAAAAGGTGTGTGAGAGAGAGAGGGAGAAAAGGTGTGAAAGAGTGAGAGGGAGAAAAGGTATGCAAGAATGAGAGAAAGGGAGAAAAGAGGTGTGAGAGAATGAATGAGAAACAGTCTATAACTAATAAGTCTGCCTATATACACACAACTATTACCCTTTCCCTCCCTCCCTCTGTCAATTAATCTGGTCCTGTAAAAAATACAACAACAACGACAACAACAACTATCCATATAACACACTGAACTGCCTTCGTACATACCATCACCATCAATTAATGTTCTTGCATACCGTGATGGGGTGGGGTGGGATGGGGTTGGAAGGGAGGGGAAGGGGGGGTTGATACGGTCCACATATATATAATGTGTGTACAGTCACAATCACTAATAAGTATACAGGTGTGCTTGGAATACCACCTTTTATTATTTTACCCTATTATAATATATCGAAGCACATCCCTAATTAGTTTCGTCAGTGTACAGTCGGCGGCAAAAGTCGTGTCGCCTCACCTGCTCCAACGAGACACACAGAATTCCTGGACTCGAGATATACACACGTTTTCTACACCTAATAATCTCGAGTCTATGAACATCGCGTGCCTCAGTGAAGCATGTGAGCCGACAGGACTTTAGCCGCCGACTGTACATCAGTATACTTTTAATATTCCTCAAAAGTATGTCAAAAATAAACATGAATGAATGAATGTGCGTCTCAGTGGTATACTACTACTACTACTACTACTACTACTACTACTACTACTACTACTACTAATAATAATAATAATAATAATAATAATAATAATAATAATAATAATAATAATAATAATGATAATAATAACAATAACATGGATGACTGTTTCAAAGTGGAATAATAATAATAATAATAGTAATACATGAAAAAAAAAAACATTACGAGCTGATAATAACAAAAACTACTACAAGAATTTTTAAGTGTTAAAAGTGACGCTCTGCCCACCCCCACCCCCCACCCCACACACACCCTTTTCCAGCACCCCCCCCCCCAATGCTCAACAACAACAATGGCCGCATGGGGTGTTTAAAAGTCATTATTCTGGTGGGAGTGTGTGGTTTCTTAGGCCTATAGAGACAACACCGAAAATTTGCTTAGAGAAACCAGAAGAAAGGGTGTGTGGCAGGAAAGGCATGGAAGAGGAGGAGGGGAAGAGAAGGTGGGAGGAGGGGATGGGGAAGGGGAAAGAGGTGGAAGGTGAATGTGGGAAGGAGAGTAAGTGGGAGGAGGGGAAGAGAAAGAGGTGGGAGGAGAGGAAGGGGAAAGGGATGGAGGGGGAAAGAGGTGGAAGGGAATGGAGGAGGGGGAAAGATGTGGGAGGAGAGGAAGGGGATGGAGAGGAAGTGGGAGGAGGGGAAGTGGGAAGGAAGGGAAGGTGGGAGGAGGGGGAAGGGGGAGGAGAAGGGGAAGAGGTGGGAGGAGAGGAAGGGGGAGGGGGAGAAAGGGAGGGAAAGAGGAGAAAGGGAGGGAAAGAGGGAAAAGGGAAAGAGGTGAGGAGAGGGAGGGGAAAGAGGTGGAAGGGGGAGAGGAAATAGGTAGAAGGGGGAGGGGATGGAAGGAAAAAGGTGGGAAGGGGATGGTGGTTCATTTTCACAAGCTGAGACTCACTTGTCGACTTGGTTTTTGGCACACACACACACACACACACATCTTGTCTCTTAGGGGCGTTCTTTGCGTTTGGTTTAGGTGGGAAATTGAGCCCTAGTGGTGGTGGAGGTGGAGTGGCATCTTGTTGGCCCGAAGGAAAGGCAGAGAGAGAAAGGAGAGAAAAGAGAAAGAAAGGGTTGTAAAAGTCGACCTGAAAGAGAAGACAGGGAGGGAGGGGGAGGGAGAGAGAGTGAGGGGGGAGAGAGGGAGATAGAGAGGGAGGGAGGGAGAGAGATGGAGAGGGAGAGGAATGACACTAACACACACACCACACTCCATTGTATGTATAAGGAGGGAGAATTAAATATACAGGTTACGGTTAGACCAGGGTTAGAGAGAGAGAGAGAGAGAGAGAGAGAGAGAGAGAGAGAGAGAGAGAGAGAGAGAGAGAGAGATAGAGAGAGAGAGAGAGAGAGAGAGAGAGAGAGAGAGAGAGAGAGAGAGAGAGCTCATACATGGTGTTTGGAAAAGAACTATATAATAAAGTATTATATAATTATGTACCAGGGGAAACTGAAACACACACACACAGACACACACGAGAAAGAGGGGACATGAAAGGAAGAGGGAGAGAGGGACCAACCTACCTACTTACTTGCCTACAAACCAACCAACCAACCAACCAACCTACCAACCAACCTACCAACCAACCAACCAATCAACCAACCAACCAATCAACCAACCAACCAATCAACCAACCAACCAATCAACCAACCAACCTACCTATTTCCCACTTTTCCTTCTCCTTTATCATTATTATAATTTTTGTCTTTCATTTTATTATTCATATGTGTTGTGCGTGTGTGTGTGTGTGTCATTGTTTGTGTGTGTGTGTGTGTGTCATTGTGTGTGTGTGTGTGGTGTGTGTGTG
>JAWZYT010001150.1:0-290071 GCA_034508575.1 Petrolisthes manimaculis
TCAGAAGCGATTTGTACATTTCTACATTGTTCTAGAAAAAAATCAATTTTCAGGCAAAAAAAATGCTAAAACATGTTTTTTTGGCCCAAAAAGTCGATTTGTGCATGCATCTTCGATACCCTTTTATATCCCAAATTTAGCCTAAAAACACCGAAAAATCGAGTTTTTTGGGTCTCAGAAGCGATTTGTACTGTGCTAGAAAAATTTCAATTTTCAGGCAAAAAAAAATGCTAAAACACGTTTTTTGGCCCAAAAAGTCGATTTGTGAATGCATCTTCGATACCCGTTTATATCCCAAATTTAGCCTAAAAACACCGAAAAATCGAGTTTTTTGGGTCTGAGAAGCGATTTGTACATGTATACACTGTTCTAGAAAAAAATCAATTTTCAGGCAAAAAAAATGCTAAAACACGTTTTTTGGGCCCAAAAAGTCGATTTGTGCATGCATCTTCGATACCCGTTTATATCCCAAATTTAGCCTAAAAACACCGAAAAATCGAGTTTTTTGGGTCTCAGAAGCGATTTGTACTGTGCTAGAAAAATTTCAATTTTCAGGCAAAAAAAATGCTAAAACACGTTTTTTGGCCCAAAAAGTCGATTTGTGCATGCATCTTCGATACCCGTTTATATCCCAAATTTAGCCTAAAAACACCGAAAAATCGAGTTTTTTGGGTCTCAGAAGTGATTTGTACTGTCCTAGAAAAATTTCAATTTTCAGGCAAAAAAAATGCTAAAACACGTTTTTTTGGCCCAAAAAGTCGATTTGTGCATGCATCTTCGATACCCGTTTATATCCCAAATTTAGCCTAAAAAACACCGAAAAATCGAGTTTTTTTGGTCTCAGAAGCGATTTGTACATTTCTACACTGTTCTAGAAAAAAATCAATTTTCAGGCAAAAAAATGCTAAAACGCGTTTTTTTGGCCCAAAAAGTCGATTTGTGCATGCATCTTCGATACCCGTTTATATCCCAAATTTAGCCTAAAAACACCGAAAAATCGAGTTTTTTGGGTCTCAGAAGCGATTTGTACTGTGCTAGAAAAATTTCAATTTTCAGGCAAAAAAAATGCTAAAACACGTTTTTTGGCCCAAAAAGTCGATTTGTGCATGCATCTTCGATACCCGTTTATATCCCAAATTTAGCCTAAAAACACCGAAAAATCGAGTTTTTTGGGTCTGAGAAGCGATTTGTACATGTATACACTGTTCTAGAAAAAAATCAATTTTCAGGCAAAAAAAATGCTAAAACACGTTTTTTGGGCCCAAAAAGTCGATTTGTGCATGCATCTTCGATACCCGTTTATATCCCAAATTTAGCCTAAAAACACCGAAAAATCGAGTTTTTTGGTCTCAGAAGCGATTTGTACATTTCTACACTGTTCTAGAAAAAAATCAATTTTCAGGCAAAAAAATGCTAAAACACGTTTTTTTGGCCCAAAAAGTCGATTTGTGCATGCATCTTCGATACCCGTTTATATCCCAAATTTAGCCTAAAAACACCGAAAAATCGAGTTTTTTGGGTCTCAGAAGCGATTTGTACTGTGCTAGAAAAATTTCAATTTTCAGGCAAAAAAAATGCTAAAACACGTTTTTTGGCCCAAAAAGTCGATTTGTGCATGCATCTTCGATACCCGTTTATATCCCAAATTTAGCCTAAAAACACCGAAAAAATCGAGTTTTTTGGGTCTGAGAAGCGATTTGTACATGTATACACTGTTCTAGAAAAAAAAATCAATTTTCAGGCAAAAAAAATGCTAAAACACGTTTTTTGGGCCCAAAAAGTCGATTTGTGCATGCATCTTCGATACCCGTTTATATCCCAAATTTAGCCTAAAAACACCGAAAAATCGAGTTTTTTTGGTCTCAGAAGCGATTTGTACATTTCTACACTGTTCTAGAAAAAAATCAATTTTCAGGCAAAAAAATGCTAAAACACGTTTTTTTGGCCCAAAAAGTCGATTTGTGCATGCATCTTCGATACCCGTTTATATCCCAAATTTAGCCTAAAAACACCGAAAAATCGAGTTTTTTGGGTCTCAGAAGCGATTTGTACTGTGCTAGAAAAATTTCAATTTTCAGGCCAAAAAAATGCTAAAACACGTTTTTTGGCCCAAAAAGTCGATTTGTGCATGCATCTTCGATACCCGTTTATATCCCAAATTTAGCCTAAAAACACCGAAAAATCGAGTTTTTTGGGTCTCAGAAGTGATTTGTAGTGTCCTAGAAAAATTTCAATTTTCAGGAAAAAAAAATGCTAAAAGACGTTTTTTTTGCCCAAAAAGTCGATTTGTGCATGCATCTTCGATACCGTTTATATCCCAAATTCAGCCTAAAAACACCGAAAAATCAAGTTTTTTGGGTCTCAGAAGCCATTTGTACATGTCTACACTGTTCTAGAAAAAAAACAATTTTCAGGCCAAAAAAATGCTAAAACACGTTTTTTTGGCCCAAAAAGTCGATTTGTGCATGCATCTTCGATACCCGTTTATATCCCAAAGTTAGCCTAAAAACACCGAAAAATCGAGTTTTTTGGGTCTCAGAAGCGATTTGTACTGTGCTAGAAAAATTTCAATTTTCAGGCAAAAAAAATGCTAAAACACGTTTTTTGGCCCAAAAAGTCGATTTGTGCATGCATCTTCGATACCCGTTTATATCCCAAATTTAGCCTAAAAACACCGAAAAATCGAGTTTTTTGGGTCTCAGAAGTGATTTGTACTGTCCTAGAAAAATTTCAATTTTCAGGCAAAAAAAATGCTAAAACACGTTTTTTTGGCCCAAAAAGTCGATTTGTGCATGCATCTTCGATACCCGTTTATATCCCAAATTTAGCCTAAAAACACCGAAAAATCGAGTTTTTTGGGTCTCAGAAGCGATTTGTACTGTGCTAGAAAATTTCAATTTTCAGGCAAAAAAAATGCTAAAACACGTTTTTTGGCCCAAAAAGTCGATTTGTGCATGCATCTTCGATTCCCGTTTATATCCCAAATTCAGCTAAAAACACCGAAAAATCAAGTTTTTTGGGTCTCAGAAGCCATTTGTACATGTCTACACTGTTCTAGAAAAAAATCAATTTTCAGGCCAAAAAAATGCTAAAACACGTTTTTTTTGGCCCAAAAAGTCGATTTGTGCATGCATCTTCGATACCCGTTTATATCCCAAATTTAGCCTAAAAACACCGAAAAATCGAGTTTTTTGGGTCTCAGAAGTGATTTGTACTGTGCTAGAAAAAATTCAATTTTCAGGCAAAAAAAATGCTAAAACATGTTTTTTTGGCCCAAAAAGTCGATTTGTGCATGCATCTTCGATTCCCGTTTATATCCCAAATTTAGCCTAAAAACACCGAAAAGTCAATTTTTTGGGTCTCAGAAGCGATTTGTACTGTGCTAGAAAAGTTTCAATTTTCAGGCAAAAAAAATGCTAAAACACGTTTTTTTGGCCCAAAAAGTCGATTTGTGCATGCATCTTCGATACCCGTTTATATCCCAAATTTAGCCTAAAAACACCGAAAAATCGCGTTTTTTGGGTCTCAGAAGTGATTTGTACTGTCCTAGAAAAATTTCAATTTTCAGGCAAAAAAAATGCTAAAACACGTTTTTTTGGCCCAAAAACTCGATTTGTGCATGCATCTTCGATACCCGTTTATATCCCAAATTTCGATACCCGTTTATATCCCAAATTTAGCCTAAAAACACCGAAAAATCGAGTTTTTTGGGTCTCAGAAGCGATTTGTACTGTGTTAGAAAAAAATTCAATTTTCAGGCAAAAAAAATGCTAAAACACGTTTTTTGGCCCAAAAAGTCGATTTGTGCATGCATCTTCGATACCCGTTTATATCCCAAATTCAGCCTAAAAACACCGAAAAATCGAGTTTTTTGGGTCTCAGAAGCCATTTGTACATGTCTACACTGTTCTAGAAAAAAATCAATTTTCAAGTAAAAAAAATGCTAAAACGCGTTTTTTTGGCCCAAAAAGTCGATTTGTGCATGCATCTTCGATACCCGTTTATATCCCAAATTTAGCCTAAAAACACCGAAAAATCGAGTTTTTTGGGTCTCAGAAGCGATTTGTACTGTGCTAGAAAAATTTCAATTTTCAGGCAAAAAAAATGCTAAAACACGTTTTTTGGCCCAAAAAGTCGATTTGTGCATGCATCTTCGATACCCGTTTATATCCCAAATTTAGCCTAAAAACACCGAAAAATCGAGTTTTTTGGGTCTGAGAAGCGATTTGTACATGTATACACTGTTCTAGAAAAAAATCAATTTTCAGGCAAAAAAAATGCTAAAACACGTTTTTTGGGCCCAAAAAGTCGATTTGTGCATGCATCTTCGATACCCGTTTATATCCCAAATTTAGCCTAAAAACACCGAAAAATCGAGTTTTTTTGGTCTCAGAAGCGATTTGTACATTTCTACACTGTTCTAGAAAAAAATCAATTTTCAGGCAAAAAAATGCTAAAACACGTTTTTTTTGGCCCAAAAAGTCGATTTGTGCATGCATCTTCGATACCCGTTTATATCCCAAATTTAGCCTAAAAACACCGAAAAATCGAGTTTTTTGGGTCTCAGAAGCGATTTGTACTGTGCTAGAAAAATTTCAATTTTCAGGCAAAAAAAATGCTAAAACACGTTTTTTTGGCCCAAAAAGTCGATTTGTGCATGCATCTTCGATACCCGTTTATATCCCAAATTTAGCCTAAAAACACCGAAAAATCGAGTTTTTTGGGTCTCAGAAGTGATTTGTACTGTCCTAGAAAAATTTCAATTTTCAGGCAAAAAAATGCTAAAACACGTTTTTTGGCCCAAAAAGTCGATTTGTGCATGCATCTTCGATACCCGTTTATATCCCAAATTTAGCCTAAAAACACCGAAAAATCGAGTTTTTTGGTCTCAGAAGCGATTTGTACATTTCTACACTGTTCTAGAAAAAAATCAATTTTCAGGCAAAAAAATGCTAAAACACGTTTTTTTGGCCCAAAAAGTCGATTTGTGCATGCATCTTCGATACCCGTTTATATCCCAAATTTAGCCTAAAAACACCGAAAAATCGAGTTTTTTGGGTCTCAGAAGCGATTTGTACTGTGCTAGAAAAATTTCAATTTTCAGGCAAAAAAAATGCTAAAACACGTTTTTTGGCCCAAAAAGTCGATTTGTGCATGCATCTTCGATACCCGTTTATATCCCAAATTTAGCCTAAAAACACCAAAAAATCGAGTTTTTTGGGTCTCAGAAGTGATTTGTACTGTCCTAGAAAAATTTCAATTTTCAGGCAAAAAAAATGCTAAAACACGTTTTTTTTGGCCCAAAAAGTCGATTTGTGCATGCATCTTCGATACCCGTTTATATCCCAAATTCAGCCTAAAAACACCGAAAAATCAAGTTTTTTGGGTTTCAGAAGCCATTTGTACATGTCTACACTGTTCTAGAAAAAAATCAATTTTCAGGCAAAAAAAATGCTAAAACACGTTTTTTTTGGCCCAAAAAGTCGATTTGTGCATGCATCTTCGATACCCGTTTATATCCCAAATTTAGCCTAAAAACACCGAAAAATCGAGTTTTTTGGGTCTCAGAAGCGATTTGTACTGTGCTAGAAAAATTTCAATTTTCAGGCAAAAAAAATGCTAAAACACGTTTTTTGGCCCAAAAAGTCGATTTGTGCATGCATCTTCGATACCCGTTTATATCCCAAATTTAGCCTAAAAACACCGAAAAATCGAGTTTTTTTGGGTCTCAGAAGTGATTTGTACTGTCCTAGAAAAATTTCAATTTTCAGGCAAAAAAAATGCTAAAACACGTTTTTTTTGGCCCAAAAAGTCGATTTGTGCATGGATCTTCGATACCCGTTTATATCCCAAATTTAGCCTAAAAACACCGAAAAATCGAGTTTTTTGGTCTCAGAAGCGATTTGTACATTTCTACACTGTTCTAGAAAAAAATCAATTTTCAGGCAAAAAAATGCTAAAACACGTTTTTTTGGCCCAAAAAGTCGATTTGTGCATGCATCTTCGATACCCGTTTATATCCCAAATTTAGCCTAAAAACACCGAAAAATCGAGTTTTTTGGGTCTCAGAAGCGATTTGTACTGTGCTAGAAAAATTTCAATTTTCAGGCAAAAAAAATGCTAAAACACGTTTTTTGGCACAAAAAGTCGATTTGTGCATGCATCTTCGATACCCGTTTATATCCCAAATTTAGCCTAAAAACACCGAAAAATCGAGTTTTTTGGGTCTCAGAAGTGATTTGTACTGTCCTAGAAAAATTTCAATTTTCAGGCAAAAAAAAAATAGCTAAAACACGTGTTTTTGGCCCAAAAAGTCGATTTGTGCATGCATCTTCGATACTCGTTTATATCCCAAATTTAGCCTAAAAACACCGAAAAATCGAGCTTTTTGGGTCTCAGAAGTGATTTATACTGTGCTAGAAAACTTTCAATTTTCAGGCAAAAAAAAATGCTAAAACACGTTTTTTTGGCCCAAAAAGTCGATTTGTGCATGCATCTTCGATACCCGTTTATATCCCAAATTTAGCCTAAAAACACCGAAAAATCGAGTTTTTTGGGTCTCAGAAGCGATTTGTACATGTCTACACTGTTCTAGAAAAAAATCAATTTTCAGGCAAAAAAAATGCTAAAACACGTTTTTTGGGCCCAAAAAGTCGATTTGTGCATGCATCTTCGATACCCGTTTATATCCCAAATTTAGCCTAAAAACACCGAAAAATCGAGTTTTTTGGGTCTCAGAAGCGATTTGTACTGTGCTAGAAAAATTTCAATTTTCAGGCAAAAAAAATGCTTAAACACGTTTTTTGGCCCAAAAAGTCGATTTGTGCATGCATCTTCGATACCCGTTTATATCCCAAATTTAGCCTAAAAACACCGAAAAATCGAGTTTTTTGGGTCTCAGAAGTGATTTGTACTGTCCCTAGAAAAAAATTCAATTTTCAGGCAAAAAAAATGCTAAAACACGTTTTTTTGGCCCAAAAAGTCGATTTGTGCATGCATCTTCGATACCCGTTTATATCCCAAATTTAGCCTAAAAACACCGAAAAATCGAGTTTTTTTGGTCTCAGAAGCGATTTGTACATTTCTACACTGTTCTAGAAAAAAATCAATTTTCAGGCAAAAAAATGCTAAAACATGTTTTATTGGCCCAAAAAGTCGATTTGTGCATGCATCTTCGATACCCTTTTATATCCCAAATTTAGCCTAAAAACACCGAAAAATCGAGTTTTTTGGGTCTGAGAAGCGATTTGTACATGTATACACTGTTCTAGAAAAAAATCAATTTTCAGGCAAAAAAAATGCTAAAACACGTTTTTTGGGCCCAAAAAGTCGATTTGTGCATGCATCTTCGATACCCGTTTATATCCCAAATTTAGCCTAAAAACACCGAAAAATCGAGTTTTTTTGGTCTCAGAAGCGATTTGAACATTTCTACACTGTTCTAGAAAAAAAACAATTTTCAGGCAAAAAAATGCTAAAACACGTTTTTTTGGCCCAAAAAGTCGATTTGTGCATGCATCTTCGATACCCGTTTATATCCCAAATTTAGCCTAAAAACACCGAAAAATCGAGTTTTTTGGGTCTCAGAAGCGATTTGTACTGTGCTAGAAAAATTTCAATTTTCAGGCAAAAAAAATGCTAAAACACGTTTTTTGGCCCAAAAAGTCGATTTGTGCATGCATCTTCGATACCCGTTTATATCCCAAATTTAGCCTAAAAACACCGAAAAATCGAGTTTTTTGGGTCTCAGAAGTGATTTGTACTGTCCTAGAAAAATTTCAATTTTCAGGCAAAAAAAATGCTAAAACACGTTTTTTTGGCCCAAAAAGTCGATTTGTGCATGCATCTTCGATACCCGTTTATATCCCAAATTTAGCCTAAAAACACCGAAAAATCGAGTTTTTTGGTCTCAGAAGCGATTTGTACATTTCTACACTGTTCTAGAAAAAAATCAATTTTCAGTCAAAAAAATGCTAAAACACGTTTTTTTGGCCCAAAAAGTCGATTTGTGCATGCATCTTCGATACCCGTTTATATCCCAAATTTATCCTACAAACACCGAAAAATCGAGTTTTTTGGGTCTCAGAAGCGATTTGTACTGTGCTAGAAAAATTTCAATTTTCAGGCAAAAAAAATGCTAAAACACGTTTTTTGGCCCAAAAAGTCGATTTGTGCATGCATCTTCGATACCCGTTTGTATCCCAAATTTAGCCTAAAAACACCGAAAAATCGAGTTTTTTGGGTCTCAGAAGTGATTTGTACTGTCCTAGAAAAATTTCAATTTTCAGGCAAAAAAAATGCTAAAACACGTTTTTTTGGCCCAAAAAGTCGATTTGTGCATGCATCTTCGATACCCGTTTATATCCCAAATTCAGCCTAAAAACACGGAAAAATCAAGTTTTTTGGGTCTCAGAAGCCATTTGTACATGTCTACACTGTTCTAGAAAAAAATCAATTTTCAGGCAAAAAAAATGCTAAAACACGTTTTTTTGGCCCAAAAAGTCGATTTGTGCATGCATCTTCGATACCCGTTTATATCCCAAATTTAGCCTAAAAACACCGAAAAATCGAGTTTTTTGGGTCTCAGAAGTGATTTGTACTGTGCTAGAAAAATTTCAATTTTCAGGCAAAAAAAATGCTAAAACACATTTTTTGGGCCCAAAAAGTCGATTTGTGCATGCATCTTCGATACCCGTTTATATCCCAAATTTAGCCTAAAAACACCGAAAAATCGATTTTTTTTGGTCTCAGAAGCGATTTGTACATTTCTACACTGTTCTAGAAAAAAATCAATTTTCAGGCAAAAAAAATGCTAAAACACGTTTTTTTGGCCCAAAAAGTCGATTTGTGCATGCACCTTCGATACCCGTTTATATCCCAAATTTAGCCTAAAAACACCGAAAAATCGAGTTTTTTGGGTCTCAGAAGCGATTTGTACTGTCCTAGAAAAAAATCAATTTTCAGGCAAAAAAAATGCTAAAACACGTTTATTTGGCCCAAAACGTCGATTTGTGCATGCATCTTCGATACCCGTTTATATCCCAAATTTCGATACCCGTTTATATCCCAAATTTAGCCTAAACACACCGAAAAATCGAGTTTTTTGGGTCTCAGAAGCGATTTGTACATGTATACACTGTTCTAGAAAAAAATCAATTTTCAGGCAAAAAAAATGCTAAAACACGTTTTTTTGGCCCAAAAAGTCGATTTGTGCATGCATCTTCGATACCCGTTTATATCCCAAATTTAGCCTAAAAACACCGGAAAATCGAGTTTTTTGGGTCTCAGAAGTGATTTGTACATTTCTACACTGTTCTAGAAAAAAATCAATTTTCAGGCAAAAAAATGCTAAAACACGTTTTTTTGGCCCAAAAAGTCGATTTGTGCATGCACCTTCGATACCCGTTTATATCCCAAATTTAGCCTAAAAACACCGAAAAATCGAGTTTTTTGGGTCTCAGAAGTGATTTGTACTGTGCTAGAAAAATTTCAATTTTCAGGCAAAAAAAATGCTAAAACACATTTTTTGGGCCCAAAAAGTCGATTTGTGCATGCATCTTCGATACCCGTTTATATCCCAAATTTAGCCTAAAAACACCGAAAAATCGATTTTTTTTGGTCTCAGAAGCGATTTGTACATTTCTACACTGTTCTAGAAAAAAATCAATTTTCAGGCAAAAAAATGCTAAAACACGTTTTTTTGGCCCAAAAAGTCGATTTGTGCATGCACCTTCGATACCCGTTTATATCCCAAATTTAGCCTAAAAACACCGAAAAATCGAGTTTTTTGGGTCTCAGAAGCGATTTGTACTGTCCTAGAAAAAAATCAATTTTCAGGCAAAAAAAATGCTAAAACACGTTTTTTTGGCCCAAAAAGTCGATTTGTGCATGCATCTTCGATACCCGTTTATATCCCAAATTTAGCCTAAAAACACCGAAAAATCGAGTTTTTTGGTCTCAGAAACGATTTGTACATTTCTACACTGTTCTAGAAAAAAATCAATTTTCAGGCAAAAAAATGCTAAAACACGTTTTTTTGGCCCAAAAAGTCGATTTGTGCATTTATCTTCGATACCCGTTTATATCCCAAATTTAGCCTAAAAACACCGAAAAATCGAGTTTTTTGGGTCTCAGAAGCGATTTGTACTGTGCTAGAAAAAATTCAATTTTCAGGCAAAAAAAATGCTAAAACACGTTTTTTGGCCCAAAAAGTCGATTTGTGCATGCATCTTCGATACCCGTTTATATCCCAAATTTAGCCTAAAAACACCGAAAAATCGAGTTTTTTGGGTCTCAGAAGTGATTTGTACTGTCCTAGAAAAATTTCAATTTTCAGGCAAAAAAAATGCTAAAACACGTTTTTTTGGCCCAAAAAGTCGATTTGTGCATGCATCTTCGATACCCGTTTATTTCCCAAATTTCGATACCCGTTTATATCCCAAATTTAGCCTAAAAACACCGAAAAATCGAGTTTTTTGGGTCTCAGAAGCGATTTGTACTGTCCTAGAAAAAAATCAATTTTCAGGCAAAAAAAATGCTAAAACACGTTTTTTTGGCCCAAAAAGTCGATTTGTGCATGCATCTTCGATACCCGTTTATATCCCAAATTTAGCCTAAAAACACCGAAAAATCGAGTTTTTTGGTCTCAGAAGCGATTTGTACATTTCTACACTGTTCTAGAAAAAAATCAATTTTCAGGCAAAAAAATGCTAAAACACGTTTTTTTGGCCCAAAAAGTCGATTTGTGCATGCATCTTCGATACCCGTTTATATCCCAAATTTAGCCTAAAAACACCGAAAAATCGAGTTTTTTGGGTCTCAGAAGCGATTTGTACTGTGCTAGAAAAATTTCAATTTTCAGGCAAAAAAAATGCTAAAACACGTTTTTTTGGCCCAAAAAGTCGATTTGTGCATGCATCTTCGATACCCGTTTATATCCCAAATTTAGCCTAAAAACACCGTAAAATCAAGTTTTTTGGGTCTCAGAAGCGATTTGTACATGTCTACACTGTTCTAGAATAAAATCAATTTTCAGACAAAAAAAATGCTAAAACACGTTTTTTTGGCCCAAAAAGTCGATTTGTGCATGCACCTTCGATACCCGTTTATATCCCAAATTTAGCCTAAAAACACCGAAAAATCGAGTTTTTTGGGTCTCAGAAGTGATTTGTACTGTGCTAGAAAAATTTCAATTTTCAGGCAAAAAAAATGCTAAAACACATTTTTTGGGCCCAAAAAGTCGATTTGTGCATGCATCTTCGATACCCGTTTATATCCCAAATTTAGCCTAAAAACACCGAAAAATCGATTTTTTTTGGTCTCAGAAGCGATTTGTACATTTCTACACTGTTCTAGAAAAAAATCAATTTTCAGGCAAAAAAATGCTAAAACACGTTTTTTTGGCCCAAAAAGTCGATTTGTGCATGCACCTTCGATACCCGTTTATATCCCAAATTTAGCCTAAAAACACCGAAAAATCGAGTTTTTTGGGTCTCAGAAGCGATTTGTACTGTCCTAGAAAAAAATCAATTTTCAGGCAAAAAAAATGCTAAAACACGTTTTTTTGGCCCAAAAAGTCGATTTGTGCATGCATCTTCGATACCCGTTTATATCCCAAATTTAGCCTAAAAACACCGAAAAATCGAGTTTTTTGGTCTCAGAAGCGATTTGTACATTTCTACACTGTTCTAGAAAAAAATCAATTTTCAGGCAAAAAAATGCTAAAACACGTTTTTTTGGCCCAAAAAGTCGATTTGTGCATGCATCTTCGATACCCGTTTATATCCCAAATTTAGCCTAAAAACACCGAAAAATCGAGTTTTTTGGGTCTCAGAAGCGATTTGTACTGTGCTAGAAAAATTTCAATTTTCAGGCAAAAAAAATGCTAAAACACGTTTTTTGGCCCAAAAAGTCGATTTGTGCATGCATCTTCGATACCCGTTTATATCCCAAATTTAGCCTAAAAACACCGAAAAATCGAGTTTTTTGGGTCTCAGAAGTGATTTGTACTGTCCTAGAAAAATTTCAATTTTCAGGCAAAAAAAATGCTAAAACACGTTTTTTTGGCCCAAAAAGTCGATTTGTGCATGCATCTTCGATACCCGTTTATTTCCCAAATTTCGATACCCGTTTATATCCCAAATTTAGCCTAAAAACACCGAAAAATCGAGTTTTTGGGGTCTCAGAAGCGATTTGTACTGTGCTAGAAAAAATTCAATTTTCAGGCAAAAAAAATGCTAAAACACGTTTTTTGGCCCAAAAAGTCGATTTGTGCATGCATCTTCGATACCCGTTTATATCCCAAATTCAGCCTAAAAACACCGAAAAATCAAGTTTTTTGGGTCTCAGAAGCCATTTGTACATGTCTACACTGTTCTAGAAAAAAATCAATTTTCAGGCAAAAAAAATGCTAAAACACGTTTTTTTGGCCCAAAAAGTCGATTTGTGCATGCATCTTCGATACCCGTTTATATCCCAAATTTAGCCTAAAAACACCGAAAAATCGAGTTTTTTGGGTCTCAGAAGTGATTTGTACTCTGCTAGAAAAAAATCAAATTTCAGCAAAAAAAATGCTAAAACATGTTTTTTTGGCCCAAAAAGTCGATTTGTGCATGCATCTTCGATACCCGTTTATATCCCAAATTTAGCCTAAAAACACCGAAAAGTCGAGTTTTTTGGGTCTCAGAAGCGATTTGTACTGTGCTAGAAAAGTTTCAATTTTCAGGCAAAAAAAATGCTAAAACACGTTTTTTTTGCCCAAAAAGTCGATTTGTGCATGCATCTTCGATACCCGTTTATATCCCAAATTTAGCCTAAAAACACCGAAAAATCGAGTTTTTTGGGTCTCAGAAGCGATTTGTACTGTGCTAGAAAAATTTCAATTTTCAGGCAAAAAAAATGCTAAAACACGTTTTTTTGGCCCAAAAAGTCGATTTGTGCATGCATCTTCGATACCCGTTTATATCCCAAATTTAGCCTAAAAACACCGTAAAATCAAGTTTTTTGGGTCTCAGAAGCGATTTGTACATGTCTACACTGTTCTAGAATAAAATCAATTTTCAGACAAAAAAAATGCTAAAACACGTTTTTTTGGCCCAAAAAGTCGATTTGTGCATGCATCTTCGATACCCGTTTATATCCCAAATTTAGCCTAAAAACACCGAAAAATCGAGTTTTTTGGGTCTCAGAAGTGATTTGTACTGTGCTAGAAAAAAATCAATTTTCAGGCAAAAAAAATGCTAAAACATGTTTTTTGGGCCCAAAAAGTCGATTTGTGCATGCATCTTCGATACCCGTTTATATCCCAAATATAGCCTAAAAACACCGAAAAGTCGAGTTTTTTGGGTCTCAGAAGCGATTTGTACTGTGCTAGAAAAGTTTCAATTTTCAGGCAAAAAAAATGCTAAAACACGTTTTTTTGGCCCAAAAAGTCGATTTGTGCATGCATCTTCGATACCCGTTTATATCCCAAATTTAGCCTAAAAACACCGAAAAATCGAGTTTTTTTGGTCTCAGAAGTGATTTGTACTGTCCTAGAAAAATTTCAATTTTCAGGCAAAAAAAATGCTAAAACACGTTTTTTTGGCCCAAAAAGTCGATTTGTGCATGCATCTTCGATACCCGTTTATTTCCCAAATTTCGATACCCGTTTATATCCCAAATTTAGCCTAAAAACACCGAAAAATCGAGTTTTTGGGGTCTCAGAAGCGATTTGTACTGTGCTAGAAAAAATTCAATTTTCAGGCAAAAAAAATGCTAAAACACGTTTTTTGGCCCAAAAAGTCGATTTGTGCATGCATCTTCGATACCCGTTTATATCCCAAATTCAGCCTAAAAACACCGAAAAATCAAGTTTTTTGGGTCTCAGAAGCCATTTGTACATGTCTACACTGTTCTAGAAAAAAATCAATTTTCAGGCAAAAAAAATGCTAAAACACGTTTTTTTGGCCCAAAAAGTCGATTTGTGCATGCATCTTCGATACCCGTTTATATCCCAAATTTAGCCTAAAAACACCGAAAAATCGAGTTTTTTGGGTCTCAGAAGTGATTTGTACTCTGCTAGAAAAAAATCAAATTTCAGCAAAAAAAATGCTAAAACATGTTTTTTTGGCCCAAAAAGTCGATTTGTGCATGCATCTTCGATACCCGTTTATATCCCAAATTTAGCCTAAAAACACCGAAAAGTCGAGTTTTTTGGGTCTCAGAAGCGATTTGTACTGTGCTAGAAAAGTTTCAATTTTCAGGCAAAAAAAATGCTAAAACACGTTTTTTTTGCCCAAAAAGTCGATTTGTGCATGCATCTTCGATACCCGTTTATATCCCAAATTTAGCCTAAAAACACCGAAAAATCGAGTTTTTTGGGTCTCAGAAGCGATTTGTACTGTGCTAGAAAAATTTCAATTTTCAGGCAAAAAAAATGCTAAAACACGTTTTTTTGGCCCAAAAAGTCGATTTGTGCATGCATCTTCGATACCCGTTTATATCCCAAATTTAGCCTAAAAACACCGTAAAATCAAGTTTTTTGGGTCTCAGAAGCGATTTGTACATGTCTACACTGTTCTAGAATAAAATCAATTTTCAGACAAAAAAAATGCTAAAACACGTTTTTTTGGCCCAAAAAGTCGATTTGTGCATGCATCTTCGATACCCGTTTATATCCCAAATTTAGCCTAAAAACACCGAAAAATCGAGTTTTTTGGGTCTCAGAAGTGATTTGTACTGTGCTAGAAAAAATTCAATTTTCAGGCAAAAAAAATGCTAAAACACGTTTTTTTGGCCCAAAAAGTCGATTTGTGCATGCATCTTCGATACCCGTTTATATCCCAAATTTCGATACCCGTTTATATCCCAAATTTAGCCTAAAAACACCGAAAAATCGAGTTTTTTGGGTCTCAGAAGCGATTTGTACTGTGCTAGAAAAAAATTCAATTTTCAGGCAAAAAAAATGCTAAAACACGTTTTTTGGCCCAAAAAGTCGATTTGTGCATGCATCTTCGATACCCGTTTATATCCCAAATTCAGCCTAAAAACACCGAAAAATCGAGTTTTTTGGGTCTCAGAAGCCATTTGTACATGTCTACACTGTTCTAGAAAAAAATCAATTTTCAAGTGAAAAAAATGCTAAAACACGTTTTTTTGGCCCAAAAAGTCGATTTGTGCATGGATCTTCGATACCCGTTTATATCCCAAATTTAGCCTAAAAACACCGAAAAATCGAGTTTTTTGGGTCTCAGAAGTGATTTGTACTGTGCTAGAAAAAAATCAATTTTCAGGCAAAAAAAATGCTAAAACATGTTTTTTTGGCCCAAAAAGTCGATTTGTGCATGCATCTTCGATACCCGTTTATATCCCAAATTTAGCCTAAAAACACCGAAAAGTCAAGTTTTTTTGGTCTCAGAAGCGATTTGTACTGTGCTAGAAAAGTTTCAATTTTCAGGCAAAAAAAATGTTAAAACACGTTTTTTTGGCCTAAAAAGTCGATTTGTGCATGCATCTTCGATACCCGTTTATATCCCAAATTTAGCCTAAAAACACCGAAAAATCAAGTTTTTTGGGTCTCAGAAGCTATTTGTACTGTGCTAGAAAAATTTCAATTTTCAGGCAAAAAAAATGCTAAAACACGTTTTTTGGGCCCAAAAAGTCGATTTGTGCATGCATCTTCGATACCCGTTTATATCCCAAATTTATCCTAAAAACACCGAAAAATCGAGTTTTTTGGGTCTCAGAAGCGATTTGTACTGTGCTAGAAAAAAAATCAATTTTCAGGCAAAAAAATGCTAAAACACGTTTTTTTGGCCCAAAAAGTCGATTTGTGCATGCATCTTCGATACCCGTTTATATCCCAAATTTAGCCTAAAAACACCGAAAAATCGAGTTTTTTTGGTCTCAGAAGCGATTTGTACTGTGCTAGAAAAATGTCAATTTTCAGGCAAAATAAATGCTAAAACACGTGTTTTTGGCCCAAAAAGTCGATTTGTGCATGCATCTTCGATACCCGTTTATATCCCAAATTTAGCCTAAAAACACCGAAAAATCGAGTTTTTTGGGTCTCAGAAGTGATTTATACTGTGCTAGAAAACATTCAATTTTCAGGCAAAAAAAATGCTAAAACACGTTTTTTTGGCCCAAAAAGTCGATTTGTGCATGCATCTTCGATACCCGTTTATATCCCAAATTTAACCTAAAAACACCGAAAAATCGAGTTTTTTGGGTCTCAGAAGCGATTTGTACATTTCTACACTGTTCTAGAAAAAAATCAATTTTCAGGCAAAAAAATGCTAAAACATGTTTTTTTGGCCCAAAAAGTCGATTTGTGCATGCATCTTCGATACCTTTTATTTCCCAAATTTAGCCTAAAAACACCGAAAAATCGAGTTTTTTGGGTCTCAGAAGCGATTTGTACTGTGCTAGAAAAATTTAAATTTTCAGGAAAAAAAAATGCTAAAAGACGTTTTTTTGCCCAAAAAGTCGATTTGTGCATGCATCTTCGATACCCGTTTATATCCCAAATTCAGCCTAAAAACACCGAAAAATCAAGTTTTTTGGGTCTCAGAAGCCATTTGTACATGTCTACACTGTTCTAGAAAAAAAACAATTTTCAGGCCAAAAAAATGCTAAAACACGTTTTTTTGGCCCAAAAAGTCGATTTGTGCATGCATCTTCGATACCCGTTTATATCCCAAAGTTAGCCTAAAAACACCGAAAAATCGAGTTTTTTGGGTCTCAGAAGCGATTTGTACTGTGCTAGAAAAATTTCAATTTTCAGGCAAAAAAAATGCTAAAACACGTTTTTTGGCCCAAAAAGTCGATTTGTGCATGCATCTTCGATACCCGTTTATATCCCAAATTTAGCCTAAAAACACCGAAAAATCGAGTTTTTTGGGTCTCAGAAGTGATTTGTACTGTCCTAGAAAAATTTCAATTTTCAGGCAAAAAAAATGCTAAAACACGTTTTTTTGGCCCAAAAAGTCGATTTGTGCATGCATCTTCGATACCCGTTTATATCCCAAATTTAGCCTAAAAACACCGAAAAATCGAGTTTTTTGGGTCTCAGAAGCGATTTGTACTGTGCTAGAAAAATTTCAATTTTCAGGCAAAAAAAATGCTAAAACACGTTTTTTGGCCCAAAAAGTCGATTTGTGCATGCATCTTCGATTCCCGTTTATATCCCAAATTCAGCCTAAAAACACCGAAAAATCAAGTTTTTTGGGTCTCAGAAGCCATTTGTACATGTCTACACTGTTCTAGAAAAAAATCAATTTTCAGGCCAAAAAAATGCTAAAACACGTTTTTTTGGCCCAAAAAGTCGATTTGTGCATGCATCTTCGATACCCGTTTATATCCCAAATTTAGCCTAAAAACACCGAAAAATCGAGTTTTTTGGGTCTCAGAAGTGATTTGTACTGTGCTAGAAAAAATTCAATTTTCAGGCAAAAAAAATGCTAAAACATGTTTTTTTGGCCCAAAAAGTCGATTTGTGCATGCATCTTCGATTCCCGTTTATATCCCAAATTTAGCCTAAAAACACCGAAAAGTCAATTTTTTGGGTCTCAGAAGCGATTTGTACTGTGCTAGAAAAGTTTCAATTTTCAGGCAAAAAAAATGCTAAAACACGTTTTTTTGGCCCAAAAAGTCGATTTGTGCATGCATCTTCGATACCCGTTTATATCCCAAATTTAGCCTAAAAACACCGAAAAATCGCGTTTTTTGGGTCTCAGAAGTGATTTGTACTGTCCTAGAAAAATTTCAATTTTCAGGCAAAAAAAATGCTAAAACACGTTTTTTTGGCCCAAAAACTCGATTTGTGCATGCATCTTCGATACCCGTTTATATCCCAAATTTCGATACCCGTTTATATCCCAAATTTAGCCTAAAAACACCGAAAAATCGAGTTTTTTGGGTCTCAGAAGCGATTTGTACTGTGTTAGAAAAAAATTCAATTTTCAGGCAAAAAAAATGCTAAAACACGTTTTTTGGCCCAAAAAGTCGATTTGTGCATGCATCTTCGATACCCGTTTATATCCCAAATTCAGCCTAAAAACACCGAAAAATCGAGTTTTTTGGGTCTCAGAAGCCATTTGTACATGTCTACACTGTTCTAGAAAAAAATCAATTTTCAAGTAAAAAAAATGCAAAAACACGTTTTTTTGGCCCAAAAAGTCGATTTGTGCATGCATCTTCGATACCCGTTTATATCCCAAATTTAGCCTAAAAACACCGAAAAATCGAGTTTTTTGGGTCTCAGAAGTGATTTGTACTGTGCTAGAAAAAATTCAATTTTCAGGCAAAAAAAATGCTAAAACATGTTTTTTTGGCCCAAAAAGTCGATTTGTGCATGCATCTTCGATACCCGTTTATATCCCAAATTTAGCCTAAAAACACCGAAAAATCAAGTTTTTTGGGTCTCAGAAGCTATTTGTACTGTGCTAGAAAAATTTCAATTTTCAGGCAAAAAAAAATGCTAAAACACGTTTTTTGGGCCCAAAAAGTCGATTTGTGCATGCATCTTCGATACCCGTTTATATCCCAAATTTAGCCTAAAAACACCGAAAAATCGAGTTTTTTGGGTCTCAGAAGCGATTTGTACTGTGCTAGAAAAAAATCAATTTTCAGGCAAAAAAATGCTAAAACACGTTTTTTTGGCCAAAAAAGTCGATTTGTGCATGCATCTTCGATACCCGTTTATATCCCAAATTTAGCCTAAAAACACCGAAAAATCGAGTTTTTTTGGTCTCAGAAGCGATTTGTACTGTGCTAGAAAAATTTCAATTTTCAGGCAAAATAAATGCTAAAACACGTGTTTTTGGCCCAAAAAGTCGATTTGTGCATGCATCTTCGATACCCGTTTATATCCCAAATTTAGCCTAAAAACACCGAAAAATCGAGTTTTTTGGGTCTCAGAAGTGATTTGTACTGTGCTAGAAAACTTTCAATTTTCAGGCAAAAAAAATGCTAAAACACGTTTTTTTGGCCCAAAAAGTCGATTTGTGCATGCATCTTCGATACCCGTTTATATCCCAAATTTAGCCTAAAAACACCGAAAAATCGAGTTTTTTGGGTCTCAGAAGCGATTTGTACATGTCTACACTGTTCTAGAAAAAAATCAATTTTCAGGCAAAAAAAATGCTAAAACACGTTTTTTGGGCCCAAAAAGTCGATTTGTGCATGCATCTTCGATACCCGTTTATATCCCAAATTTAGCCTAAAAACACCGAAAAATCGAGTTTTTTGGTCTCAGAAGCGATTTGTACATTTCTACACTGTTCTAGAAAAAAATCAATTTTCAGGCAAAAAAATGCTAAAACACGTTTTTTTGGCCCAAAAAGTCGATTTGTGCATGCATCTTCGATACCCTTTTATATCCCAAATTTAGCCTAAAAACACCGAAAAATCGAGTTTTTTGGGTCTCAGAAGCGATTTGTACTGTGCTAGAAAAATTTCAATTTTCAGGCAAAAAAAATGCTAAAACACGTTTTTTGGCCCAAAAAGTCGATTTGTGCATGCATCTTCGATACCCGTTTATATCCCAAATTTAGCCTAAAAACACCGAAAAATCGAGTTTTTTGGGTCTGAGAAGCGATTTGTACATGTATACACTGTTCTAGAAAAAAATCAATTTTCAGGCAAAAAAAATGTTAAAACACGTTTTTTTGGCCCAAAAAGTCGATTTGTGCATGCATCTTCGATACCCGTTTATATCCCAAATTTAGCCTAAAAACACCGAAAAATCGAGTTTTTTGGGTCTCAGAAGCGATTTGTACTGTGCTAGAAAAAATTCAATTTTCAGGCAAAAAAAATGCTAAAACACGTTTTTTTGGCCCAAAAAGTCGATTTGTGCATGCATCTTCGATACCCGTTTATATCCCAAATTTAGCCTAAAAACACCGTAAAATCAAGTTTTTTGGGTCTCAGAAGCGATTTGTACATGTCTACACTGTTCTAGAATAAAATCAATTTTCAGGCAAAAAAAATGCTAAAACACGTTTTTTTGGCCCAAAAAGTCGATTTGTGCATGCATCTTCGATACCCGTTTATATCCCAAATTTAGCGTAAAAACACCGAAAAATCGAGTTTTTTGGGTCTCAGAAGTGATTTGTACTGTGCTAGAAAAAATTCAATTTTCAGGCAAAAAAAATGCTAAAACATGTTTTTTTGGCCCAAAAAGTCGATTTGTGCATGCATCTTCGATTCCCGTTTATATCCCAAATTTAGCCTAAAAACACCGAAAAGTCGAGTTTTTTGGGTCTCAGAAGCGATTTGTACTGTGCTAGAAAAGTTTCAATTTTCAGGCAAAAAAAATGCTATAACACGTGTTTTTGGCCCAAAAAGTCGATTTGTGCATGCATCTTCGATACCCGTTTATATCCCAAATTTAGCCTAAAAACACCGAAAAATCGAGTTTTTTGGGTCTCAGAAGTGATTTGTACTGTACTAGAAAAATTTAAATTTTCAGGCAAAAAAAATGCTAAAACACGTTTTTTTGGCCCAAAAAGTCGATTTGTGCATGCATCTTCGATACCCGTTTATATCCCAAATTTCGATACCCGTTTATATCCCAAATTTAGCCTAAAAACACCGAAAAATCGAGTTTTTTGGGTCTCAGAAGCAATTTGTACTGTGCTACAAAAAATTTCAATTTTCAGGCAAAAAAAATGCTAAAACACGTTTTTTGGCCCAAAAAGTCGATTTGTGCATGCATCTTCGATACCCGTTTATATCCCAAATTCAGCCTAAAAACACCGAAAAATCGAGTTTTTTGGGTCTCAGAAGCCATTTGTACATGTCTACACTGTTCTAGAAAAAAATCAATTTTCAAGTAAAAAAAATGCTAAAACACGTTTTTTTGGCCCAAAAAGTCGATTTGTGCATGCATCTTCGATACCCGTTTATATCCCAAATTTAGCCTAAAAACACCGAAAAATCGAGTTTTTTGGGTCTCAGAAGTGATTTGTACTGTGCTAGGAAAAATTCAATTTTCAGGCAAAAAAAATGCTAAAACATGTTTTTTTGGCCCAAAAAGTCGATTTGTGCATGCATCTTCGATACCCGTTTATATCCCAAATTTAGCCTAAAAACACCGAAAAGTCGAGTTTTTTGGGTCTCAGAAGCGATTTGTACTGTGCTAGAAAAGTTTCAATTTTCAGGCAAAAAAAATGCTAAAACACGTTTTTTTTGCCCAAAAAGTCGATTTGTGCATGCATCTTCGATACCCGTTTATATCCCAAATTTAGCCTAAAAACACCGAAAAATCGAGTTTTTTGGGTCTCAGAAGCGATTTGTACTGTGCTAGAAAAATTTCAATTTTCAGGCAAAAAAAATGCTAAAACACGTTTTTTTGGCCCAAAAAGTCGATTTGTGCATGCATCTTCGATACCCGTTTATATCCCAAATTTAGCCTAAAAACACCGTAAAATCAAGTTTTTTGGGTCTCAGAAGCGATTTGTACATGTCTACACTGTTCTAGAATAAAATCAATTTTCAGACAAAAAAAATGCTAAAACACGTTTTTTTGGCCCAAAAAGTCGATTTGTGCATGCATCTTCGATACCCGTTTATATCCCAAATTTAGCCTAAAAACACCGAAAAATCGAGTTTTTTGGGTCTCAGAAGTGATTTGTACTGTGCTAGAAAAAATTCAATTTTCAGGCAAAAAAAATGCTAAAACACGTTTTTTTGGCCCAAAAAGTCGATTTGTGCATGCATCTTCGATACCCGTTTATATCCCAAATTTCGATACCCGTTTATATCCCAAATTTAGCCTAAAAACACCGAAAAATCGAGTTTTTTGGGTCTCAGAAGCGATTTGTACTGTGCTAGAAAAAAATTCAAT
Source organism: Petrolisthes manimaculis (assembly GCA_034508575.1). Taxonomy (NCBI): domain Eukaryota; kingdom Metazoa; phylum Arthropoda; class Malacostraca; order Decapoda; family Porcellanidae; genus Petrolisthes; species Petrolisthes manimaculis. The sequence goes on from JAWZYT010001150.1 coordinate 21,830, forward strand.
TTTCAGGCAAAAAAAATGCTAAAACACGTTTTTTGGCCCAAAAAGTCGATTTGTGCATGCATCTTCGATACCCGTTTATATCCCAAATTCAGCCTAAAAACACCGAAAAATCGAGTTTTTTGGGTCTCAGAAGCCATTTGTACATGTCTACACTGTTCTAGAAAAAAATCAATTTTCAAGTGAAAAAAATGCTAAAACACGTTTTTTTGGCCCAAAAAGTCGATTTGTGCATGGATCTTCGATACCCGTTTATATCCCAAATTTAGCCTAAAAACACCGAAAAATCGAGTTTTTTGGGTCTCAGAAGTGATTTGTACTGTGCTAGAAAAAATTCAATTTTCAGGCAAAAAAAATGCTAAAACATGTTTTTTTGGCCCAAAAAGTCGATTTGTGCATGCATCTTCGATACCCGTTTATATCCCAAATTTAGCCTAAAAACACCGAAAAGTCGAGTTTTTTTGGTCTCAGAAGCGATTTGTACTGTGCTAGAAAAGTTTCAATTTTCAGGCAAAAAAAATGTTAAAACACGTTTTTTTGGCCTAAAAAGTCGATTTGTGCATGCATCTTCGATACCCGTTTATATCCCAAATTTAGCCTAAAAACACCGAAAAATCAAGTTTTTTGGGTCTCAGAAGCTATTTGTACTGTGCTAGAAAAATTTCAATTTTCAGGCAAAAAAAATGCTAAAACACGTTTTTTGGGCCCAAAAAGTCGATTTGTGCATGCATCTTCGATACCCGTTTATATCCCAAATTTATCCTAAAAACACCGAAAAATCGAGTTTTTTGGGTCACAGAAGCGATTTGTACTGTGCTAGAAAAAAAATCAATTTTCAGGCAAAAAAATGCTAAAACACGTTTTTTTGGCCCAAAAAGTCGATTTGTGCATGCATCTTCGATACCCGTTTATATCCCAAATTTAGCCTAAAAACACCGAAAAATCGAGTTTTTTTGGTCTCAGAAGCGATTTGTACTGTGCTAGAAAAATGTCAATTTTCAGGCAAAATAAATGCTAAAACACGTGTTTTTGGCCCAAAAAGTCGATTTGTGCATGCATCTTCGATACCCGTTTATATCCCAAATTTAGCCTAAAAACACCGAAAAATCGAGTTTTTTGGGTCTCAGAAGTGATTTATACTGTGCTAGAAAACATTCAATTTTCAGGCAAAAAAAATGCTAAAACACGTTTTTTTGGCCCAAAAAGTCGATTTGTGCATGCATCTTCGATACCCGTTTATATCCCAAATTTAACCTAAAAACACCGAAAAATCGAGTTTTTTGGGTCTCAGAAGCGATTTGTACATTTCTACACTGTTCTAGAAAAAAATCAATTTTCAGGCAAAAAAATGCTAAAACATGTTTTTTTGGCCCAAAAAGTCGATTTGTGCATGCATCTTCGATACCTTTTATTTCCCAAATTTAGCCTAAAAACACCGAAAAATCGAGTTTTTTGGGTCTCAGAAGCGATTTGTACTGTGCTAGAAAAATTTAAATTTTCAGGAAAAAAAAATGCTAAAAGACGTTTTTTTGCCCAAAAAGTCGATTTGTGCATGCATCTTCGATACCCGTTTATATCCCAAATTCAGCCTAAAAACACCGAAAAATCAAGTTTTTTGGGTCTCAGAAGCCATTTGTACATGTCTACACTGTTCTAGAAAAAAAACAATTTTCAGGCCAAAAAAATGCTAAAACACGTTTTTTTGGCCCAAAAAGTCGATTTGTGCATGCATCTTCGATACCCGTTTATATCCCAAAGTTAGCCTAAAAACACCGAAAAATCGAGTTTTTTGGGTCTCAGAAGCGATTTGTACTGTGCTAGAAAAATTTCAATTTTCAGGCAAAAAAAATGCTAAAACACGTTTTTTGGCCCAAAAAGTCGATTTGTGCATGCATCTTCGATACCCGTTTATATCCCAAATTTAGCCTAAAAACACCGAAAAATCGAGTTTTTTGGGTCTCAGAAGTGATTTGTACTGTCCTAGAAAAATTTCAATTTTCAGGCAAAAAAAATGCTAAAACACGTTTTTTTGGCCCAAAAAGTCGATTTGTGCATGCATCTTCGATACCCGTTTATATCCCAAATTTAGCCTAAAAACACCGAAAAATCGAGTTTTTTGGGTCTCAGAAGCGATTTGTACTGTGCTAGAAAAATTTCAATTTTCAGGCAAAAAAAATGCTAAAACACGTTTTTTGGCCCAAAAAGTCGATTTGTGCATGCATCTTCGATTCCCGTTTATATCCCAAATTCAGCCTAAAAACACCGAAAAATCAAGTTTTTTGGGTCTCAGAAGCCATTTGTACATGTCTACACTGTTCTAGAAAAAAATCAATTTTCAGGCCAAAAAAATGCTAAAACACGTTTTTTTGGCCCAAAAAGTCGATTTGTGCATGCATCTTCGATACCCGTTTATATCCCAAATTTAGCCTAAAAACACCGAAAAATCGAGTTTTTTGGGTCTCAGAAGTGATTTGTACTGTGCTAGAAAAAATTCAATTTTCAGGCAAAAAAAATGCTAAAACATGTTTTTTTGGCCCAAAAAGTCGATTTGTGCATGCATCTTCGATTCCCGTTTATATCCCAAATTTAGCCTAAAAACACCGAAAAGTCAATTTTTTGGGTCTCAGAAGCGATTTGTACTGTGCTAGAAAAGTTTCAATTTTCAGGCAAAAAAAATGCTAAAACACGTTTTTTTGGCCCAAAAAGTCGATTTGTGCATGCATCTTCGATACCCGTTTATATCCCAAATTTAGCCTAAAAACACCGAAAAATCGCGTTTTTTGGGTCTCAGAAGTGATTTGTACTGTCCTAGAAAAATTTCAATTTTCAGGCAAAAAAAATGCTAAAACACGTTTTTTTGGCCCAAAAACTCGATTTGTGCATGCATCTTCGATACCCGTTTATATCCCAAATTTCGATACCCGTTTATATCCCAAATTTAGCCTAAAAACACCGAAAAATCGAGTTTTTTGGGTCTCAGAAGCGATTTGTACTGTGTTAGAAAAAAATTCAATTTTCAGGCAAAAAAAATGCTAAAACACGTTTTTTGGCCCAAAAAGTCGATTTGTGCATGCATCTTCGATACCCGTTTATATCCCAAATTCAGCCTAAAAACACCGAAAAATCGAGTTTTTTGGGTCTCAGAAGCCATTTGTACATGTCTACACTGTTCTAGAAAAAAATCAATTTTCAAGTAAAAAAAATGCAAAAACACGTTTTTTTGGCCCAAAAAGTCGATTTGTGCATGCATCTTCGATACCCGTTTATATCCCAAATTTAGCCTAAAAACACCGAAAAATCGAGTTTTTTGGGTCTCAGAAGTGATTTGTACTGTGCTAGAAAAAATTCAATTTTCAGGCAAAAAAAATGCTAAAACATGTTTTTTTGGCCCAAAAAGTCGATTTGTGCATGCATCTTCGATACCCGTTTATATCCCAAATTTAGCCTAAAAACACCGAAAAATCAAGTTTTTTGGGTCTCAGAAGCTATTTGTACTGTGCTAGAAAAATTTCAATTTTCAGGCAAAAAAAAATGCTAAAACACGTTTTTTGGGCCCAAAAAGTCGATTTGTGCATGCATCTTCGATACCCGTTTATATCCCAAATTTAGCCTAAAAACACCGAAAAATCGAGTTTTTTGGGTCTCAGAAGCGATTTGTACTGTGCTAGAAAAAAATCAATTTTCAGGCAAAAAAATGCTAAAACACGTTTTTTTGGCCAAAAAAGTCGATTTGTGCATGCATCTTCGATACCCGTTTATATCCCAAATTTAGCCTAAAAACACCGAAAAATCGAGTTTTTTTGGTCTCAGAAGCGATTTGTACTGTGCTAGAAAAATTTCAATTTTCAGGCAAAATAAATGCTAAAACACGTGTTTTTGGCCCAAAAAGTCGATTTGTGCATGCATCTTCGATACCCGTTTATATCCCAAATTTAGCCTAAAAACACCGAAAAATCGAGTTTTTTGGGTCTCAGAAGTGATTTGTACTGTGCTAGAAAACTTTCAATTTTCAGGCAAAAAAAATGCTAAAACACGTTTTTTTGGCCCAAAAAGTCGATTTGTGCATGCATCTTCGATACCCGTTTATATCCCAAATTTAGCCTAAAAACACCGAAAAATCGAGTTTTTTGGGTCTCAGAAGCGATTTGTACATGTCTACACTGTTCTAGAAAAAAATCAATTTTCAGGCAAAAAAAATGCTAAAACACGTTTTTTGGGCCCAAAAAGTCGATTTGTGCATGCATCTTCGATACCCGTTTATATCCCAAATTTAGCCTAAAAACACCGAAAAATCGAGTTTTTTGGTCTCAGAAGCGATTTGTACATTTCTACACTGTTCTAGAAAAAAATCAATTTTCAGGCAAAAAAATGCTAAAACACGTTTTTTTGGCCCAAAAAGTCGATTTGTGCATGCATCTTCGATACCCTTTTATATCCCAAATTTAGCCTAAAAACACCGAAAAATCGAGTTTTTTGGGTCTCAGAAGCGATTTGTACTGTGCTAGAAAAATTTCAATTTTCAGGCAAAAAAAATGCTAAAACACGTTTTTTGGCCCAAAAAGTCGATTTGTGCATGCATCTTCGATACCCGTTTATATCCCAAATTTAGCCTAAAAACACCGAAAAATCGAGTTTTTTGGGTCTGAGAAGCGATTTGTACATGTATACACTGTTCTAGAAAAAAATCAATTTTCAGGCAAAAAAAATGTTAAAACACGTTTTTTTGGCCCAAAAAGTCGATTTGTGCATGCATCTTCGATACCCGTTTATATCCCAAATTTAGCCTAAAAACACCGAAAAATCGAGTTTTTTGGGTCTCAGAAGCGATTTGTACTGTGCTAGAAAAATTTCAATTTTCAGGCAAAAAAAATGCTAAAACACGTTTTTTTGGCCCAAAAAGTCGATTTGTGCATGCATCTTCGATACCCGTTTATATCCCAAATTTAGCCTAAAAACACCGTAAAATCAAGTTTTTTGGGTCTCAGAAGCGATTTATACATGTCTACACTGTTCTAGAATAAAATCAATTTTCAGGCAAAAAAAATGCTAAAACACGTTTTTTTGGCCCAAAAAGTCGATTTGTGCATGCATCTTCGATACCCGTTTATATCCCAAATTTAGCGTAAAAACACCGAAAAATCGAGTTTTTTGGGTCTCAGAAGTGATTTGTACTGTGCTAGAAAAAATTCAATTTTCAGGCAAAAAAAATGCTAAAACATGTTTTTTTGGCCCAAAAAGTCGATTTGTGCATGCATCTTCGATTCCCGTTTATATCCCAAATTTAACCTAAAAACACCGAAAAGTCGAGTTTTTTGGGTCTCAGAAGCGATTTGTACTGTGCTAGAAAAGTTTCAATTTTCAGGCAAAAAAAATGCTATAACACGTGTTTTTGGCCCAAAAAGTCGATTTGTGCATGCATCTTCGATACCCGTTTATATCCCAAATTTAGCCTAAAAACACCGAAAAATCGAGTTTTTTGGGTCTCAGAAGTGATTTGTACTGTACTAGAAAAATTTAAATTTTCAGGCAAAAAAAATGCTAAAACACGTTTTTTTGGCCCAAAAAGTCGATTTGTGCATGCATCTTCGATACCCGTTTATATCCCAAATTTCGATACCCGTTTATATCCCAAATTTAGCCTAAAAACACCGAAAAATCGAGTTTTTTGGGTCTCAGAAGCAATTTGTACTGTGCTACAAAAAAATTCAATTTTCAGGCAAAAAAAATGCTAAAACACGTTTTTTGGCCCAAAAAGTCGATTTGTGCATGCATCTTCGATACCCGTTTATATCCCAAATTCAGCCTAAAAACACCGAAAAATCGAGTTTTTTGGGTCTCAGAAGCCATTTGTACATGTCTACACTGTTCTAGAAAAAAATCAATTTTCAAGTAAAAAAAATGCTAAAACACGTTTTTTTGGCCCAAAAAGTCGATTTGTGCATGCATCTTCGATACCCGTTTATATCCCAAATTTAGCCTAAAAACACCGAAAAATCGAGTTTTTTGGGTCTCAGAAGTGATTTGTACTGTGCTAGGAAAAATTCAATTTTCAGGCAAAAAAAATGCTAAAACATGTTTTTTTGGCCCAAAAAGTCGATTTGTGCATGCATCTTCGATACCCGTTTATATCCCAAATTTAGCCTAAAAACACCGAAAAGTCGAGTTTTTTGGGTCTCAGAAGCGATTTGTACTGTGCTAGAAAAGTTTCAATTTTCAGGCAAAAAAAATGCTAAAACACGTTTTTTTGGCCTAAAAAGTCGATTTGTGCATGCATCTTCGATACCCGTTTATATCCCAAATTTAGCCTAAAAACACCGAAAAATCAAGTTTTTTGGGTCTCAGAAGCTATTTGTACTGTGCTAGAAAAATTTCAATTTTCAGGCAAAAAAAAATGCTAAAACACGTTTTTTGGGCCCAAAAAGTCGATTTGTGCATGCATCTTCGATACCCGTTTATATCCCAAATTTAGCCTAAAAACACCGAAAAATCGAGTTTTTTGGGTCTCAGAAGCGATTTGTACTGTGCTAGAAAAAAATCAATTTTCAGGCAAAAAAATGCTAAAACACGTTTTTTTGGCCCAAAAAGTCGATTTGTGCATGCATCTTCGATACCCGTTTATATCCCAAATTTAGCCTAAAAACACAGAAAAATCGAGTTTTTTTGGTCTCAGAAGCGATTTGTACTGTGCTAGAAAAATTTCAATTTTCAGGCAAAATAAATGCTAAAACACGTGTTTTTGGCCCAAAAAGTCGATTTGTGCATGCATCTTCGATACCCGTTTATATCCCAAATTTAGCCTAAAAACACCAAAAAAATCGAGTTTTTTGGGTCTCAGAAGTGATTTGTACTGTGCTAGAAAACTTTCAATTTTCAGGCAAAAAAAATGCTAAAACACGTTTTTTGGCCCAAAAAGTCGATTTGTGCATGCATCTTCGATACCCGTTTATATCCCAAATTTAGCCTAAAAACACCGAAAAATCGAGTTTTTTGGGTCTGAGAAGCGATTTGTACATGTATACATTGTTCTAGAAAAAAATCAATTTTCAGGCAAAAAAAATGCTAAAACACGTTTTTTTGGCCCAAAAAGTGGATTTGTGCATGCATCTTCGATACCCGTTTATATCCCAAATTTAGCCTAAAAACACCGAAAAATCGAGTTTTTTGGGTCTCAGAAGCGATTTGTACTGTGTTAGAAAAAAAATCAATTTTCAGGCAAAAAAAATGCTAAAACACGTTTTTTGGCCCAAAAAGTCGATTTGTGCATGCATCTTCGATACCCGTTTATATCCCAAATTCAGCCTAAAAACACCGAAAAATCGAGTTTTTTGGGTCTCAGAAGCCATTTGTACATGTCTACACTGTTCTAGAAAAAAATCAATTTTCAAGTAAAAAAAATGCAAAAACACGTTTTTTTGGCCCAAAAAGTCGATTTGTGCATGCATCTTCGATACCCGTTTATATCCCAAATTTAGCCTAAAAACACCGAAAAATCGAGTTTTTTGGGTCTCAGAAGTGATTTGTACTGTGCTAGAAAAAAATCAATTTTCAGGCAAAAAAAATGCTAAAACATGTTTTTTTGGCCCAAAAAGTCGATTTGTGCATGCATCTTCGGTACCCGTTTATATCCCAAATTTAGCCTAAAAACACCGAAAAATCAAGTTTTTTGGGTCTCAGAAGCTATTTGTACTGTGCTAGAAAAATTTCAATTTTCAGGCAAAAAAAAATGCTAAAACACGTTTTTTGGGCCCAAAAAGTCGATTTGTGCATGCATCTTCGATACCCGTTTATATCCCAAATTTAGCCTAAAAACACCGAAAAATCGAGTTTTTTGGGTCTCAGAAGCGATTTGTACTGTGCTAGAAAAAAATCAATTTTCAGGCAAAAAAATGCTAAAACACGTTTTTTTGGCCCAAAAAGTCGATTTGTGCATGCATCTTCGATACCCGTTTATATCCCAAATTTAGCCTAAAAACACCGAAAAATCGAGTTTTTTTGGTCTCAGAAGCGATTTGTACTGTGCTAGAAAAATTTCAATTTTCAGGCAAAATAAATGCTAAAACACGTGTTTTTGGCTCAAAAAGTCGATTTGTGCATGCATCTTCGATACCCGTTTATATCCCAAATTTAGCCTAAAAACACCGAAAAATCGAGTTTTTTGGGTCTCAGAAGTGATTTGTACTGTGCTAGAAAACTTTCAATTTTCAGGCAAAAAAATTGCTAAAACACGTTTTTTTGGCCCAAAAAGTCGATTTGTGCATGCATCTTCGATACCCGTTTATATCCCAAATTTAGCCTAAAAACACCGAAAAATCGAGTTTTTTGGGTCTCAGAAGCGATTTGTACATGTCTACACTGTTCTAGAAAAAAATCAATTTTCAGGCAAAAAAAATGCTAAAACACGTTTTTTGGGCCCAAAAAGTCGATTTGTGCATGCATCTTCGATACCCGTTTATATCCCAAATTTAGCCTAAAAACACCGAAAAATCGGGTTTTTTGGGTCTCAGAAGCGATTTGTACATGTCTACACTGTTCTAGAAAAAAATCAATTTTCAGGCAAAAAAATTGCTAAAACACGTTTTTTGGGCCCAAAAAGTCGATTTGTGCATGCATCTTCGATACCCGTTTATATCCCAAATTTAGCCTAAAAACACCGAAAAATCGAGTTTTTTGGGTCTCAGAAGTGATTTGTACTGTGCTAGAAAAAAATCAATTTTCAGGCAAAAAAAATGCTAAAACATGTTTTTTTGGCCCAAAAAGTCGATTTGTGCATGCATCTTCGATTCCCGTTTATATCCCAAACTTAGCCTAAAAACACCGAAAAGTCGAGTTTTTTGGGTCTCAGAAGCGATTTGTACTGTGCTAGAAAAGTTTCAATTTTCAGGCAAAAAAAATGCTAAAACACGTTTTTTTGGCCCAAAAAGTCGATTTGTGCATGCATCTTCGATACCCGTTTATATCCCAAATTTAGCCTAAAAACACCGAAAAATCGAGTTTTTTGGGTCTCAGAAGTGATTTGTACTGTCCTAGAAAAATTTAAATTTTCAGGCAAAAAAAATGCTAAAACACGTTTTTTTGGCCCAAAAAGTCGATTTGTGCATGCATCTTCGATACCCGTTTATATCCCAAATTTCGATACCCGTTTATATCCCAAATTTAGCCTAAAAACACCGAAAAATCGAGTTTTTTGGGTCTCAGAAGCAATTTGTACTGTGCTACAAAAAATTTCAATTTTCAGGGAAAAAAAATGCTAAAACACGTTTTTTGGCCCAAAAAGTCGATTTGTGCATGCATCTTCGATACCCGTTTATATCCCAAATTCAGCCTAAAAACACCGAAAAATCGAGTTTTTTGGGTCTCAGAAGCCATTTGTACATGTCTACACTGTTCTAGAAAAAAATCAATTTTCAAGTAAAAAAAATGCTAAAACACGTTTTTTTGGCCCAAAAAGTCGATTTGTGCATGCATCTTCGATACCCGTTTATATCCCAAATTTAGCCTAAAAACACCGAAAAATCGAGTTTTTTGGGTCTCAGAAGTGATTTGTACTGTGCTAGAAAAAATTCAATTTTCAGGCAAAAAAAATGCTAAAACATGTTTTTTTGGCCCAAAAAGTCGATTTGTGCATGCATCTTCGATACCCGTTTATATCCCAAATTTAGCCTAAAAACACCGAAAAGTCGAGTTTTTTGGGTCTCAGAAGCGATTTGTACTGTGCTAGAAAAGTTTCAATTTTCAGGCAAAAAAAATGCTAAAACACGTTTTTTTGGCCTAAAAAGTCGATTTGTGCATGCATCTTCGATACCCGTTTATATCCCAAATTTAGCCTAAAAACACCGAAAAATCAAGTTTTTTGGGTCTCAGAAGCTATTTGTACTGTGCAAGAAAAATTTCAATTTTCAGCACAAAAAAAAATGCTAAAACACGTTTTTTGGGCCCAAAAAGTCGATTTGTGCATGCATCTTCGATACCCGTTTATATCCCAAATTTAGCCTAAAAACACCGAAAAATCGAGTTTTTTGGGTCTCAGAAGCGATTTGTACTGTGCTAGAAAAAAATCAATTTTCAGGCAAAAAAATGCTAAAACACGTTTTTTTGGCCCAAAAAGTCGATTTGTGCATGCATCTTCGATACCCGTTTATATCCCAAATTTAGCCTAAAAACACCGAAAAATCGAGTTTTTTTGGTCTCAGAAGCGATTTGTACTGTGCTAGAAAAATTTCAATTTTCAGGCAAAATAAATGCTAAAACACGTGTTTTTGGCCCAAAAAGTCGATTTGTGCATGCATCTTCGATACCCGTTTATATCCCAAATTTAGCCTAAAAACACCAAAAAAATCGAGTTTTTTGGGTCTCAGAAGTGATTTGTACTGTGCTAGAAAACTTTCAATTTTCAGGCAAAAAAAATGCTAAAACACGTTTTTTTGGCCCAAAAAGTCGATTTGTGCATGCATCTTCGATACCCGTTTATATCCCAAATTTAGCCTAAAAACACCGAAAAATCGAGTTTTTTGGGTCTCAGAAGCGATTTGTACATGTCTACACTGTTCTAGAAAAAAATCAATTTTCAGGCAAAAAAAATGCTAAAACACGTTTTTTGGGCCCAAAAAGTCGATTTGTGCATGCATCTTCGATACCCGTTTATATCCCAAATTTAGCCTAAAAACACCGAAAAATCGAGTTTTTTTGGTCTCAGAAGCGATTTGTACATTTCTACACTGTTCTAGAAAAAAATCAATTTTCAGGCAAAAAAATGCTAAAACACGTTTTTTTGGCCCAAAAAGTGGATTTGTGCATGCATCTTCGATACACTTTTATATCCCAAATTTAGCCTAAAAACACCGAAAAATCGAGTTTTTTGGGTCTCAGAAGCGATTTGTACTGTGCTAGAAAAATTTCAATTTTCAGGCAAAAAAAATGCTAAAACACGTTTTTTGGCCCAAAAAGTCGATTTGTGCATGCATCTTCGATACCCGTTTATATCCCAAATTTAGCCTAAAAACACCGAAAAATCGAGTTTTTTGGGTCTGAGAAACGATTTGTACATGTATACATTGTTCTAGAAAAAAATCAATTTTCAGGCAAAAAAAATGCTAAAACACGTTTTTTTGGCCCAAAAAGTGGATTTGTGCATGCATCTTCGATACCCGTTTATATCCCAAATTTAGCCTAAAAACACCGAAAAATCGAGTTTTTTGGGTCTCAGAAGCGATTTGTACTGTGCTAGAAAAATTTCAATTTTCAGGCAAAAAAAATGCTAAAACACGTTTTTTTGGCCCAAAAAGTCGATTTGTGCATGCATCTTCGATACCCGTTTATATCCCAAATTTAGCCTAATAACACCGTAAAATCAAGTTTTTTGGGTCTCAGAAGCGATTTGTACATGTCTACACTGTTCTAGAATAAAATCAATTTTCAGGCAAAAAAAATGCTAAAACACGTTTTTTTGGCCCAAAAAGTCGATTTGTGCATGCATCTTCGATACCCGTTTATATCCCAAATTTAGCCTAAAAACACCGAAAAATCGAGTTTTTTGGGTCTCAGAAGCGATTTGTACTGTGCTAGAAAAATTTAAATTTTCAGGAAAAAAAAAATGTTAAACACGTTTTTTTGGCCCAAAAAGTCGATTTGTGCATGCATCTTCGATACCCGTTTATATCCCATATTTAGCCTAAAAACACCGAAAAATCGAGTTTTTTGGGTTTCAGAAGCGATTGGTACATGTCTACACTGTTCTAGAAAAAAATCAATTTTCAGGCAAAGAAAATGCTAAAACACGTTTTTTTGGCCCAAAAAGTCGATTTGTGCATGCATCTTCGATACCCGTTTATATCCCAAATTTAGCCTAAAAACACCGAAAAATCGATTTTTTTGGGTCTCAGAAGCGATTTGTACTGTGCTAGAAAAATTTAAATTTTCAGGCAAAAAAAATGCTAAAACACGTTTTTTTGGCCCAAAAAGTCGATTTGTGCATGCATCTTCGATACCCGTTTATATCCCAAATTCAGCCTAAAAACACCGAAAAATCGAGCTTTTTGGGTCTCAGAAGCCATTTGTACATGTCTATACTGTTCTAGAAAAAAATCAATTTTCAAGTAAAAAAAATGCTAAAACACGTTTTTTTGGCCCAAAAAGTCGATTTGTGCATGCATCTTCGATACCCGTTTATATCCCAAATTTAGCCTAAAAACACCGAAAAATCGAGTTTTTTGGGTCTCAGAAGTGATTTGTACTGTGCTAGAAAAAAATCAATTTTCAGGCAAAAAAAATGCTAAAACACGTTTTTTTGGCCCAAAAAGTCGATTTGTGCATGCATCTTCGATACCCGTTTATATCCCAAATTTAGCCTAAAAACACCGAAAAATCAAGTTTTTTGGGTCTCAGAAGCTATTTGTACTGTGGTAGAAAAATTTCAATTTTCAGGCAAAAAAAATGCTAAAACACGTTTTTTGGGCCCAAAAAGTCGATTTGTGCATGCATCTTCGATACCCGTTTATATCCCAAATTTAGCCTAAAAATACCGAAAAATCGAGTTTTTTGGGCCTCAGAAGCGATTTGTACTGTGCTAGAAAAAAATCAATTTTCAGGCAAAAAAATGCTAAAACACGTTTTTTTGGCCCAAAAAGTCGATTTGTGCATGCATCTTCGATACCCGTTTATATCCCAAATTTAGCCTAAAAACACCGAAAAATCGAGTTTTTTTGGTCTCAGAAGCGATTTGTACTGTGCTAGAAAAATTTCAATTTTCAGGCAAAATAAATGCTAAAACACGTGTTTTTGGCCCAAAAAGTCGATTTGTGCATGCATCTTCGATACCCGTTTATATCCCAAATTTAGCCTAAAAACACCGAAAAATCGAGTTTTTTGGGTCTCAGAAGTGATTTGTACTGAGCTAGAAAACTTTCAATTTTCAGGCAAAAAAAATGCTAAAACACGTTTTTTTGGCCCAAAAAGTCGATTTGTGCATGCATCTTCGATACCCGTTTATATCCCAAATTTAGCCTAAAAACACCGAAAAATCGAGTTTTTTGGGTCTCAGAAGTGATTTGTACTGTCCTAGAAAAATTTCAATTTTCAGGCAAAAAAAATGCTAAAACACGTTTTTTTGGCCCAAAAAGTCGATTTGTGCATGCATCTTCGATACCCGTTTATATCCCAAATTTCGATACCCGTTTATATCCCAAATTTAGCCTAAAAACACCGAAAAATTGAGTTTTTTGGGTCTCAGAAGCGATTTGTACTGTGCTAGAAAAAAATTCAATTTTCAGGCAAAAATAAATGCTAAAACACGTTTTTTGGCCCAAAAAGTCGATTTGTGCATGCATCTTCGATACCCGTTTATATCCCAAATTCAGCCTAAAAACACCGAAAAATCGAGTTTTTTGGGTCTCAGAAGCCATTTGTACATGTCTACACTGTTCTAGAAAAAAATCAATTTTCAAGTAAAAAAAATGCTAAAACACGTTTTTTTGGCCCAAAAAGTCGATTTGTGCATGCATCTTCGATACCCGTTTATATCCCAAATTTAGCCTAAAAACACCCAAAAATCGAGTTTTTTGGGTCTCAGAAGTGATTTGTAAATTGCTAGAAAAAATTCAATTTTCAGGCAAAAAAAATGCTAAAACATGTTTTTTTGGCCCAAAAAGTCGATTTGTGCATGCATCTTCGATACCCGTTTATAACCCAAATTTAGCCTAAAAACACCGAAAAGTCGAGTTTTTTGGGTCTCAGAAGCGATTTGTACTGTGCTAGTAAAGTTTCAATTTTCAGGCAAAAAAAATGCTAAAACACGTTTTTTTGGCCTAAAAAGTCGATTTGTGCATGCATCTTCGATACCCGTTTATATCCCAAATTTAGCCTAAAAACACCGAAAAATCAAGTTTTTTGGGTCTCAGAAGCGATTTGTACTGTGCTAGTAAAGTTTCAATTTTCAGGCAAAAAAAATGCTAAAACACGTTTTTTTGGCCTAAAAAGTCGATTTGTGCATGCATCTTCGATACCCGTTTATATCCCAAATTTAGCCTAAAAACACCGAAAAATCAAGTTTTTTGGGTCTCAGAAGCTATTTGTACTGTGCTAGAAAAATTTCAATTTTCAGGCAAAAAAAAATGCTAAAACACGTTTTTTGGGCCCAAAAAGTCGATTTGTGCATGCATCTTCGATACCCGTTTATATCCCAAATTTAGCCTAAAAACACCGAAAAATCGAGTTTTTTGGGTCTCAGAAGCGATTTGTACTGTGCTAGAAAAAAATCAATTTTCAGGCAAAAAAATGCTAAAACACGTTTTTTTGGCCCAAAAAGTCGATTTGTGCATGCATCTTCGATACCCGTTTATATCCCAAATTTAGCCTAAAAACACCGAAAAATCGAGTTTTTTTGGTCTCAGAAGCGATTTGTACTGTGCTAGAAAAATTTCAATTTTCAGGCAAAATAAATGCTAAAACACGTGTTTTTTTGTCCCAAAAAGTCGATTTGTGCATGCATCTTCGATACCCGTTTATATCCCAAATTTAGCCTAAAAACACCGAAAAATCGAGTTTTTTGGGTCTCAGAAGTGATTTGTACTGTGCTAGAAAACTTTCAATTTTCAGGCAAAAAAAATGCTAAAACACGTTTTTTTGGCCCAAAAAGTCGATTTGTGCATGCATCTTCGATACCCGTTTATATCCCAAATTTAGCCTAAAAACACCGAAAAATTGAGTTTTTTGGGTCTCAGAAGCGATTTGTACATGTCTACACTGTTCTAGAAAAAAATCAATTTTCAGGCAAAAAAAATGCTAAAACACGTTTTTTGGGCCCAAAAAGTCGATTTGTGCATGCATCTTCGATACCCGTTTATATCCCAAATTTAGCCTAAAAACACCGAAAAATCGAGTTTTTTTGGTCTCAGAAGCGATTTGTACATTTCTACACTGTTCTAGAAAAAAATCAATTTTCAGGCAAAAAAATGCTAAAACACGTTTTTTTGGCCCAAAAAGTCGATTTGTGCATGCATCTTCGATACCCTTTTATATCCCAAATTTAGCCTAAAAACACCGAAAAATCGAGTTTTTTGGGTCTCAGAAGCGATTTGTACTGTGCTAGAAAAATTTCAATTTTCAGGCAAAAAAAATGCTAAAACACGTTTTTTGGCCCAAAAAGTCGATTTGTGCATGCATCTTCGATACCCGTTTATATCCCAAATTTAGCCTAAAAACACCGAAAAATCGAGTTTTTTGGGTCTCAGAAGCGATTTGTACATTTCTACACTGTTCTAGAAAAAAAATCAATTTTCAGGCAAAAAAATGCTAAAACACGTTTTTTTGGCCCAAAAAGTCGATTTGTGCATGCATCTTCGATACCCTTTTATATCCCAAATTTAGCCTAAAAACACCGAAAAATCGAGTTTTTTGGGTCTCAGAAGCGATTTGTACTGTGCTAGAAAAATTTCAATTTTCAGGCAAAAAAAATGCTAAAACACGTTTTTTGGCCCAAAAAGTCGATTTGTGCATGCATCTTCGATACCCGTTTATATCCCAAATTTAGCCTAAAAACACCGAAAAATCGAGTTTTTTGGGTCTCAGAAGCGATTTGTACATGTATACACTGTTCTAGAATAAAATCAATTTTCAGGCAAAAAAAATGCTAAAACACGTTTTTTTGGCCCAAAAAGTCGATTTGTGCATGCATCTTCGATACCCGTTTATATCCCAAATTTAGCCTAAAAACACCGAAAAATCGAGTTTTTTGGGTCTCAGAAGCGATTTGTACTGTGCTAGAAAAATTTCAATTTTCAGGCAAAAAAAATGCTAAAACACGTTTTTTTGGCCCAAAAAGTCGATTTGTGCATGCATCTTCGATACCCGTTTATATCTCAAATTTAGCCTAAAAACACCGTAAAATCAAGTTTTTTGGGTCTCAGAAGCGATTTGTACATGTCTACACTGTTCTAGAATAAAATCAATTTTCAGGCAAAAAAAATGCTAAAACACGTTTTTTTGGCCCAAAAAGTCGATTTGTGCATGCATCTTCGATACCCGTTTATATCCCAAATTTAGCCTAAAAACACCGAAAAATCGAGTTTTTTGGGTCTCAGAAGCGATTTGTACTGTGCTAGAAAAATTTAAATTTTCAGGAAAAAAAAAATGTTAAACACGTTTTTTTGGCCCAAAAAGTCGATTTGTGCATGCATCTTCGATACCCGTTTATATCCCATATTTAGCCTAAAAACACCGAAAAATCGAGTTTCTTGGGTCTCAGAAGCGATTTGTACATGTCTACACTGTTCTAGAAAAAAATCAATTTTCAGGCAAAGAAAATGCTAAAACACGTTTTTTTGGCCCAAAAAGTCGATTTGTGCATGCATCTTCGATACCCGTTTATATCCCAAATTTAGCCTAAAAACACCGAAAAATCGAGTTTTTTGGGTCTCAGAAGCAATTTGTACTGTGCTAGAAAAAAATCAATTTTCAGGCAAAAAAAATGCTAAAACACGTTTTTTTGGCCCAAAAAGTCGATTTGTGCATGCATCTTCGATACCCGTTTATATCCCAAATTTAGCCTAAAAACACCGAAAAATCGAGTTTTTTGGGTCTCAGAAGCGATTTGTACTGTGCTAGAAAAATTTCAATTTTCAGGCAAAAAAAATGCTAAAACACGTTTTTTTGGCCCAAAAAGTCGATTTGTGCATGCATCTTCGATACCCGTTTATATCCCAAATTCAGCCTAAAAACACCGAAAAATCGAGCTTTTTGGGTCTCAGAAGCCATTTGTACATGTCTACACTGTTCTAGAAAAAAATCAATTTTCAAGTAAAAAAAATGCTAAAACACGTTTTTTTGGCCCAAAAAGTCGATTTGTGCATGCATCTTCGATACCCGTTTATATCCCAAATTTAGCCTAAAAACACCGAAAAATCGAGTTTTTTGGGTCTCAGAAGTGATTTGTACTGTGCTAGAAAAAAATCAATTTTCAGGCAAAAAAAATGCTAAAACACGTTTTTTTGGCCCAAAAAGTCGATTTGTGCATGCATCTTCGATACCCGTTTATATCCCAAATTTAGCCTAAAAACACCGAAAAATCAAGTTTTTTGGGTCTCAGAAGCTATTTGTACTGTGCTAGAAAAAATTCAATTTTCAGGCAAAAAAAATGCTAAAACACGTTTTTTGGGCCCAAAAAGTCGATTTGTGCATGCATCTTCGATACCCGTTTATATCCCAAATTTAGCCTAAAAACACCGAAAAATCGAGTTTTTTTGGCCTCAGAAGCGATTTGTACTGTGCTAGAAAAAAATCAATTTTCAGGCAAAAAAATGCTAAAACACGTTTTTTTGGCCCAAAAAGTCGATTTGTGCATGCATCTTCGATACCCGTTTATATCCCAAATTTAGCCTAAAAACACCGAAAAATCGAGTTTTTTTGGTGTCAGAAGCGATTTGTACTCTGCTAGAAAAATTTCAATTTTCAGGCAAAATAAATGCTAAAACACGTGTTTTTGGCCCAAAAAGTCGATTTGTGCATGCATCTTCGATACCCGTTTATATCCCAAATTTAGCCTAAAAACACCGAAAAATCGAGTTTTTTGGGTCTCAGAAGTGATTTGTACTGAGCTAGAAAACTTTCAATTTTCAGGCAAAAAAAATGCTAAAACACGTTTTTTTGGCCCAAAAAGTCGATTTGTGCATGCATCTTTGATACCCGTTTATATCCCAAATTTAGCCTAAAAACACCGAAAAATCGAGTTTTTTGGGTCTCAGAAGCGATTTGTACATGTCTACACTGTTCTAGAAAAAAATCAATTTTCAGGCAAAAAAAAGGCTAAAACACGTTTTTTGGGCCCAAAAAGTAGATTTGTGCATGCATCTTCGATACCCGTTTATATCCCAAATTTAGCCTAAAAACACCGAAAAATCGAGTTTTTTTGGTCTCAGAAGCGATTTGTACATTTCTACACTGTTCTAGAAAAAAATCAATTTTCAGGCAAAAAAATGCTAAAACACGTTTTTTTGGCCCAAAAAGTCGATTTGTGCATGCATCTTCGATACCCTTTTATATCCCAAATATAGCCTAAAAACACCGAAAATCGAGTTTTTTGGGTCTCAGAAGCGATTTGTACTGTGCTAGAAAAATTTCAATTTTCAGGCAAAAAAAATGCTAAAACACGTTTTTTGGCCAAAAAAGTCGATTTGTGCATGCATCTTCTATACCCGTTTATATCCCAAATTTAGCCTAAAAACACCGAAAAATCGAGTTTTTTGGGTCTGAGAAGCGATTTGTACATGTATACACTGTTCTAGAAAAAAATAAATTTTCAGGCAAAAAAAATGCTAAAACACGTTTTTTTGGCCCAAAAAGTCGATTTGTGCATGCATCTTCGATACCCGTTTATATCTCAAATTTAGCCTAAAAACACCGAAAAATCGAGTTTTTTGGGTCTCAGAAGCGATTTGTACTGTGCTAGAAAAATTTCAATTTTCAGGCAAAAAAAATGCTATAACACGTTTTTTTGGCCCAAAAAGTCTATTTGTGCATGCATCTTCGATACCCGTTTATATCCCAAATTTAGCCTAAAAACACCGAAAAATCGAGTTTTTTGGGTCTCAGAAGCGATTTGTACATTTCTACACTGTTCTAGAAAAAAATCAATTTTCAGGCAAAAAAATGCTAAAACACGTTTTTTTGGCCCAAAAAGTCGATTTGTGCATGCATCTTCGATACCCTTTTATATCCCAAATTTAGCCTAAAAACACCGAAAAATCGAGTTTTTTGGGTCTCAGAAGCGATTTGTACTGTGCTAGAAAAATTTCAATTTTCAGGCAAAAAAAATGCTAAAACACGTTTTTTGGCCCAAAAAGTCGATTTGTGCATGCATCTTCGATACCCGTTTATATCCCAAATTTAGCCTAAAAACACCGAAAAATCGAGTTTTTTGGGTCTCAGAAGCGATTTGTACATGTATACACTGTTCTAGAATAAAATCAATTTTCAGGCAAAAAAAATGCTAAAACACGTTTTTTTGGCCCAAAAAGTCGATTTGTGCATGCATCTTCGATACCCGTTTATATCCCAAATTTAGCCTAAAAACACCGAAAAATCGAGTTTTTTGGGTCTCAGAAGCGATTTGTACTGTGCTAGAAAAATTTCAATTTTCAGGCAAAAAAAATGCTAAAACACGTTTTTTTGGCCCAAAAAGTCGATTTGTGCATGCATCTTCGATACCCGTTTATATCTCAAATTTAGCCTAAAAACACCGTAAAATCAAGTTTTTTGGGTCTCAGAAGCGATTTGTACATGTCTACACTGTTCTAGAATAAAATCAATTTTCAGGCAAAAAAAATGCTAAAACACGTTTTTTTGGCCCAAAAAGTCGATTTGTGCATGCATCTTCGATACCCGTTTATATCCCAAATTTAGCCTAAAAACACCGAAAAATCGAGTTTTTTGGGTCTCAGAAGCGATTTGTACTGTGCTAGAAAAATTTAAATTTTCAGGAAAAAAAAAATGTTAAACACGTTTTTTTGGCCCAAAAAGTCGATTTGTGCATGCATCTTCGATACCCGTTTATATCCCATATTTAGCCTAAAAACACCGAAAAATCGAGTTTCTTGGGTCTCAGAAGCGATTTGTACATGTCTACACTGTTCTAGAAAAAAAATCAATTTTCAGGCAAAGAAAATGCTAAAACACGTTTTTTTGGCCCAAAAAGTCGATTTGTGCATGCATCTTCGATACCCGTTTATATCCCAAATTTAGCCTAAAAACACCGAAAAATCGAGTTTTTTGGGTCTCAGAAGCAATTTGTACTGTGCTAGAAAAAAATCAATTTTCAGGCAAAAAAAATGCTAAAACACGTTTTTTTGGCCCAAAAAGTCGATTTGTGCATGCATCTTCGATACCCGTTTATATCCCAAATTTAGCCTAAAAACACCGAAAAATCGAGTTTTTTGGGTCTCAGAAGCGATTTGTACTGTGCTAGAAAAATTTCAATTTTCAGGCAAAAAAAATGCTAAAACACGTTTTTTTGGCCCAAAAAGTCGATTTGTGCATGCATCTTCGATACCCGTTTATATCCCAAATTCAGCCTAAAAACACCGAAAAATCGAGCTTTTTGGGTCTCAGAAGCCATTTGTACATGTCTACACTGTTCTAGAAAAAAATCAATTTTCAAGTAAAAAAAATGCTAAAACACGTTTTTTTGGCCCAAAAAGTCGATTTGTGCATGCATCTTCGATACCCGTTTATATCCCAAATTTAGCCTAAAAACACCGAAAAATCGAGTTTTTTGGGTCTCAGAAGTGATTTGTACTGTGCTAGAAAAAAATCAATTTTCAGGCAAAAAAAATGCTAAAACAC
Organism: Petrolisthes manimaculis; assembly: GCA_034508575.1. Lineage (NCBI taxonomy): Eukaryota > Metazoa > Arthropoda > Malacostraca > Decapoda > Porcellanidae > Petrolisthes > Petrolisthes manimaculis. The sequence goes on from JAWZYT010001150.1 coordinate 42,155, forward strand.
GTTTTTTTGGCCCAAAAAGTCGATTTGTGCATGCATCTTCGATACCCGTTTATATCCCAAATTTAGCCTAAAAACACCGAAAAATCAAGTTTTTTGGGTCTCAGAAGCTATTTGTACTGTGCTAGAAAAAAATCAATTTTCAGGCAAAAAAAATGCTAAAACACGTTTTTTGGGCCCAAAAAGTCGATTTGTGCATGCATCTTCGATACCCGTTTATATCCCAAATTTAGCCTAAAAACACCGAAAAATCGAGTTTTTTGGGCCTCAGAAGCGATTTGTACTGTGCTAGAAAAAAATCAATTTTCAGGCAAAAAAATGCTAAAACACGTTTTTTTGGCCCAAAAAGTCGATTTGTGCATGCATCTTCGATACCCGTTTATATCCCAAATTTAGCCTAAAAACACCGAAAAATCGAGTTTTTTTGGTGTCAGAAGCGATTTGTACTCTGCTAGAAAAATTTCAATTTTCAGGCAAAATAAATGCTAAAACACGTGTTTTTGGCCCAAAAAGTCGATTTGTGCATGCATCTTCGATACCCGTTTATATCCCAAATTTAGCCTAAAAACACCGAAAAATCGAGTTTTTTGGGTCTCAGAAGTGATTTGTACTGAGCTAGAAAACTTTCAATTTTCAGGCAAAAAAAATGCTAAAACACGTTTTTTTGGCCCAAAAAGTCGATTTGTGCATGCATCTTTGATACCCGTTTATATCCCAAATTTAGCCTAAAAACACCGAAAAATCGAGTTTTTTGGGTCTCAGAAGCGATTTGTACATGTCTACACTGTTCTAGAAAAAAATCAATTTTCAGGCAAAAAAAAGGCTAAAACACGTTTTTTGGGCCCAAAAAGTAGATTTGTGCATGCATCTTCGATACCCGTTTATATCCCAAATTTAGCCTAAAAACACCGAAAAATCGAGTTTTTTTGGTCTCAGAAGCGATTTGTACATTTCTACACTGTTCTAGAAAAAAATCAATTTTCAGGCAAAAAAATGCTAAAACACGTTTTTTTGGCCCAAAAAGTCGATTTGTGCATGCATCTTCGATACCCTTTTATATCCCAAATATAGCCTAAAAACACCGAAAATCGAGTTTTTTGGGTCTCAGAAGCGATTTGTACTGTGCTAGAAAAATTTCAATTTTCAGGCAAAAAAAATGCTAAAACACGTTTTTTGGCCCAAAAAGTCGATTTGTGCATGCATCTTCTATACCCGTTTATATCCCAAATTTAGCCTAAAAACACCGAAAAATCGAGTTTTTTGGGTCTGAGAAGCGATTTGTACATGTATACACTGTTCTAGAAAAAAATAAATTTTCAGGCAAAAAAAATGCTAAAACACGTTTTTTTGGCCCAAAAAGTCGATTTGTGCATGCATCTTCGATACCCGTTTATATCTCAAATTTAGCCTAAAAACACCGAAAAATCGAGTTTTTTGGGTCTCAGAAGCGATTTGTACTGTGCTAGAAAAATTTCAATTTTCAGGCAAAAAAAATGCTATAACACGTTTTTTTGGCCCAAAAAGTCGATTTGTGCATGCATCTTCGATACCCGTTTATATCCCAAATTTAGCCTAAAAACACCGTAAAATCAAGTTTTTTGGGTCTCAGAAGCGATTTGTACATGTCTACACTGTTCTAGAATAAAATCAATTTTCAGGCAAAACAAATGCTAAAACACGTTTTTTTGGCCCAAAAAGTCGATTTGTGCATGCATCTTCGATACCCGTTTATATCCCAAATTTAGCCTAAAAACACCGAAAAATCGAGTTTTTTGGGTCTCAGAAGCGATTTGTACTGTGCTAGAAAAATTTAAATTTTCAGGAAAAAAAAAATGTTAAACACGTTTTTTTGGCCCAAAAAGTCGATTTGTGCATGCATCTTCGATACCCGTTTATATCCCAAATTTAGCCTAAAAACACCGAAAAATCGAGTTTTTTGGGTCTCAGAAGCGATTTGTACATGTCTACACTGTTCTAGAAAAAAATCAATTTTCAGGCAAAGAAAATGCTAAAACACGTTTTTTTGGCCCAAAAAGTCGATTTGTGCATGCATCTTCGATACCCGTTTATATCCCAAATTTAGCCTAAAAACACCGAAAAATCGAGTTTTTTGGGTCTCAGAAGCAATTTGTACTGTACTAGAAAAAAATCAATTTTCAGGCAAAAAAAATGCTAAAACACGTTTTTTTGGCCCAAAAAGTCGATTTGTGCATGCATCTTCGATACCCGTTTATATCCCAAATTTAGCCTAAAAACACCGAAAAATCGAGTTTTTTGGGTCTCAGAAGCGATTTGTACTGTGCTAGAAAAATTTCAATTTTCAGGCAAAAAAAATGCTAAAACACGTTTTTTTGGCCCAAAAAGTCGATTTGTGCATGCATCTTCGATACCCGTTTATATCCCAAATTTAGCCTAAAAACATCGAAAAGTCAAGTTTTTTGGGTATCAGAAACGATTTGTACTGTGCTAGAAAAATTTCAATTTTCAGGCAAAAAAAATGCTAAAACACGTTTTTTGGCCCAAAAAGTCGATTTGTGCATGCATCTTCGATACCCGTTTATATCCCAAATTCAGCCTAAAAACACCAAAAAATCGAGTTTTTTGGGTCTCAGAAGCCATTTGTACATGTCTACAATGTTCTAGAAAAAAATCAATTTTCAGGCAAAAAAAAATCTAAAACACGTTTTTTTGGCCAAAAAGTCGATTTGTGCATGCATCTTCGATACCCGTTTATATCCCAAATTTAGCCTAAAAACACCGAAAAATCGAGTTTTTTGGGTCTCAGAAGTGATTTGTACTGTGCTAGAAAAAAATCAATTTTAAGGCAAAAAAAATGCTAAAACATGTTTTTTTGGCCCAAAAAGCCGATTTGTGCATGCATCTTCGATACCCGTTTATATCCCAAATTTAGCCTAAAAACACCGAAAAGTCGAGTTTTTTGGGTCTCAGAAGCGATTTGTACTGTGCTAGAAAAATTTCAATTTTCACGCAAAAAAAATGCTAAAACACGTTTTTTTGGCCCAAAAAGTCGATTTGTGCATGCATCTTTGATACCCGTTTATATCCCAAATTTCGATACCCGTTTATATCCCAAATTTAGCCTAAAAACATCGAAAAGTCGAGTTTTTTGGGTCTCAGAAACGATTTGTACTGTGCTAGAAAAATTTCAATTTTCAGGCAAAAAAAATGCTAAAACACGTTTTTTGGCCCAAAAAGTCGATTTGTGCATGCATCTTCGATACCCGTTTATATCCCAAATTCAGCCTAAAAACTCCAAAAAATCGAGTTTTTTGGGTCTCAGAAGCCATTTGTACATGTCTACACTGTTCTAGAAAAAAATCAATTTTCAGGCAAAAAAAATGCTAAAACACGTTTTTTTGGCCAAAAAGTCGATTTGTGCATGCATCTTCGATACCCGTTTATATCCCAAATTTAGCCTAAAAACACCGAAAAATCGAGTTTTTTGGGTCTCAGAAGTGATTTGTACTGTGCTAGAATAAAATCAATTTTCAGGCAAAAAAAATGCTAAAACATGTTTTTTTGGCCCAAAAAGTCGATTTGTGCATGCATCTTCGATACCCGTTTATATCCCAAATTTAGCCTAAAAACACCGAAAAGTCGAGTTTTTTGGGTCTCAGAAGCGATTTGTACTGTGCTAGAAAAATTTCAATTTTCAGGAGAAAAAAATGCTAAAACACGTTTTTTTGGCCCAAAAAGTCGATTTGTGCATGCATCTTCGATACCCGTTTATATCCCAAATTTCGATACCCGTTTATATCCCAAATTTAGCCTAAAACATCGAAAAGTCGAGTTTTTTGGGTCTCAGAAGCAATTTGTACTGTGCTAGAAAAATTTCAATTTTCAGGCAAAAAAAATGCTAAAACACGTTTTTTGGCCCAAAAAGTCGATTTGTGCATGCATCTTCGATACCCGTTTATATCCCAAATTCAGCCTAAAAACACCAAAAAAACGAGTTTTTTGGGTCTCAGAAGCCATTTGTACATGTCTACACTGTTCTAGAAAAAAATCAATTTTCAGGCAAAAAAAATGCTAAAACACGTTTTTTTGGCCCAAAAAGTCGATTTGTGCATGCATCTTCGATACCCGTTTATATCCCAAATTTAGCCTAAAAACACCGAAAAATCGAGTTTTTTGGGTCTCAGAAGCTATTTGTACATGTCTACACTGTTCTTAAAAAAAAAAAAAAATCAGGCCAAAAAATGCTAAAACACGTTTTTTTGGCCCAAAAAGTCGATTGTGCATGCATCTTCGATACCCGTTTATATCCCAAATTTAGCCTAAAAACACCGAAAAATCGAGTTTTTTGGGTCTCAGATGCGATTTGTACATGTCTACACTGTTCTTAAAAAAAAACAATTTTCAGGCAAAAAAATGCTAAAACACGTTTTTTTGGCCCAAAAAGTCGATTTGTGCATGCATCTTCGATACCCGTTTATATCCCAAATTTAGCCTAAAAACACCGAAAAATCGAGTTTTTTTGGGTCTCAGAAGCGATTTGTACTGTGCTAGAAAAATTTCAATTTTCAGGCAAAAAAAATGCTAAAACACGTTTTTTTGGCCCAAAAAGTCGATTTGTGCATGCATCTTCGATACCCGTTTATATCCCAAATTTCGATACCCGTTTATATCCCAAATTTAGCCTAAAAACATCGAAAAGTCGAGTTTTTTGGGTCTCAGAAGCAATTTGTACTGTGCTAGAAAAATTTCAATTTTCAGGCAAAAAAAATGCTAAAACACGTTTTTTGGCCCAAAAAGTCGATTTGTGCATGCATCTTCGATACCCGTTTATATCCCAAATTCAGCCTAAAAACACCAAAAAATCGAGTTTTTTGGGTCTCAGAAGCCATTTGTACATGTCTACACTGTTCTAGAAAAAAATCAATTTTCAGGCAAAAAAAATGCTAAAACACGTTTTTTTGGCCCAAAAAGTCGATTTGTGCATGCATCTTCGATACCCGTTTATATCCCAAATTTAGCCTAAAAACACCGAAAAATCGAGTTTTTTGGGTCTCAGAAGTGATTTGTACTGTGCTAGAAAAAAATCAATTTTCAGGCAAAAAAAATGCTAAAACATGTTTTTTTGGCCCAAAAAGTCGATTTGTGCATGCATCTTCGATACCCGTTTATATCCCAAATTTAGCCTAAAACACCGAAAAGTCGAGTTTTTTGGGTCTCAGAAGCGATTTGTACTGTGCTAGAAAAATTTCAATTTTCAGGCAAAAAAAATGCTAAAACACGTTTTTTTGGCCCAAAAAGTCGATTTGTGCATGCATCTTCGATACCCGTTTATATCCCAAATTTAGCCTAAAAACACCGAAAAATCGAGTTTTTTGGGTCTCAGAAGCGATTTGTACTGTGCTAGAAAAAATTCAATTTTCAGGCAAAAAAAATGCTAAAACACGTTTTTTTGGCCCAAAAAGTCGATTTGTGCATGCATCTTCGATACCCGTTTATATCCCAAATTTAGCCTAAAAACACCGAAAAATCGAGTTTTTTGGGTCTCAGAAGCGATTTGTACTGTGCTAGAAAAAATTCAATTTTCAGGCAAAAAAAATGCTAAAACACGTTTTTTGGCCCAAAAAGTCGATTTGTGCATGCATCTTCGATACCCGTTTATATCCCAAATTTAGCCTAAAAACACCGAAAAATCGAGTTTTTTGGGTCTCAGAAGCGATTTGTACTGTGCTAGAAAAATTTAAATTTTCAGGAAAAAAAAAATGTTAAACACGTTTTTTTGGGCCAAAAAGTCGATTTGTGCATGCATCTTCGATACCCGTTTATATCCCAAATTTAGCCTAGAAACACCGAAAAATCGAGTTTTTTGGGTCTCAGAAGCGATTTGTACATGTCTACACTGTTCTAGAAAAAAATCAATTTTCAGGCAAAGAAAATGCTAAAACACGTTTTTTTGGCCCAAAAAGTCGATTTGTGCATGCATCCTCGATACCCGTTTATATCCCAAATTTAGCCTAAAAACACCGAAAAATCGAGTTTTTTGGGTCTCAGAAGCAATTTGTACTGTGCTAGAAAAAAATCAATTTTCAGGCAAAAAAAATGCTAAAACACGTTTTTTTGGCCCAAAAAGTCGATTTGTGCATGCATCTTCGATACCCGTTTATATCCCAAGTTTAGCCTAAAAACACCGAAAAATCGAGTTTTTTGGGTCTCAGAAGCGATTTGTACTGTGCTAGAAAAATTTCAATTTTCAGGCAAAAAAACACGTTTTTTTGGCCCAAAAAGTCGATTTGTGCATGCATCTTCGATACCCGTTTATATCCCAAATTTAGCCTAAAAACACCGAAAAATCGAGTTTTTTGGGTCTCAGAAGTGATTTGTACTGTGCTAGAAAAAATTCAATTTTCAGGCAAAAAAAATGCTAAAACACGTTTTTTTGCCCCAAAAAGTCGATTTGTGCATGCATCTTCGATACCCGTTTATATCCCAAATTTCGATACCCGTTTATATCCCAAATTTAGCCTAAAAACATCGAAAAGTCGAGTTTTTTGGGTCTCAGAAGCAATTTGTACTGTGCTAGAAAAATTTCAATTTTCAGGCAAAAAAAATGCTAAAACACGTTTTTTGGCCCAAAAAGTCGATTTGTGCATGCATCTTCGATACCCGTTTATATCCCAAATTCAGCCTAAAAACACCAAAAAATCGAGTTTTTTGGGTCTCAGAAGCCATTTGTACATGTCTACACTGTTCTAGAAAAAAATCAATTTTCAGGCAAAAAAAATGCTAAAACACGTTTTTTTGGCCCAAAAAGTCGATTTGTGCATGCATCTTCGATACCCGTTTATATCCCAAATTTAGCCTAAAAACACCGAAAAATCGAGTTTTTTGGGTCTCAGAAGTGATTTGTACTGTGCTAGAAAAAATTCAATTTTCAGGCAAAAAAAATGCTAAAACATGTTTTTTTGGCCCAAAAAGTCGATTTGTGCATGCATCTTCGATACCCGTTTATATCCCAAATTTAGCCTAAAACACCGAAAAGTCGAGTTTTTTGGGTCTCAGAAGCGATTTGTACTGTGCTAGAAAAATTTCAATTTTCAGGCAAAAAAAATGCTAAAACACGTTTTTTTGGCCCAAAAAGTCGATTTGTGCATGCATCTTCGATACCCGTTTATATCCCAAATTTAGCCTAAAAACACCGAAAAATCGAGTTTTTTGGGTCTCAGAAGCTATTTGTACTGTGCTAGAAAAATTTCAATTTTCAGGCAAAAAAAATGCTAAAACACGTTTTTTTTGCCCAAAAAGTCGATTTGTGCATGCATCTTCGATACCCGTTTATTTCCCAAATTTAGCCTAAAAACACCGAAAAATCGAGTTTTTTGGGTCTCAGAAGCGATTTGTACTGTGCTAAAAAAATTTCAATTTTCAGGCAAAAAAAATGCTAAAACACGTTTTTTTGGCCCAAAAAGTCGATTTGTGCATGCATCTTCGATACCCGTTTGTATCCCAAATTTAGCCTAAAAAGACCGAAAAATCGAGTTTTTTGGGTCTCAAAAGCGATTTGTACTGTGCTAGAAAAATTTCAATTTTCAGGCAAAAAAAATGCTAAAACACATTTTTTTGGCCCAAAAAGTCGATTTGTGCATGCATCTTCGATACCCGTTTATATCCCAAATTTAGCCTAAAAACACCGAAAAATCGAGTTTTTTGGGTCTCAGAAGCGATTTGTACTGTGCTAGAAAAATTTAAATTTTCAGGAAAAAAAAAATGTTAAACACGTTTTTTTGGCCCAAAAAGTCGATTTGTGTATGCATCTTCGATACCCGTTTATATCCCAAATTTAGCCTAGAAACACCGAAAAATCGAGTTTTTTGGGTCTCAGAAGCGATTTGTACATGTCTACACTGTTCTAGAAAAAAATCAATTTTCAGGCAAAGAAAATGCTAAAACACGTTTTTTTGGCCCAAAAAGTCGATTTGTGCATGCATCTTCGATACCCGTTTATATCCCAAATTTAGCCTAAAAACACCGAAAAATCGAGTTTTTTGGGTCTCAGAAGCAATTGGTACTGTGCTAGAAAAAAATCAATTTTCAGGCAAAAAAAATGCTAAAACACGTTTTTTTGGCCCAAAAAGTCGATTTGTGCATGCATCTTCGATACCCGTTTATATCCCAAATTTAGCCTAAAAACACCGAAAAATCGAGTTTTTTGGGTCTCAGAAGCGATTTGTACTGTGCTAGAAAAATTTCAATTTTCAGGCAAAAAAACACGTTTTTTTGGCCCAAAAAGTCGATTTGTGCATGCATCTTCGATACCCGTTTATATCCCAAATTTAGTCTAAAAACACCGAAAAATCGAGTTTTTTGGGTCTCAGAAGTGATTTGTACTGTGCTAGAAAAAATTCAATTTTCAGGCAAAAAAAATGCTAAAACACGTTTTTTTGGCCCAAAAAGTCGATTGTGCATGCATCTTCGATACCCGTTTATATCCCAAATTTAGCCTAAAAACACCGGAAAATCGAGTTTTTTGGGTCTCAGATGCGATTTGTACATGTCTACACTGTTCTTAAAAAAAATCAATTTTCAGGCAAAAAAATGCTAAAACACGTTTTTTTGGCCCAAAAAGTCGATTTGTGCATGCATCTTCGATACCCGTTTATATCCCAAATTTAGCCTAAAAACACCGAAAAATCGAGTTTTTTTGGGTCTCAGAAGCGATTTGTACTGTGCTAGAAAAATTTCAATTTTCAGGCAAAAAAATGCTAAAACACGTTTTTTTGGCCCAAAAAGTCGATTTGTGCATGCATCTTCGATACCCGTTTATATCCCAAATTTAGCCTAAAAACACCGAAAAATCGAGTTTTTTGGGTCTCAGAAGTGATTTGTACTGTCCTAGAAAAATTTCAATTTTCAGGCAAAAAAAATGCTAAAACACGTTTTTTTGGCCCAAAAAGTCGATTTGTGCATGCATCTTCGATACCCGATTATATCCCAAATTTCGATACCCGTTTATATCCCAAATTTAGCCTAAAAACATCGAAAAGTCGAGTTTTTTGGGTCTCAGAAGCCATTTGTACATGTCTACACTGTTCTAGAAAAAAATCAATTTTCAGGCAAAAAAAATGCTAAAACACGTTTTTTTGGCCCAAAAAGTCGATTTGTGCATGCATCTTCGATACCCGTTTATATCCCAAATTTAGCCTAAAAACACCGAAAAATCGAGTTTTTTGGGTCTCAGAAGCAATTTGTACTGTGCTAGAAAAAAATCAATTTTCAGGCAAAAAAAATGCTAAAACATGTTTTTTTGGCCCAAAAAGTCGATTTGTGCATGCATCTTCGATACCAGTTTATATCCCAAATTTAGCCTAAAAACACCGAAAAATCGAGTTTTTTGGGTCTCAGAAGCGATTTGTACTGTGCTAGAAAAATTTCAATTTTCAGGCGAAAAAAATGCTAAAACACGTTTTTTTGGCCCAAACAGTCGATTTGTGCATGCATCTTCGATACCCGTTTATATCCCAAATTTAGCCTAAAAACACCGAAAAATCGAGTTTTTTGGGTCTCAGAAGCTATTTGTACTGTGCTAGAAAAATTTCAATTTTCAGGCAAAAAAAATGCTAAAACACGTTTTTTTTGCCCAAAAAGTCGATTTGTGCATGCATCTTCGATACCCGTTTATTTCCCAAATTTAGCCTAAAAACACCGAAAAATCGAGTTTTTTGGGTCTCAGAAGCGATTTGTACTGTGCTAAAAAAAATTCAATTTTCAGGCAAAAAAAATGCTAAAACACGTTTTTTTGGCCCAAAAAGTCGATTTGTGCATGCATCTTCGATACCCGTTTGTATGCCAAATTTAGCCTAAAAACACCGAAAAATCGAGTTTTTTGGGTCTCAGAAGCGATTTGTACTGTGCTAGAAAAAATTCAATTTTCAGGCAAAAAAAATGCTAAAACACGTTTTTTTGGCCCAAAAAGTCGATTTGTGCATGCATCTTCGATACCCGTTTATATCCCAAATTTAGCCTAAAAACACCGAAAAATCGAGTTTTTTGGGTCTCAGAAGCGATTTGTACTGTGCTAGAAAAAATTCAATTTTCAGGCAAAAAAAATGCTAAAACACGTTTTTTGGCCCAAAAAGTCGATTTGTGCATGCATCTTCGATACCCGTTTATATCCCAAATTTAGCCTAAAAACACCGAAAAATCGAGTTTTTTGGGTCTCAGAAGCGATTTGTACATGTATACACTGTTCTAGAAAAAAATCAATTTTCAAGCAAAAAAAATGCTAAAACACGTTTTTCTGGCCCAAAAAGTCGATTTGTGCATGCATCTTCGATACCCGTTTATATCCCAAATTTAGCCTAAAAACACCGAAAAATCGAGTTTTTTGGGTCTCAGAAGCGATTTGTACTGTGCTAGAAAAATTTAAATTTTCAGGCAAAAAAAATGCTAAAACACGTTTTTTTGGCCCAAAAAGTCGATTTGTGCATGCATCTTCGATACCCGTTTATATCCCAAATTTAGCCTAAAAACACCGAAAAATCGAGTTTTTTGGGTCTCAGAAGCGATTTGTACATGTCTACACTGTTCTAGAAAAAAATCAATTTTCAGGCAAAGAAAATGCTAAAACACGTTTTTTTGGCCCAAAAAGTCGATTTGTGCATGCATCTTCGATACCCGTTTATATCACAAATTTAGTCTAAAAACACCGAAAAATCGAGTTTTTTGGGTCTCAGAAGCAATTTGTACTGTGCTAGAAAAATTTCAATTTTCAGGCAAAAAAAATGCTAAAACACGTTTTTTTGGCCCAAAAAGTCGATTTGTGCATGCATCTTCGATACCCGTTTATATCCCAAATTTAGCCTAAAAACACCGAAAAATCGAGTTTTTTGGGTCTCAGAAGTGATTTGTACTGTGCTAGAAAAATTTAAATTTTCAGGCAAAAAAAATGCTAAAACACGTTTTTTTGGCCCAAAAAGTCGATTTGTGCATGCATCTTCGATACCCGTTTATATCCCAAATTTAGCCTAAAAACACCGAAAAATCGAGTTTTTTGGGTCTCAGAAGCGATTTGTACTGTGCTAGAAAAATTTCAATTTTCAGGCAAAAAAAATGCTAAAACACGTTTTTTTGGCCCAAAAAGTCGATTTGTGCATGCATCTTCGATACCCGTTTATATCCCAAATTTCGATACCCGTTTATATCCCAAATTTAGCCTAAAAACATCGAAAAGTCGAGTTTTTTGGGTCTCAGAAGCGATTTGTACTGTGCTAGAAAAATTTCAATTTTCAGGCAAAAAAAATGCTAAAACACGTTTTTTGGCCCAAAAAGTCGATTTGTGCATGCATCTTCGATACCCGTTTATATCCCAAATTCAGTCTAAAAACACCAAAAAATCGAGTTTTTTGGGTCTCAGAAGCCATTTGTACATGTCTACACTGTTCTAGAAAAAAATCAATTTTCAGGCAAAAAAAAATGCTAAAACACGTTTTTTTGGCCCAAAAAGTCGATTTGTGCATGCATCTTCGATACCCGTTTATATCCCAAATTTAGCCTAAAAACACCGAAAAATCGAGTTTTTTGGGTCTCAGAAGTGATTTGTACTGTGCTGGAAAGAATTCAATTTTCAGGCAAAAAAAATGCTAAAACATGTTTTTTTGGCCCAAAAAGTCGATTTGTGCATGCATCTTCGATACCCGTTTATATCCCAAATTTAGCCTAAAAACACCGAAAAGTCGAGTTTTTTGGGTCTCAGAAGCGATTTGTACTGTGCTAGAAAAATTTCAATTTTCAGGCAAAAAAAATGCTAAAACACGTTTTTTTGGCCCAAACAGTCGATTTGTGCATGCATCTTCGATACCCGTTTATATCCCAAATTTAGCCTAAAAACACCGAAAAATCGAGTTTTTTGGGTCTCAGAAGCTATTTGTACTGTGCTAGAAAAATTTCAATTTTCAGGCAAAAAAAATGCTAAAACACGTTTTTTTGGCCCAAAAAGTCGATTTGTGCATGCATCTTCGATACCCGTTTATATCCCAAATTTAGCCTAAAAACACCGAAAAATCGAGTTTTTTGGGTCTCAGAAGTGATTTGTACTGTGCTGGAAAGAATTCAATTTTCAGGCAAAAAAAATGCTAAAACATGTTTTTTTGGCCCAAAAAGTCGATTTGTGCATGCATCTTCGATACCCGTTTATATCCCAAATTTAGCCTAAAAACACCGAAAAGTCGAGTTTTTTGGGTCTCAGAAGCGATTTGTACTGTGCTAGAAAAATTTCAATTTTCAGGCAAAAAAAATGCTAAAACACGTTTTTTTGGCCCAAACAGTCGATTTGTGCATGCATCTTCGATACCCGTTTATATCCCAAATTTAGCCTAAAAACACCGAAAAATCGAGTTTTTTGGGTCTCAGAAGCTATTTGTACTGTGCTAGAAAAATTTCAATTTTCAGGCAAAAAAAATGCTAAAACACGTTTTTTTTGCCCAAAAAGTCGATTTGTGCATGCATCTTCGATACCCGTTTATTTCCCAAATTTAGCCTAAAAACACCGAAAAATCGAGTTTTTTGGGTCTCAGAAGCGATTTGTACTGTGCTAAAAAAAAAACAATTTTCAGGCAAAAAAAATGCTAAAACACGTTTTTTTGGCCAAAAAAGTCGATTTGTGCATGCATCTTCGATACCCGTTTGTATCCCAAATTTAGCCTAAAAACACCGAAAAATCGAGTTTTTTGGGTCTCAGAAGCGATTTGTACTGTGCTAGAAAAATTTCAATTTTCAGGCAAAAAAAATGCTAAAACACGTTTTTTTGGCCCAAAAAGTCGATTTGTGCATGCATCTTCGATACCCGTTTATATCCTAAATTTAGCCTAAAAACACCGAAAATCGAGTTTTTTGGGTCTCAGAAGCGATTTGTACTGTGCTAGAAAAATTAAAATTTTCAGGCAAAAAAAATGCTAAAACACGTTTTTTGGCCCAAAAAGTCGATTTGTGCATGCATCTTCGATACCCGTTTATATCCCAAATTTAGCCTAAAAACACCGAAAAATCGAGTTTTTTGGGTCTGAGAAGCGATTTGTACATGTATACACTGTTCTAGAAAAAAATCAATTTTCAGGCAAAAAAAATGCTAAAACACGTTTTTTTGGCGCAAAAAGTCGATTTGTGCATGCATCTTCGATACCCGTTTATATCCCAAATTTAGCCTAAAAACACCGAAAAATCGAGTTTTTTGGGTCTCAGAAGCGATTTGTACTGTGCTAGAAAAATTTAAATTTTCAGGCAAAAAAAATGCTAAAACACGTTTTTTTGGCCCAAAAAGTCGATTTGTGCATGCATCTTCGATACCCGTTTATATCCCAAATTTAGCCTAAAAACACCGAAAAATCGAGTTTTTTGGGTCTCAGAAGCGATTTGTACATGTCTACACTGTTCTAGAAAAAAATCAATTTTCAGGCAAAGAAAATGCTAAAACACGTTTTTTTGGCCCAAAAAGTCGATTTGTGCATGCATCTTCGATACCCGTTTATATCACAAATTTAGCCTAAAAACACCGAAAAATCGAGTTTTTTGGGTCTCAGAAGCAATTTGTACTGTGCTAGAAAAATTTCAATTTTCAGGCAAAAAAAATGCTAAAACACGTTTTTTTGGCCCAAAAAGTCGATTTGTGCATGCATCTTCGATACCCGTTTATATCCCAAATTTAGCCTAAAAACACCGAAAAATCGAGTTTTTTGGGTCTCAGAAGCGATTTGTACTGTGCTAGAAAAATTTAAATTTTCAGGCAAAAAAAATGCTAAAACACGTTTTTTTGGCCCAAAAAGTCGATTTGTGCATGCATCTTCGATACCCGTTTATATCCCAAATTTAGCCTAAAAACACCGAAAAATCGAGTTTTTTGGGTCTCAGAAGTGATTTGTACTGTGCTAGAAAAATTTCAATTTTCAGGCAAAAAAAATGCTAAAACACGTTTTTTTGGCCCAAAAAGTCGATTGTGCATGCATCTTCGATACCCGTTTATATCCCAAATTTAGCCTAAAAACACCGAAAAATCGAGTTTTTTGGGTCTCTGAAGCGATTTGTACTGTGCTAGAAAAAAATCAATTTTCAGGCAAAATAAATGCTAAAACACGTTTTTTTGGCCCAAAAAGTCGATTTGTGCATGCATCTTCGATACCCGTTTATATCCCAAATTTAGCCTAAAAACACCGAAAAATCGAGTTTTTTGGGTCTCAGATGCGATTTGTACATGTCTACACTGTTCTTAAAAAAAATCAATTTTCAGGCAAAAAAATGCTAAAACACGTTTTTTTGGCCCAAAAAGTCGATTTGTGCATGCATCTTCGATACCCGTTTATATCCCAAATTTAGCCTAAAAACACCGAAAAATCGAATTTTTTTGGGTCTTAGAAGCGATTTGTACTGTGCTAGAAAAATTTCAATTTTCAGGCAAAAAAAATGCTAAAACACGTTTTTTTGGCCCAAAAAGTCGATTTGTGCATGCATCTTCGATACCCGTTTATATCCCAAATTTAGCCTAAAAACACCGAAAAATCGAGTTTTTTGGGTCTCAGAAGTGATTTGTACTGTCCTAGAAAAATTTCAATTTTCAGGCAAAAAAAATGCTAAAACACGTTTTTTTGGCCCAAAAAGTCGATTTGTGCATGCATCTTCGATACCCGTTTATATCACAAATTTCGATACCCGTTTATATCCCAAATTTAGCCTAAAAACATCGAAAAATCGAGTTTTTTGGGTCTCAGAAGCGATCTGTACTGTGCTAGAAAAAATTCAATTTTCAGGCAAAAAAAATGCTAAAACACGTTTTTTGGCCCAAAAAGTCGATTTGTGCATGCATCTTCGATACCCGTTTATATCCCAAATTCAGCCTAAAAACACCAAAAAATCGAGTTTTTTGGGTCTCAGAAGCCATTTGTACATGTCTACACTGTTCTAGAAAAAAAACAATTTTCAGGCAAAAAAAATGCTAAAACACGTTTTTTTGGCCCAAAAAGTCGATTTGTGCATGCATCTTCGATACCCGTTTATATCCCAAATTTACCCTAAAAACACCGAAAAATCGAGTTTTTTGGGTCTCAGAAGTGATTTGTACTGTGCTAGAAAAAATTCAATTTTCAGGCAAAAAAAATGCTAAAACATGTTTTTTTGGTCCAAAAAGTCGATTTGTGCATGCATCTTCGATACCCGTTTATATCCCAAATTTAGCCTAAAAACACCG
This sequence comes from Petrolisthes manimaculis, assembly GCA_034508575.1. NCBI lineage: Eukaryota > Metazoa > Arthropoda > Malacostraca > Decapoda > Porcellanidae > Petrolisthes > Petrolisthes manimaculis. Next base: position 57,357 of record JAWZYT010001150.1, read on the forward strand.
AAAAGTCGAGTTTTTTGGGTCTCAGAAGCGAGTTGTACTGTGCTAGAAAAATTTCAATTTTCAGGCAAAAAAAATGCTAAAACACGTTTTTTTGGCCCAAAAAGTCGATTTGTGCATGCATCTTCGATACCCGTTTATATCCCAAATTTAGCCTAAAAACACCGAAAAATCGAGTTTTTTTTGGGTCTCAGAAGCTATTTGTACTGTGCTAGAAAAAAATCAATTTTCAGGCAAAAAAAATGCTAAAACACGTTTTTTTTTGCCCAAAAAGTCGATTTGTGCATGCATCTTCGATACCCGTTTATTTCCCAAATTTAGCCTAAAAACACCGAAAAATCGAGTTTTTTGGGTCTCAGAAGCGATTTGTACTGTGCTAGAAAAATTTCAATTTTCAGGCAAAAAAAATGCTAAAACACGTTTTTTTGGCCCAAAAAGTCGATTTGTGCATGCATCTTCGATAACCGTTTGTATCCCAAATTTAGCCTAAAAACACCGAAAAATCGAGGTTTTTGGGTCTCAGAAGCGATTTGTACTGTGCTAGAAAAATTTCAATTTTCAGGCAAAAAAAATGCTAAAACACATTTTTTTGGCCCAAAAACTCGATTTGTGCATGCATCTTCGATACCCGTTTATATCCCAAATTTAGCCTAAAAACACCGAAAAATCGAGTTTTTTGGGTCTCAGAAGCGATTTGTACTGTGCTAGAAAAAAATCAATTTTCAGGCAAAGAAAATGCTAAAACACGTTTTTTTGGCCCAAAAAGTCGATTTGTGTATGCATCTTCGATACCTGTTTATATCCCAAATTTAGCCTAAAAACACCGAAAAATCGAGTTTTTTGGGTCTCAGAAGCGATTTGTACTGTGCTAGAAAAATTTCAATTTTCAGGCAAAAAAAATGCTAAAACACGTTTTTTTGGCCCAAAAAGTCGATTTGTGCATGCATCTTCGATACCCGTTTATATCCCAAATTTAGCCTAAAAATACAGAAAAATCGAGTTTTTTGGGTCTCAGAAGCGATTTGTACTGTGCTAGAAAAATTTCAATTTTCAGGCAAAAAAAATGCTAAAACACGTTTTTTTGGCCCAAAAAGTCGATTTGTGCATGCATCTTCGATACCCATTTATATCCCAAATTTAGCCAAAAAACACCGACAAATCGAGTTTTTTGGGTCTCAGAAGCGATTTGTACATGTCTACACTGTTCTAGAAAAAAATCAATTTTCAGGCAAAAAAAATGCTAAAACACGTTTTTTTGGCCCAAAAAGTCGATTTGTGCATGCATCTTCGATACCCGTTTATATCCCAAATTTAGCCTAAAAACACCGAAAAATCGAGTTTTTTGGGTCTCAGAAGCGATTTGTACTGTGCTAGAAAAATTTCAATTTTCAGGCAAAAAAAATGCTAAAACACGTTTTTTTGGCACAAAAAGTCGATTTGTGCATGCATCTTCTATACCCGTTTATATCCCAAATTTAGCCTAAAAACACCGAAAAATCGAGTTTTTTGGGTCTCAGAAGCGATTTGTACTGTGCTAGAAAAATTTCAATTTTCAGGCAAAAAAAAATGCTAAAACACGTTTTTTTGGCCCAAAAAGTCGATTTGTGCATGCATCTTCGATACCCGTTTATATCCCAAATTTAGCCTAAGAACACCAAAAAATCGAGTTTTTTGGGTCTCAGAAGCGATTTGTACATGTCTACACTGTTCTAGAAAAAAATCAATTTTCTGGCAAAAAAAAGGCTTCTGAGACCCAAAAAACTCGATTTTTCGGTGTTTTTAGGCTAAATTTGGGATATAAACGGGTATCGAAGATGCATGCACAAATCGACTTTTTGGGCCAAAAAAACGTGTTTTAGCATTTTTTTTGCCTGAAAATTGCTTTTTTTCTAGAACAGTGTAGACATGTACAAATCGCTTCTGAGACCAAAAAAACTCGATTTTTCGTTTTTTTTAGGCTAAATTTGGGATATAAACGGGTATCGAAGATGCATGCACAAATCGACTTTTTGGGCCAAAAAAAACGTGTTTTAGCATTTTTTTTGCCTGAAAATTGATTTTTTTCTAGCACAGTACAAATCGCTTCTCAGACCCAAAAAACTCGATTTTTCGGTGTTTTTAGGCTAAATTTGGGATATAAACGGGTATCGAAGATGCATGCACAAATCGACTTTTTGGGCCAAAAAAATGTGTTTTAGCATTTTTTTTGCCTAAAAATTGAAATTTCTTTAGCACAGTACAAATCGCTTCTGAGACCCAAAAAACTCGATTTTTCGGTGTTTTTAGGCTACATTTGGGATTTAAACGGGTATCGAAGATGTATGCACAAATCGACTTTTTGGGCCAAAGAAACGTGTTTTAGCATTTTTTTTGCCTGAAAATTGAAATTTTTCTAGCACAGTACAAATCGCTTCTGAGACCCAAAAAACTCGATTTTTCGGTGTTTTTAGGCTAAATTTGGGATATAAACGGGTATCGAAGATGCATGCACAAATCGCCTTTTTGGGCCAAAAAACGTGTTTTAGTATTTTTTTTGCCTGAAAATTGAAATTTTTCTAGCACAGTACAAATCGCTTCTGAGACCCAAAAAACTCGATTTTTCGGTGTTTTTAGGCTAAATTTGGGATATAAACGGGTATCGAAGATGCATGCACAAATCGACTTTTTGGGCCAAAAGAACGTGTCTTAGCATTTTTTTTGCCTGAAAAATGAAATTTTTCTAGAACAGTGTAGACATGTACAAATCGCTTCTGAAACCCAAAAAACTCGATTTTTCGGTGTTTTTAGGCTAAATTTGGGATATAAACGGGTATCGAAGATGCATGCACAAATCGACTTTTTGGGCCAAGAAAACGTGTTTTAGCATTTTTTTGGCCTGAAAATTGATTTTTTTCTAGAACAGTGTAAACATGTACAAATCGCTTCTGAGACCCAAAAAACTCGATTTTTCGGTGTTTTTAGGCTAAATTTGGGATATAAACGAATATCGAAGATGCATGCACAAATCGACTTTTTGAGCCAAAAAAACGAGTTTTAGCATTTTTTTTGCCTGAAAATTGATTTTTTTCTAGCACAGTGCAAATCGCTTCTGAGACCCAAAAAACTCGATTTTTCGGTGTTTTTAGGCTAAATTTGGGATATAAACGGGTATCGAAGATGCATGCACAAATCGACTTTTTGGGCCAAAAAAACGTGTTTTAGCATTTTCTTTGCCTGAAAATTGATTTTTTTCTAGAACAGTGTAAACATGTACAAATCGCTTCTGAGACCCAAACTACTCGATTTTTCGGTGTTTTTAGGCTAAATTTGGGATATAAACGGGTATCGAAGATGCATGCACAAATCGACTTTTTGGGCCAAAAAAACGTGTTTAACATTTTTTTTTTCCTGAAAATTGAAATTTTTCTAGCACAGTACAAATCGCTTCTGAGACCCAAAAAACTCGATTTTTCGGTGTTTTTAGGCTAAATTTGGGATATAAACGGGTATCGAAGATGCATGCACAAATCGACTTTTTGGGCCAAAAAAACGTGTTTTAGCATTTTTTTTGCCTGAAAATTGAAATTTTTCTAGAACAGTACAAATCGCTTCTGAGACCCAAAAAACTCGATTTTTCTGTGTTTTTAGGCTAAATTTGGGATATAAACGGGTATCGAAGATGCATGCACAAATCGATTTTTTGGGCCAAAAAAACGTGTTTTAGCATTTTTTTTGCCTGAAAATTGAAATTTTTCTAGAACAGTGTAGACATGTACAAATCGCTTCTGAGACCCAAAAAACTCGATTTTTCGGTGTTTTTAGGCTAAATTTGGGATATAAACGGGTATCGAAGATGCATGCACAAATCGACTTTTTGGGCCAAAAAAACGTGTTTTAGCATTTTTTTTTCCTAAAAATTGAAATTTCTTTAGCACAGTACAAATCGCTTCTGAGACCCAAAAAATCCGATTTTTCGGTGTTTTTAGGCTACATTTGGGATATAAACGGGTATCGAAGATGCATGCACAAATCGACTTTTTGGGCCAAAAAAACGTGTTTTAGCATTTTTTTTGCCTGAAAATAATTTTTTTTCTAGCACAGTACAAATCGCTTCTGAGACCCAAAAAACTCGATTTTTCGGTGTTTTTAGGCTAAATTTGGGATATAAACGGGTATCGAAGATGCATGCACAAATCGACTTTTTGGGCCAAAAAAACGTGTTTTAGCATTTTTTTTGCCTGAAAATTGATTTTTTTCTAGAACAGAGTAGACATGTATAAATCGCTTCTGAGACCCAAAAAACTCGATTTTTCGGTGTTTTTAGGCTAAATTTGGGATATAAACGGGTATCGAAGATGCATGCACAAATCGACTTTTTGGGCCAAAAAAACGTGTTTTAGCATTTTTTTTGCCTGAAAATTGAAATTTTTCTAGCACAGTACAAATCGCTTCTGAGACCCAAAAAACTCGATTTTTCGGTGTTTTTAGGCTAAATTTGGGATATAAACGGGTATCGAAGATGCATGCACAAATCGACTTTTTGTCCCAAAAAAACGTGTTTTAGCTTTTTTTTTGCTTCAAAATTGATTTTTTTCTAGCACAGTACAAATCGCTTCTGAGACCCAAAAAACTCGATTTTTCGGTGTTTTTAGGCTAAATTTGGGATATAAACGGGTATCGAAGATGCATGCATAAATCGACTTTTTGGGCCAAAAAAACGTGTTTTAGCATTTTTTTTGCCTGAAATTGATTTTTTTCTAGAACAGAGTAGACATGTATAAATCGCTTCTGAGACCCAAAAACTCGATTTTTCGGTGTTTTTAGGCTAAATTTGGGATATAAACGGGTATCGAAGATGCATGCACAAATCGACTTTATGGGCCAAAAAAAAGTGTTTTAGCATTTTTTTTGCCGGAAAATTGAAATTTTTCTAGCACAGTACAAATCGCTTCTGAGACCCAAAAAACTCGATTTTTCGGTGTTTTTAGGCTAAATTTGGGATATAAACGGGTATCGAAGATGCATGCACAAATCGATTTTTTGAGCCAAAATAACGTGTTTTAGCATTTTTTTTTGCCTGAAAATTGTTTTTTTTCTAGAACAGTGTAGACATGTACAAATCGCTTCTGAGACCCAAAAAACTCGATTTTTCGGTGTTTTTAGGCTAAATTGGGATATAAACGGGTATCGAAGATGCATGCACAAATCGACTTTTTGGGCCAAAAAAACGTGTTTTAGCATTTTTTTTTGCCTGAAAATTGATTTTTTTCTAGCACAGTACAAACCGCTTCTGAGACCCAAAAAACTCGATTTTTCGGTGTTTTTAGGCTAAATTTGGGATATAAACGGGTATCGAAGATGCATGCACAAATCGACTTTTTGGGCCAAAAAAACGTGTTTTAGCATTTTTTTTGCCTAAAAATTGACATTTTTCTAGCACAGTACAAATCGCTTCTGAGACCCAAAAAAACTCGATTTTTCGGTGTTTTTAGGCTAAATTTGGGATATAAACGGGTATCGAAGATGCATGCACAAATCGACTTTTTGGGCCCAAAAAACGTGTTTTAGCATTTTTTTTGCCTGAAAATTGAAATTTTTCTAGAACAGTGTAGACATGTACAAATCGCTTCTTAGACCCAAAAAACTCGATTTTTCGGTGTTATTAGGCTAAATTTGGGATATAAACGGGTATCGAAGATGCATGCACAAATCGACTTTTTGGGCCAAAAAAACATGTTTTAGCATTTTTTTTGCCTAAAAATTGAAATTTCTTTAGCACAGTACAAATCGCTTCTGAGACCCAAAAAACTCGATTTTTCGGTGTTTTTAGGCTACATTTGGGATTTAAACGGGTATCGAAGATGCATGCACAAATCGACTTTTTGGGCCAAAGAAACGTGTTTTAGCATTTTTTTTGCCTGAAAATTGAAATTTTTCTAGCACAGTACAAATCGCTTCTGAGACCCAAAAAACTCGATTTTTCGGTGTTTTTAGGCTAAATTTGGGATATAAACGGGTATCGAAGATGCATGCACAAATCGACTTTTTGGGCCAAAAAAACGTGTTTTAGCATTTTTTTTGCCTGAAAATTGATTTTTTTCTAGAACAGAGTAGACATGTATAAATCGCTTCTGAGACCCAAAAAACTCGATTTTTCGGTGTTTTTAGGCTAAATTTGGGATATAAACGGGTATCGAAGATGCATGCACAAATCGACTTTTTGGGCCAAAAAAACGTGTTTTAGCATTTTTTTTGCCTGAAAATTGAAATTTTTCTAGCACAGTACAAATCGCTTCTGAGACCCAAAAAACTCGATTTTTCGGTGTTTTTAGGCTAAATTTGGGATATAAACGGGTATCGAAGATGCATGCACAAATCGACTTTTTGTCCCAAAAAAACGTGTTTTAGCTTTTTTTTTGCTTCAAAATTGATTTTTTTCTAGCACAGTACAAATCGCTTCTGAGACCCAAAAAACTCGATTTTTCGGTGTTTTTAGGCTAAATTTGGGATATAAACGGGTATCGAAGATGCATGCATAAATCGACTTTTTGGGCCAAAAAAACGTGTTTTAGCATTTTTTTTGCCTGAAATTGATTTTTTTCTAGAACAGAGTAGACATGTATAAATCGCTTCTGAGACCCAAAAACTCGATTTTTCGGTGTTTTTAGGCTAAATTTGGGATATAAACGGGTATCGAAGATGCATGCACAAATCGACTTTATGGGCCAAAAAAAAGTGTTTTAGCATTTTTTTTGCCGGAAAATTGAAATTTTTCTAGCACAGTACAAATCGCTTCTGAGACCCAAAAAACTCGATTTTTCGGTGTTTTTAGGCTAAATTTGGGATATAAACGGGTATCGAAGATGCATGCACAAATCGATTTTTTGAGCCAAAATAACGTGTTTTAGCATTTTTTTTTGCCTGAAAATTGTTTTTTTTCTAGAACAGTGTAGACATGTACAAATCGCTTCTGAGACCCAAAAAACTCGATTTTTCGGTGTTTTTAGGCTAAATTGGGATATAAACGGGTATCGAAGATGCATGCACAAATCGACTTTTTGGGCCAAAAAAACGTGTTTTAGCATTTTTTTTTGCCTGAAAATTGATTTTTTTCTAGCACAGTACAAATCGCTTCTGAGACCCAAAAAACTCGATTTTTCGGTGTTTTTAGGCTAAATTTGGGATATAAACGGGTATCGAAGATGCATGCACAAATCGACTTTTTGGGCCAAAAAAACGTGTTTTAGCATTTTTTTTGCCTAAAAATTGACATTTTTCTAGCACAGTACAAATCGCTTCTGAGACCCAAAAAAACTCGATTTTTCGGTGTTTTTAGGCTAAATTTGGGATATAAACGGGTATCGAAGATGCATGCACAAATCGACTTTTTGGGCCCAAAAAACGTGTTTTAGCATTTTTTTTGCCTGAAAATTGAATTTTTTCTAGAACAGTGTAGACATGTACAAATCGCTTCTTAGACCCAAAAAACTCGATTTTTCGGTGTTATTAGGCTAAATTTGGGATATAAACGGGTATCGAAGATGCATGCACAAATCGACTTTTTGGGCCAAAAAAACATGTTTTAGCATTTTTTTTGCCTAAAAATTGAAATTTCTTTAGCACAGTACAAATCGCTTCTGAGACCCAAAAAACTCGATTTTTCGGTGTTTTTAGGCTACATTTGGGATTTAAACGGGTATCGAAGATGCATGCACAAATCGACTTTTTGGGCCAAAGAAACGTGTTTTAGCATTTTTTTTGCCTGAAAATTGAAATTTTTCTAGCACAGTACAAATCGCTTCTGAGACCCAAAAAAACTCGATTTTTCGGTGTTTTTAGGCTAAATTTGGGATATAAACGGGTATCGAAGATGCATGCACAAATCGACTTTTTGGGCCAAAAAACGTGTTTTAGTATTTTTTTTGCCTGAAAATTGATTTTTTCTAGCACAGTACAAATCGCTTCTGAGACCCAAAAAACTCGATTTTTCGGTGTTTTTAGGCTAAATTTGGGATATAAACGGGTATCGAAGATGCATGCACAAATCGACTTTTTGGGCCCAAAAAACGTGTTTTAGCATTTTTTTTGCCTGAAAATTGATTTTTTTCTAGCACAGTACAAATCGCTTCTGAGACCCAAAAAACTCGATTTTTCGGTGTTTTTAGGCTAAATTTGGGATATAAACGGGTATCGAAGATGCATGCACAAATCGACTTTTTGGGCCAAAAAAACGTGTTTTAGCATTTTCTTTGCCTGAAAATTGATTTTTTTCTAGAACAGTGTAGACATGTACAAATCGCTTCTGAGACCCAAAAAACTCGATTTTTCGGTGTTCTTAGGTTAAATTTGGGATATAAACGGGTATCGAAGATGCATGCACAAATCGACTTTTTGGGCCAAAAAAACGTGTTTAAATTTTTTTTTTCCTGAAAATTTAAATTTTTCTAGCACAGTACAAATCGCTTCTGAGACCCAAAAAACTCGATTTTTCGGTGTTTTTAGGCTAAATTTGGGATATAAACGGGTATCGAAGATGCATGCACAAATCGACTTTTTGGGCCAAAAAACGTGTTTTAGCATTTTTTTTGCCTGAAAATTGAAATTTTTCTAGCACAGTACAAATCGCTTCTGAGACCCAAATAACTCGATTTTTCGGTGTTTTTAGGCTAAATTTAGGATATAAACGGGTATCGAAGATGCATGCACAAATCGACTTTTTGGGCCAAAAAAACGTGTTTTAGCATTTTTTTTGCCTGAAAATTGAAATTTTTCTAGAACAGTACAAATCGCTTCTGAGACCCAAAAAACTCGATTTTTCTGTGTTTTTAGGCTAAATTTGGGATATAAACGGGTATCGAAGATGCATGCACAAATCGATTTTTTGGGCCAAACAAACGTGTTTTAGCATTTTTTTTGCCTGAAAATTGATTTTTTTCTAGAACAGTGTAGACATGTACAAATCGCTTCTGAGACCCAAAAAACTCGATTTTTCGGTGTTTTTAGGCTAAATTTGGGAAATAAACGGGTATCGAAGATGCATGCACAAATCGACTTTTTGGGCCAAAAAAACGTGTTTTAGCATTTTTTTTTCCTAAAAATTGAATTTTTTTTAGCACAGTACAAATCGCTTCTGAGACCCAAAAAATCCGATTTTTCGGTGTTTTTAGGCTACATTTGGGATATAAACGGGTATCGAAGATGCATGCACAAATCGACTTTTTGGGCCAAAAAAACGTGTTTTAGCATTTTTTTTGCCTGAAAATTGAAATTTTTCTAGCACAGTACAAATCGCTTCTGAGACCCAAAAAACTCGATTTTTCGGTGTTTTTAGGCTAAATTTGGGATATAAACGGGTATCGAAGATGCATGCACAAATCGACTTTTTGGGCCAAAAAAACGTGTTTTAGCATTTTTTTTGCCTGAAAATTGATTTTTTTCTAGAACAGAGTAGACATGTATAAATCGCTTCTGAGACCCAAAAAACTCGATTTTTCGGTGTTTTTAGGCTAAATTTGGGATATAAACGGGTATCGAAGATGCATGCACAAATCGACTTTTTGGGCCAAAAAAACGTGTTTTAGCATTTTTTTTGCCTGAAAATTGAAATTTTTCTAGCACAGTACAAATCGCTTCTGAGACCCAAAAAACTCGATTTTTCGGTGTTTTTAGGCTAAATTTGGGATATAAACGGGTATCGAAGATGCATGCACAAATCGACTTTTTGGGCCAAAAAAACGTGTTTTAGCATTTTTTTTGCCTCAAAATTGATTTTTTTCTAGCACAGTACAAATCGCTTCTGAGACCCAAAAAACTCGATTTTTCGGTGTTTTTAGGCTAAATTTGGGATATAAACGGGTATCGAAGATGCATGCATAAATCGACTTTTTGGGCCAAAAAAACGTGTTTTAGCATTTTTTTTGCCTGAAATTGATTTTTTTCTAGAACAGAGTAGACATGTATAAATCGCTTCTGAGACCCAAAAACTCGATTTTTTGGTGTTTTTAGGCTAAATTTGGGATATAAACGGGTATCGAAGATGCATGCACAAATCGACTTTTTGGGCCAAAAAAACGTGTTTTAGCATTTTTTTTGCCTGAAAAATGATTTTTTTCTAGAACAGTGTAGACATGTACAAATCGCTTCTGAAACCCAAAAAACTCGATTTTTCGGTGTTTTTAGGCTAAATTTGGGATATAAACGGGTATCGAAGATACATGCACAAATCGACTTTTTGGGCCAAAAAAACGTGTTTTAGCATTTTTTTTGCCTGAAAATTGAATTTTTTCTAGAACAGAGTAGACATGTATAAATCGCTTCTGAGACCCAAAAAACTCGATTTTTCGGTGTTATTAGGCTAAATTTGGGATATAAACGGGTATCGAAGATGCATGCACAAATCGACTTTTTGGGCCAAAAAAACGTGTTTTAGCATTTTTTTTGCCTGAAAATTGATTTTTTTCTAGAACAGAGTAGACATGTATAAATCGCTTCTGAGACCCAAAAAAATCGATTTTTCGGTGTTTTTAGGCTAAATTTGGGATATAAACGGGTATCGAAGATGCATGCACAAATCGACTTTTTGGGCCAAGAAAACGTGTTTTAGCATTTTTTTTTGCCTGAAAATTGATTTTTTTCTAGAACAGTGTAGACATGTACAAATCGCTTCTGAGAACCAAAAAACTCGATTTTTCGGGGTTTTTAGGCTAAATTTGGGATATAAACGGGTATCGAAGATGCATGCACAAATCGACTTTTTGGGCCAAGAAAACGTGTTTTAGCATTTTTTTTTGCCTGAAAATTGATTTTTTTCTAGAACAGTGTAGACATGTACAAATCGCTTCTGAGAACCAAAAAACTCGATTTTTCGGTGTTTTTAGGCTAAATTTGGGATATAAACGGGTATCGAAGATGCATGCACAAATCGACTTTTTGGGCCAAAAAAACGTGTTTTAGTATTTTTTTTTGCCTGAAAATTGATTTTTTTTTAGCACAGTACAAATCGCTTCTGAGACCCAAAAAACTCGATTTTTCGGTGTTTTTAGGCTAAATTTGGGATATAAACGGGTATCGAAGATGCATGCACAAATCGACTTTTTGGGCCAAAAAAACGTGTTTAACATTTTTTTTGCCTGAAAATTGATTTTTTTCTAGAACAGTGTAGACATGTACAAATCGCTTCTGAGACCCAAAAAACTCGATTTTTCGGTGTTTTTAGGCTAAATTTGGGATATAAACGGGTATCGAAGATGCATGCACAAATCGACTTTTTGGGCCAAAAAAACGTGTTTTAGCATTTTTTTTGCCTAAAAATTTACATTTTTCTAGCACAGTACAAATCGCTTCTGAGACCCAAAAAACTCGATTTTTCGGTGTTTTTAGGCTAAATTTGGGATATAAACGGGTATCGAAGATGCATGCACAAATCGACTTTTTGGGCAAAAAAAAACGTGTTTTAGCATTTTTTTTGCCTGAAAATTGATTTTTTTCTAGAACAGTACAAATCGCTTCTGAGACCCAAAAAACTCGATTTTTCGGTGTTTTTAGGCTAAATTTGGGATATAAACGGGTATCGAAGATGCATGCACAAATCGACTTTTTGGGCCAAAAAAACGTGTTTTAGCATTTTTTTTGCCTGAAAATTGATTTTTTTCTAGAACAGTGTAGACATGTACAAATCGCTTCTGAGACCCAAAAAACTCGATTTCTCGGTGTTTTTAGGCTAAATTTGGGATATAAACAGGTGTCGAAGAAGCATGCACAAATCGACTTTTTGGGCCAAAAAAACGTGTTTTAGCATTTTTTTTGCCTAAAAATTGAAATTTCTTTAGCACAGTACAAATCGCTTCTGAGACCCAAAAAACTCGATTTTTCGGTGTTTTCAGGCTAAATTTGGGATATAAACGGGTATCGAAGATGCATGCACAAATCGACTTTTTGGGCCAAAAAAACGTGTTTTAGCATTTTTTTTGCCTGAAAATTGATTTTTTCTAGAACAGTACAAATTGCTTCTGAGACCCAAAAAACTCGATTTTTCGGTGTTTTTAGGCTAAATTTGGGATATAAACGGGTATCGAAGATGCATGCACAAATCGACTTTTTGGGCCAAAAAAACGTGTTTTAGCATTTTTTTTGCCTGAAAATTGAAATTTTTCTAGCACAGTACAAATCGCTTCTGAGATCCAAAAAACTCGATTTTTCGGTGTTTTTAGGCTAAATTTGGGATATAAACTGGTATCGAAGATGCATGCACAAATCGACTTTTTGGGCCAAAAAAATGTGTTTTAGCATTTTTTTTGCCTGAAAATTGATTGTTTTCTAGAACAGTGTAGACATGTACAAATCGCTTCTGAGACCCAAAAAACTCGATTTTTCGGTGTTTTTAGGCTAAATTTGGGATATAAACGGGTATCGAAGATGCATGCACAAATCGACTTTTTAGGCCAAAAAAACGTGTTTTAGCATTTTTTTTGCCTGAAAATTGATTTTTTTCTAGAACAGTGTAGACATGTACAAATCACTTCTGAGACCCAAAAAACTCGATTTTTCGGTGTTTTTAGGCTAAATTTGGGATATAAACGGGTATCGAAGATGCATGCACAAATCGACTTTTTGGGCCAAAAAAACGTGTTTTAGCATTTTTTTTGCCTGAAAATTGAAATTTTTCTAGCACAGTACAAATCGCTTCTGAGACCCAAAACACTCGATTTTTTTTATTTTTCGGTGTTTTTAGGCTAAATTTGGGATATAAACGGGTATCGAAGATGCATGCACAAATCGACTTTTTGGGCCAAAAAAGCGTGTTTTAGCTTTTTTTTTGCCTGAAAATTGATTTTTTTCTAGAACAGTGTAGACATGTACAAATCGCTTCTGAGACCCAAAAAACTCGATTTTTCGGTGTTTTTAAGCTAAATTTAGGATATAAACGGGTATCGAAGATGCATGCACAAATCGACTTTTTGGGCCAAAAAAACGTATTTTAGCATTTTTTTTGCCTGAAAATTGATTTTTTTCTAGAACAGTGTAGACATGTACAAATCGCTTCTGAGACCCAAAAAACTAGATTTTTCAGTGTTTTTAGGCTAAATTTGGGATATAAACGGGTATCGAAGATGCATGCACAAATCGACTTTTTGGCCAAAAAAACGTGTTTTAGCATTTTTTTTGCCTAAAAATAGATATTTTTCTAGCACAGTACAAATCGCTTCTGAGACCCAAAAAACTCGATTTCTTGGTGTTTTTAGGCTAAATTTGGGATATAAACGGGTATCGAAGATGCATCCACAAATCGACTTTTTGGGCAAAAAAAACGTGTTTTAGCATTTTTTTTGCCTGAAAATTGATTTTTTTCTAGAACAGTACAAATCGCTTCTGAGACCCAAAAAACTCGATTTTTCGGTGTTTTTAGGCTAAATTTGGGATATAAACGGGTATCGAAGATGCATGCACAAATCGACTTTTTGGGCCCAAAAAACGTGTTTTAGCATTTTTTTTGCCTGAAAATTGATTTTTTTCTAGAACAGTGTAGACATGTACAAATCGCTTCTGAGACCCAAAAAACTCGATTTTTCGGTGTTCTTAGGCTAAATTTGGGATATAAACGGGTATCGAAGATGCATGCACAAATCGACTTTTTGGGCCAAAAAAACGTGTTTTAGCATTTTTTTTGCCTGAAAATTGAAATTTTTCTAGCACAGTACAAATCGCTTCTGAGACCCAAAAAACTCGATTTTTCGGTGTTTTTAGGCTAAATTTGGGATATAAACGGGTATCGAAGATGCATGCACATATCGACTTTTTGGGCCAAAAAAACGTGTTTTAGAATTTTTTTTGCCTGAAAATTGAAATTTTTCTAGCACAGTACAAATCGCTTCTGAGACCCAAAAAACTCGATTTGTCGGTGTTTTAAGGCTAAATTTGGGATATAAACGGGTATCGAAGATGCATGCACAAATCGACTTTTTGAGCCAAAAAAACGTGTTTTAGCATTTTTTTTGCCTGAAAATTGATTTTTTTCTAGAACAGTGTAGACATGTATAAATCGCTTCTGAGACCCAAAAAACTCGATTTTGCGGTGTTTTTAGGCTAAATTTGGGATATAAACGGGTATCGAAGATGCATGCACAAATCGACTTTTTGGGCCAAAAAAACGTGTTTTAGCATTTTTTTTGCCTGAAAAATGAAATTTTTCTAGAACAGTGTAGACATGTACAAATCACTTCTGAAACCCAAAAAACTCGATTTTTCGGTGTTTTTAGGCTAAATTTGGGATATAAACGGGTTTCGAAGATGCATGCACGAATCGACTTTTTGGGCCAAGAAAACGTGTTTTAGCATTTTTTTTGCCTGAAAATTGATTTTTTTCTAGAACAATGTAGACATGTACAAATCGCTTCTGAGACCCAAAAAACTCGATTTTTCGGTGTTTTTAGGCTAAATTTGGGATATAAACGGGTATCGAAGATGCATGCACAAATCGACTTTTTGGGCCAAAAAAACGTGTTTTAGCATTTTTTTTGCCTGAAAATTGATTTTTTTCTAGCACAATACAAATCGCTTCTGAGACCCAAAAAACTCGATTTTTCGCTGTTTTTAGGCTAAATTTGGGATATAAACGGGTATCGAAGATGCATGCACAAATCGACTTTTTGGGCCAAAAAAACGTGTTTTAGCATTTTTTTTGGCTGAAAAATGATTTTTTTCTAGCACAATACAAATCGCTTCTGAGACCCAAAAAACTCGATTTTTCGGTGTTTTTAGGCTAAATTTGGGATATAAACGGGTATCGAAGATGCATGCACGAATCGACTTTTTGGGCCAAGAAAACGTGTTTTAGCATTTTTTTGCCTGAAAATTGATTTTTTTCTAGAACAGTGTAGACATGTACAAATCGCTTCTGAGACCCAAAAAACTCGATTTTTCGGTGTTTTTAGGCTAAATTTGGGATATAAACGGGTATCGAAGATGCATGCACAAATCGACTTTTTGGGCCAAAAAAACGTGTTTTAGCATTTTTTTTGCCTGAAAATTGATTTTTTTCTAGGACAGTACAAATCGATTCTGAGACCCAAGAAACTCGATTTTTCGGTGTTTTTAGGCTAAATTTGGGATATAAACGGGTATCGAAGATGCATGCACAAATCGACTTTTTGGGCCAAAAAGACGTGTTTTAGCATTTTTTTTTTGCCTGAAAATTGAATTTTTTCTAGAACAGTGTAGACATGTACAAATCGCTTCTGAGACCTAAAAAACTCGATTTTTCGGTGTTTTTAGGCTAAATTTGGGATATAAACGGGTATCGAAGATGCATGCACAAATCGACTTTTTGGACCAAAAAAACGTGTTTTAGCATTTTTTTTGCCTAAAAATTGACATTTTTCTAGCACAGTACAAATCGCTTCTGAGACCCAAAAAACTCGATTTTTCGGTGTTTTTAGGCTAAATTTGGGATATAAACGGGTATCGAAGATGCATGCACAAATCGACTTTTTGGGCCAAAAAAACGTGTTTTAGCATTTTTTTTGCCTGAAAATTGAATTTTTTCTAGAACAGTACAAATCGCTTCTGAGACCCAAAAAACTCGATTTTTCGGTGTTTTTAGGCTAAATTTGGGATATAAACGGGTATCGAAGATGCATGCACAAATCGACTTTTTGGACCAAAAAAACGTGTTTTAGCATTTTTTTTGCCTGAAAATTGAAATTTTTCTAGAACAGTGTAGACATGTACAAATCGCTTCTGAGACCCAAAAAACTCGATTTTTCGGAGTTTTTAGGCTAAATTTGGGATATAAACGGGTATCGAAGATGCATGCACAAATCGACTTTTTGGGCCAAAAAAAAGTGTTTTAGCATTTTTTTTGCCTAAAAATTGAAATTTCTTAAGCACAGTACAAATCGCTTCTGAGACCCAAAAAACTCGATTTTTCGGTGTTTTTAGGCTAAATTTGGGATATAAACGGGTATCGAAGATGCATGCACAAATCGACTTTTTGGGCAAAAAAAAATGTGTTTTAGCATTTTTTTTGCCTGAAAATTGAATTTTTTCTAGAACAGTACAAATCGCTTCTGAGACCCAAAAAACTCGATTTTTCGGTGTTTTTAGGCTAAATTTGGGATATAAACGGGTATCGAAGATGCATGCACAAATCGACTTTTTGGGCGAAAAAAAACGTGTTTTAGCATTTTTTTTGCCTGAAAATTGATTTTTTTCTAGAACAGTGTAGACATGTACAAATCGCTTCTGAGACCCAAAAAACTCGATTTTTCGGTGTTTTTAGGCTAAATTTGGGATACAAACAGGTATCGAAGAAGCATGCACAAATCGACTTTTTGGGCCAAAAAAACGTGTTTTAGCATTTTTTTGCCTAAAAATTGAAATTTCTTTAGCACAGTACAAATCGCTTCTGAGACCCAAAAAACTCGATTTTTCGGTGTTTTTAGGCTAAATTTGGGATATAAACGGGTATCGAAGATGCATGCACAAATCGACTTTTTGGGCCAAAAAAACGTGTTTTAGCATTTTTTTTGCCTGAAAATTGATTTTTTCTAGAACAGTACAAATCGCTTCTGAGACCCAAAAAACTCGATTTTTCGGTGTTTTTAGGCTAAATTTGGGATATAAACGGGTATCGAAGATGCATGCACAAATCGACTTTTTGGGCCAAAAAAACGTGTTTTAGCATTTTTTTTGCCTGAAAATTGTTTTTTTTCTAGAACAGTGTAGACATGTACAAATCACTTCTGAGACCCAAAAAACTCGATTTTTCGGTGTTTTTAGGCTAAATTTGGGATATAAACGGGTATCGAAGATGCATGCACAAATCGACTTTTTGGGCCAAAAAAACGTGTTTTAGCATTTTTTTTGCCTGAAAATTGAAATTTTTCTAGCACAGTACAAATCGCTTCTGTGACCCAAAACACTCGATTTTTTTATTTTTCGGTGTTTTTAGGCTAAATTTGGGATATAAACGGGTATCGAAGATGCATGTACAAATCGACTTTTTGGGCCAAAAAAGCGTGTTTTAGCATTTTTTTTGCCTGAAAATTGATTTTTTTCTAGAACAGTGTAGACATGTACAAATCGCTTCTGAGACCCAAAAAACTCGATTTTTCGGTGTTTTTAAGCTAAATTTGGGATATAAACGGGTATCGAAGATGCATGCACAAATCGACTTTTTGGGCCAAAAAAACGTATTTTAGCATTTTTTTTGCCTGAAAATTGATTTTTTTCTAGAACAGTGTAGACATGTACAAATCGCTTCTGAGACCCAAAAAACTAGATTTTTCGGTGTTCTTAGGCTAAATTTGGGATATAAACGGGTATCGAAGATGCATGCACAAATCGACTTTTTGGCCAAAAAAACGTGTTTTAGCATTTTTTTTTCCTAAAAATAGATATTTTTCTAGCACAGTACAAATCGCTTCTGAGACCCAAAAAACTCGATTTCTTGGTGCTTTTAGGCTAAATTTGGGATATAAACGGGTATCGAAGATGCATCCACAAATCGACTTTTGGGGCCAAAAAAACGTGTTTTAGCATTTTTTTTGCCTGAAAATTGATTTTTTTTCTAGAACAGTACAAATCGCTTCTGAGACCCAAAAAACTCGATTTTTCGGTGTTTTTAGGCTAAATTTGGGATATAAACGGGTATCGAAGATGCATGCACAAATCGACTTTTTGGACCAAAAAAACGTGTTTTAGCATTTTTTTTGCCTGAAAATTGAAATTTTTCTAGAACAGTGTAGACATGTACAAATCGCTTCTGAGACCCAAAAAACTCGATTTTTCGGTGTTTTTAGGCTAAATTTGGGATATAAACGGGTATCGAAGATGCATGCACAAATCGACTTTTTGGGCCAAAAAAACGTGTTTTAGCATTTTTTTGCCTAAAAATTGAAATTTCTTAAGCACAGTACAAATCGCTTCTGAGACCCAAAAAACTCGATTTTTCGGTGTTTTTAGGCTAAATTTGGGATATAAACGGGTATCGAAGATGCATGCACAAATCGACTTTTTGGGCAAAAAAAAACGTGTTTTAGCATTTTTTTTTGCCTGAAAATTGATTTTTTTCTAGAACAGTACATATCGCTTCTGAGACCCAAAAAACTCGATTTTTCGGTGTTTTTAGGCTAAATTTGGGATATAAACGGGTATCGAAGATGCATGCACAAATCGACTTTTTGGGCCAAAAAAACGTGTTTTAGCATTTTTTTTGCCTGAAAATTGATTTTTTTCTAGAACAGTGTAGACATGTACAAATCGCTTCTGAGACCCAAAAAACTCGATTTTTCGGTGTTTTTAGGCTAAATTTGGGATATAAACAGGTATCGAAGAAGCATGCACAAATCGACTTTTTGGGCCAAAAAAACGTGTTTTAGCATTTTTTTTTGCCTAAAAATTGAAATTTCTTTAGCACAGTACAAATCGCTTCTGAGACCCAAAAAACTCGATTTTTCGGTGTTTTTAGGCTAAATTTGGGATATAAACGGGTATCGAAGATGCATGCACAAATCGACTTTTTGGGCCAAAAAAACGTGTTTTAGCATTTTTTTTGCCTGAAAATTGATTTTTTCTAGAACAGTACAAATCGCTTCTGAGACCCAAAAAACTCGATTTTTCGGTGTTTTTAGGCTGAATTTGGGATATAAACGGGTATCGAAGATGCATGCACAAATCGACTTTTTGGGCCAAAAAAACATGTTTTAGCATTTTTTTTGCCTGAAAATTGAAATTTTTCTAGCACAGTACAAATCGCTTCTGAGACCCAAAAAACTCGATTTTTCGGTGTTTTTAGGCTAAATTTGGGATATAAACTGGTATCGAAGATGCATGCACAAATCGACTTTTTGGGCCAAAAAAATGTGTTTTAGCATTTTTTTTGCCGGAAAATTGATTGTTTTCTAGAACAGTGTAGACATGCACAAATCGACTTTTTGGGCCAAAAAAACGTGTTTTAGCATTTTTTTTGCCTGAAAATTGATTTTTTCTAGAACAGTACAAATCGCTTCTGAGACCCAAAAAACTCGATTTTTCGGTGTTTTTAGGCTGAATTTGGGATATAAACGGGTATCGAAGATGCATGCACAAATCGACTTTTTGGGCCAAAAAAACATGTTTTAGCATTTTTTTTGCCTGAAAATTGAAATTTTTCTAGCACAGTACAAATCGCTTCTGAGACCCAAAAAACTCGATTTTTCGGTGTTTTTAGGCTAAATTTGGGATATAAACGGGTATCGAAGATGCATGCACAAATCGACTTTTTGGGCCAAAAAAACGTGTTTTAGCATTTTTTTTGCCTGAAAATTGAAATTTTTCTAGCACAGTACAAATCGCTTCTGAGACCCAAAACACTCGATTTTTTTTATTTTTCGGTGTTTTTAGGCTAAATTTGGGATATAAACGGGTATCGAAGATGCATGTTTTAGCATTTTTTTTTGCCTAAAAATTGAAATTTCTTTAGCACAGTACAAATCGCTTCTGAGACCCAAAAAACTCGATTTTTCGGTGTTTTTAGGCTAAATTTGGGATATAAACGGGTATCGAAGATGCATGCACAAATCGACTTTTTGGGCCAAAAAAACGTGTTTTAGCATTTTTTTTGCCTGAAAATTGATTTTTTCTAGAACAGTACAAATCGCTTCTGAGACCCAAAAAACTCGATTTTTCGGTGTTTTTAGGCTGAATTTGGGATATAAACGGGTATCGAAGATGCATGCACAAATCGACTTTTTGGGCCAAAAAAACATGTTTTAGCATTTTTTTTGCCTGAAAATTGAAATTTTTCTAGCACAGTACAAATCGCTTCTGAGACCCAAAAAACTCGATTTTTCGGTGTTTTTAGGCTAAATTTGGGATATAAACTGGTATCGAAGATGCATGCACAAATCGACTTTTTGGGCCAAAAAAATGTGTTTTAGCATTTTTTTTGCCGGAAAATTGATTGTTTTCTAGAACAGTGTAGACATGCACAAATCGACTTTTTGGGCCAAAAAAACGTGTTTTAGCATTTTTTTTGCCTGAAAATTGATTTTTTCTAGAACAGTACAAATCGCTTCTGAGACCCAAAAAACTCGATTTTTCGGTGTTTTTAGGCTAAATTTGGGATATAAACGGGTATCGAAGATGCATGCACAAATCGACTTTTTGGGCCAAAAAAACGTGTTTTAGCATTTTTTTTGCCTGAAAATTGAAATTTTTCTAGCACAGTACAAATCGCTTCTGAGACCCAAAACACTCGATTTTTTTTATTTTTCGGTGTTTTTAGGCTAAATTTGGGATATAAACGGGTATCGAAGATGCATGCACAAATCGACTTTTTGGGCCAAAAAAGCGTGTTTTAGCATTTTTTTTGCCTGAAAATTGATTTTTTTTCTAGAACAGTGTAGACATGTACAAATCGCTTCTGAGACCCAAAAAACTCGATTTTTCGGTGTTTTTAAGCTAAATTTGGGATATAAACGGGTATCGAAGATACATGCACAAATCGACTTTTTGGGCCAAAAAAACGTATTTTAGCATTTTTTTTGCCTGAAAATTGATTTTTTTCTAGAACAGTGTAGACATGTACAAATCGCTTATGAGACCCAAAAAACTAGATTTTTCGGTGTTTTTAGGCTAAATTTGGGATATAAACGGGTATCGAAGATGCATGCACAAATCGACTTTTTGGCCAAAAAAACGTGTTTTAGCATTTTTTTTGCCTAAAAATAGATATTTTTCTAGCACAGTACAAATCGCTTCTGAGACCCAAAAAACTCGATTTCTTGGTGTTTTTAGGCTAAATTTGGGATATAAACGGGTATCGAAGATGCATCCACAAATCGACTTTTTGGGCCAAAAAAACGTGTTTTAGCATTTTTTTTGCCTGAAAATTGATTTTTTTCTAGAACAGTACAAATCGCTTCTGAGACCCAAAAAAATCGATTTTTCGGTGTTTTTAGGCTAAATTTGGGATATAAACGGGTATCGAAGATGCATGCACATATCGACTTTTTGGGCCAAAAAAACGTGTTTTAGAATTTGTTTTGCCTGAAAATTGAAATTTTTCTAGCACAGTACAAATCGCTTCTGAGACCCAAAAAACTCGATTTTTCGGTGTTTTTAGGCTAAATTTGGGATATAAACGGGTATCGAAGATGCATGCACAAATCGACTTTTTGAGCCAAAAAAACGTGTTTTAGCATTTTTTTTTGCCTGAAAATTGTTTTTTTTCTAGAACAGTGTAGACATGTATAAATCGCTTCTGAGACCCAAAAAACTCGATTTTTCGGTGTTTTTAGGCTAAATTTGGGATATAAACGGGTATCGAAGATGCATGCACAAATCGACTTTTTGGGCCAAAAAAACGAGTTTTAGCATTTTTTTTGCCTGAAAAATGAAATTTTTCTAGAACAGTGTAGACATGTACAAATCGCTTCTGAAACCCAAAAAACTCGATTTTTCGGTGTTTTTAGGCTAAATTTGGGATATAAACGGGTTTCGAAGATGCATGCACGAATCGACTTTTTGGGCCAAGAAAACGTGTTTTAGCATTTTTTTTGCCTGAAAATTGAATTTTTTCTAGAACAATGTAGACATGTACAAATCGCTTCTGAGACCCAAAAAACTCGATTTTTCGGTGTTTTTAGGCTAAATTTGGGATATAAACGGGTATCGAAGATGCATGCACAAATCGACTTTTTGGGCCAAAAAAACGTGTTTTAGCATTTTTTTTGCCTGAAAATTGATTTTTTTCTAGCACAATACAAATCGCTTCTGAGACCCAAAAAACTCGATTTTTCGGTGTTTTTAGGCTAAATTTGGGATATAAACGGGTATCGAAGATGCATGCACAAATCGACTTTTTGGGCCAAAAAAACGTGTTTTAGCATTTTTTTTGGCTGAAAAATGATTTTTTTCTAGAACAGTGTAGACATGTACAAATCGCTTCTGAAACCCAAAAAACTCGATTTTTCGGTGTTTTTAGGCTTAATTTGGGATATAAACGGGTATCGAAGATGCATGCACGAATCGACTTTTTGGGCCAAGAAAACGTGTTTTAGCATTTTTTTGCCTGAAAATTGATTTTTTTCTCGAACAGTGTAGACATGTACAAATCGCTTCTGAGACCCAAAAAACTCGATTTTTCGGTGTTTTTATGCTAAATTTGGGATATAAACGGGTATCGAAGATGCATGCACAAATCGACTTTTTGGGCCAAAAAAACGTGTTTTAGCATTTTTTTTGCCTGAAAATTGATTTTTTTCTAGCACAGTACAAATCGATTCTGAGACCGAAGAAACTCGATTTTTCGGTGTTTTTAGGCTAAATTTGGGATATAAACGGGTATCGAAGATGCATGCACAAATCGACTTTTTGGGCCAAACAAACGTGTTTTAGCATTTTTTTTTGCCTGAAAATTGATTTTTTTCTAGAACAGTGTAGACATGTACAAATCGCTTCTGAGACCTAAAAAACTCGATTTTTCGGTGTTTTTAGGCTAAATTTGGGATATAAACGGGTATCGAAGATGCATGCACAAATCGACTTTTTGGGCCAAAAAAACGTATTTTAGCATTTTTTTTGCCTGAAAATTGATTTTTTTCTAGAACAGTGTAGACATGTACAAATCGCTTCTGAGACCCAAAAAACTAGATTTTTCGGTGTTTTTAGGCTAAATTTGGGATATAAACGGGTATCGAAGATGCATGCACAAATCGACTTTTTGGCCAAAAAAACGTGTTTTAGCATTTTTTTTGCCTAAAAATAGATATTTTTCTAGCACAGTACAAATCGCTTCTGAGACCCAAAAAACTCGATTTATTGGTGTTTTTAGGCTAAATTTGGGATATAAACGGGTATCGAAGATGCATCCACAAATCGACTTTTTGGGCCAAAAAAACGTGTTTTAGCATTTTTTTTGCCTGAAAATTGATTTTTTTCTAGAACAGTACAAATCGCTTCTGAGACCCAAAAAAAATCGATTTTTCGGTGTTTTTAGGCTAAATTTGGGATATAAACGGGTATCGAAGATGCATGCACATATCGACTTTTTGGGCCAAAAAAACGTGTTTTAGAATTTGTTTTGCCTGAAAATTGAAATTTTTCTAGCACAGTACAAATCGCTTCTGAGACCCAAAAAACTCGATTTGTCGGTGTTTTTAGGCTAAATTTGGGATATAAACGGGTATCGAAGATGCATGCACAAATCGACTTTTTGAGCCAAAAAAACGTGTTTTAGCATTTTTTTTTGCCTGAAAATTGTTTTTTTTCTAGAACAGTGTAGACATGTATAAATCGCTTCTGAGACCCAAAAAACTCGATTTTTCGGTGTTTTTAGGCTAAATTTGGGATATAAACGGGTATCGAAGATGCATGCACAAATCGACTTTTTGGGCCAAAAAAACGTGTTTTAGCATTTTTTTTGCCTGAAAAATGAAATTTTTCTAGAACAGTGTAGACATGTACAAATCGCTTCTGAAACCCAAAAAACTCGATTTTTCGGTGTTTTTAGGCTAAATTTGGGATATAAACGGGTTTCGAAGATGCATGCACGAATCGACTTTTTGGGCCAAGAAAACGTGTTTTAGCATTTTTTTTGCCTGAAAATTGAATTTTTTCTAGAACAATGTAGACATGTACAAATCGCTTCTGAGACCCAAAAAACTCGATTTTTCGGTGTTTTTAGGCTAAATTTGGGATATAAACGGGTATCGAAGATGCATGCACAAATCGACTTTTTGGGCCAAAAAAACGTGTTTTAGCATTTTTTTTGCCTGAAAATTGATTTTTTTCTAGCACAATACAAATCGCTTCTGAGACCCAAAAAACTCGATTTTTCGGTGTTTTTAGGCTAAATTTGGGATATAAACGGGTATCGAAGATGCATGCACAAATCGACTTTTTGGGCCAAAAAAACGTGTTTTAGCATTTTTTTTGGCTGAAAAATGATTTTTTTCTAGAACAGTGTAGACATGTACAAATCGCTTCTGAAACCCAAAAAACTCGATTTTTCGGTGTTTTTAGGCTTAATTTGGGATATAAACGGGTATCGAAGATGCATGCACGAATCGACTTTTTGGGCCAAGAAAACGTGTTTTAGCATTTTTTTGCCTGAAAATTGATTTTTTTCTCGAACAGTGTAGACATGTACAAATCGCTTCTGAGACCCAAAAAACTCGATTTTTCGGTGTTTTTAGGCTAAATTTGGGATATAAACGGGTATCGAAGATGCATGCACAAATCGACTTTTTGGGCCAAAAAAACGTGTTTTAGCATTTTTTTTGCCTGAAAATTGATTTTTTTCTAGCACAGTACAAATCGATTCTGAGACCGAAGAAACTCGATTTTTCGGTGTTTTTAGGCTAAATTTGGGATATAAACGGGTATCGAAGATGCATGCACAAATCGACTTTTTGGGCCAAACAAACGTGTTTTAGCATTTTTTTTTGCCTGAAAATTGATTTTTTTCTAAAACAGTGTAGACATGTACAAATCGCTTCTGAGACCTAAAAAACTCGATTTTTCGGTGTTTTTAGGCTAAATTTGGGATATAAACGGGTATCGAAGATGCATGCACAAATCGACTTTTTGGGCCAAAAAAACGTGTTTTAGCATTTTTTTTGCCTAAAAATTGACATTTTTCTAGCACAGTACAAATCGCTTCTGAGACCCAAAAAACTCGATTTTTCGGTGTTTTTAGGCTAAATTTGGGATATAAACGGGTATCGAAGATGCATGCACAAATCGACTTTTTGGGCCAAAAAAACGTGTTTTAGCATTTTTTTTGCCTGAAAATTGATTTTTTTCTAGAACAGTACAAATCGCTTCTGAGACCCAAAAAACTCGATTTTTCGGTGTTATTAGGCTAAATTTGGGATATAAACGGGTATCGTAGATGCATGCACAAATCGACTTTTTGGACCAAAAAAACGTGTTTTAGCATTTTTTTTGCCTGAAAATTGAAATTTTTCTAGAACAGTGTAGACATGTACAAATCGCTTCTGAGACCCAAAAAACTCGATTTTTCGGTGTTTTTAGGCTAAATTTGGGATATAAACGGGTATCGAAGATGCATGCACAAATCGACTTTTTGGGCCAAAAAAACGTGTTTTAGCATTTTTTTTGCCTAAAAATTGAAATTTCTTAAGCACAGTACAAATCGCTTCTGAGACCCAAAAAACTCGATTTTTCGGTGTTTTTAGGCTAAATTTGGGATATAAACGGGTATCGAAGATGCATGCACAAATCGACTTTTTGGGCCAAAAAAACGTGTTTTAGCAATTTTTTTGCCTGAAAATTGATTTATTTCTAGAACAGTACAAATCGCTTCTGAGACCCAAAAAACTCGATTTTTCGGTGTTTTTAGGCTAAATTTGGGATATAAACGGGTATCGAAGATGCATGCACAAATCGACTTTTTGGGCCAAAAAAACGTGTTTTAGCATTTTTTTTGCCTGAAAATTGATTTTTTTCTAGAACAGTGTAGACATGTACAAATCGCTTCTGAGACCCAAAAAACTCGATCTTTCGGTGTTTTTAGGCTAAATTTGGGATATAAACGGGTATCGAAGATGCATGCACAAATCGACTTTTTGGGCCAAAAAAACGTGTTTTAGCATTTTTTTGCCTGAAAATTGAAATTTTTCTAGCACAGTACAAATCGCTTCTGAGACCCATAAAACTCGATTTTTTTTATTTTTCGGTGTTTTTAGGCTAAATTTGGGATATAAACGGGTATCGAAGATGCATGCACAAATCGACTTTTTGGGCCAAAAAAACGTGTTTTAGCATTTTTTTTGCCTGAAAATTGATTTTTTTCTAGAACAGTACAAATCGCTTCTGAGACCCAAAAAACTCGATTTTTCGGTGTTTTTAGGCTAAATTTGTGATATAAACGAGTATCGAAGATGCATGCACTAATCGACTTTTTGGGCCAAAAAAACGTGTTTTAGCATTTTTTTTGCCTGAAAATTGAAATTTTTCTAGCACAGTACAAATCGCTTCTGAGACCCAAAAAACTCGATTTTTCGGTGTTTTTAGGCTAAATTTGGGATATAAACGGGTATCGAAGATGCATGCACAAATCGACTTTTTGGGCCAAAAAAACGTGTTTTAGCATTTTTTTTGCCTGAAAATTGAATTTTTTCTAGATCAGTACAAATCGCTTCTGAGACCCAAAAAACTCGATTTTTCGGTGTTTTTAGGCTAAATTTGGGATATAAACGGGTATCGAAGATGCATGCACAAATCGACTTTTTGGACCAAAAAAACGTGTTTTAGCATTTTTTTTGCCTGAAAATTGAAATTTTTCTAGAACAGTGTAGACATGTACAAATCGCTTCTGAGACCCAAAAAACTCGATTTTTCGGTGTTTTTAGGCTAAATTTGGGATATAAACGGGTATCGAAGATGCATGCACAAATCGACTTTTTGGGCCAAAAAAACGTGTTTTAGCATTTTTTTTGCCTAAAAATTGAAATTTCTTAAGCACAGTACAAATCGCTTCTGAGACCCAAAAAACTCGATTTTTCGGTGTTTTTAGGCTAAATTTGGGATATAAACGGGTATCGAAGATGCATGCACAAATCGACTTTTTGGGCCAAAAAAACGTGTTTTAGCATTTTTTTTTCCTGAAAATTGATTTATTTCTAGAACAGTACAAATCGCTTCTGAGACCCAAAAAACTCGATTTTTCGGTGTTTTTAGGCTAAATTTGGGATATAAACGGGTATCGAAGATGCATGCACAAATCGACTTTTTGGGCCAAAAAAACGTGTTTTAGCATTTTTTTTGCCTGAAAATTGATTTTTTTCTAGAACAGTGTAGACATGTACAAATCGCTTCTGAGACCCAAAAAACTCGATCTTTCGGTGTTTTTAGGCTAAATTTGGGATATAAACGGGTATCGAAGATGCATCCACAAATCGACTTTTTGGGCCAAAAAAACGTGTTTTAGCATTTTTTTGCCTGAAAATTGAAATTTTTCTAGCACAGTACAAATCGCTTCTGAGACCCATAAAACTCGATTTTTTTTATTTTTCGGTGTTTTTAGGCTAAATTTGGGATATAAACGGGTATCGAAGATGCATGCACAAATCGACTTTTTCGGCCAAAAAAACGTGTTTTAGCATTTTTTTGGCCTGAAAATTGATTTTTTTCTAGCACAGTACAAATCGCTTCTGAGACCCAAAAAACTCGATTTTTCGGTGTTTTTAGGCTAAATTTGTGATATAAACGAGTATCGAAGATGCATGCACTAATCGACTTTTTGGACCAAAAAAACGTGTTTTAGCATTTTTTTTGCCTGAAAATTGAATTTTTTCTAGCACAGTACAAATCGCTTCTGAGACCCAAAAAACTCGATTTTTCGGTGTTTTTAGGCTAAATTTGGGATATAAACGGGTATCGAAGATGCATGCACAAATCGACTTTTTGGGCCAAAAAAACGTGTTTTAGCAATTTTTTTTGCCTGAAAATTGATTTTTTTCTAGAACAGTACAAATCGCTTCTGAGACCCAAACAACTCGATTTTTTGGTGTTTTTAGGCTAAATTTGTGATATAAACGGGTATCGAAGATGCATGCACAAATCGACTTTTTGGGCCAAAAAAAACTGTATTAGCATTTTTTTTGCCTGAAAATTGAAATTTTTCTAGCACAGTACAAATCGCTTCTGAGACCCAAAAAACTCGATTTTTCAGTGTTTTTAGGCTAAATTTGGGATATAAACGGATATCGAAGATGCATGCACAAATCGAATTTTTGGGCCAAAAAAACGTGTTTTAGCATTTTTTTTGCCTGAAAATTGAAATTTTTCTAGCACAGTACAAATCGCTTCTGAGACCCAAAAAACTCGATTTTTTTTATTTTTCGGTGTTTTTAGGCTAAATTTGGGATATAAACGGGTATCGAAGATGCATGCACAAATCGACTTTTTGGGCCAAAAAAACGTGTTTTAGCATTTTTTTTGCCTGAAAATTGAAATTTTTATAGCACAGTACAAATCGCTTCTGAGACCCAAAAAACTCGATTTTTCGGTGTTTTTAGGCTAAATTTGTGATATAAACGGGTATCGAAGATGCATGCACAAATCGACTTTTTGGGCCAAAAAAACGTGTTTTAGCATTTATTTCTGCCTGAAAATTGAAATTTTTCTAGCACAGTACAAATCGCTTCTGAGACCCCAAAAAATCGATTTTTCGGCGTTTTTAGGCTAAATTTGGGATATAAACGGGTATCGAAGATGCATGCACAAATCGACTTTTTGGGCCAAAAAAACGTGTTTTAACATTTTTTTTGCCTGAAAATTGATTTCTTTCTAGCACAATACAAATCGCTTCTGAGACCCAAAAAACTCGATTTTTCGGTATTTTTAGGCTAAATTTGGGATATAAACGGGTATCGAAGATGCATGCACAAATCGACTTTTTGGGCCAAAAAAACGTGTTTAAAATTTTTTTTGCCTGAAAATAGATTTTTTTCTAGAACAGTGTAGACATGTACAAATCGCTTCTGAGACCCAAAAAACTCGATTTTCGGTGTTTTTAGGCTAAATTTGGGATATAAACGGGTATCGAAGATGCATTCACAAATCGACTTTTTGGGCCAAAAAAACGTGTTTTAGCATTTTGTTTGCCTAAAAATTGACATTTTTCTAGCACAGTACAAATCGCTTCTGAGACCCAAAAAACTCGATTTTTCGGTGTTTTTAGGCTAAATTTGGGATATAAACGGGTATCGAAGATGCATGCACAAATCGACTTTTTGGGCAAAAAAAACGTGTTTTAGCATTTTTTTTGCCTGAAAATTGATTTTTTTCTAGAACAGTACAAATCGCTTCTGAGACCCAAAAAACTCGATTTTTCGGTGTTTTTTGGCTAAATTTGGGATATAAACGGGTATCGAAGATGCATGCACAAATCGACTTTTTGGGCCAAAAAAACGTGTTTTAGCATTTTTTTTGCCTGAAAATTGAATTTTTTCTAGAACAGTGTAGACATGTACAAATCGCTTCTGAGACCCAAAAAACTCGATTTTTCGGTGTTTTTAGGCTAAATTTGGGATATAAACAGGTATCGAAGAAGCATGCACAAATCGACTTTTTGGGCCAAAAAAAGGTGTTTTAGCATTTTTTTTGCCTAAAAATTGAAATTTCTTTAGCACAGTACAAATCGCTTCTGAGACCCAAAAAACTCGATTTTTCGGTGTTTTTAGGCTAAATTTGGGATATAAACGGGTATCGAAGATGCATGCACAAATCGACTTTTTGGGCCAAAAAAACGTTTTTTAGCATTTTTTTTGCCTGAAAATTGATTTTTTTCTAGAACAGTACAAATCGCTTCTTAGACCCAAAAAACTCGATTTTTCGGTGTTTTTAGGCGAAATTTGGGATATAAACGGGTATCGAAGATGCATGCACAAATCGACTTTTTGGGCCAAAAAAACGTGTTTTAGCATTTTTTTTGCCTGAAAATTATTTTTTTTCTAGCACAGTACAAATCGCTTCTGAGACCCAAAAAACTCGATTTTTCGGTATTTTTAGGCTAAATTTGGGATATAAACTGGTATCGAAGATGCATGCACAAATCGACTTTTTGGGCCAAAAAAATGTGTTTTAGCATTTTTTTTGCCTGAAAATTGATTGTTTTCTAGAACAGTGTAGACATGTACAAATCGCTTCTGAGACCCAAAAAACTCGATTTTCGGTGTTTTTAGGCTAAATTTGGGATATAAACGGGTATCGAAGATGCATGCACAAATCGACTTTTTGGGCCAAAAAAACGTGATTTAGCATTTTTTTTGCCTGGAAATTTATTTTTTTCTAGCACAGTACAAATCGCTTCTGAGACCCAAAAAACTCGATTTTTCGGTGTTTTTAGGCTAAATTTGGGATATAAACGGGTATCGAAGATGCATGCACAAATCGACTTTTTGGGCCAAAAAAACGTGTTTTAGCATTTTTTTTGCCTGAAAATTGATTTTTTTCTAGAACAGTATAGACATGTACAAATCGCTTCTGAGACCCAAAAAACTCGATTTTTCGGTGTTTTTAGGCTAAATTTGGGATATAAACGGGTATCGAAGATGCATGCACAAATCGACTTTTTGGGACAAAAAAAAGTGTTTTAGCATTTTTTTTGCCTGAAAATTGAAATTTTTCTAGCACAGTACAAATCGCTTCTGAGACCCAAACAACTCGATTTTTTTTATTTTTCGGTGTTTTTAGGCTAAATTTGGGATATAAACGGGTATCGAAGATGCATGCACAAATCGACTTTTTCGGCCAAAAAAACGTGTTTTAGCATTTTTTTTGCCTGAAAATTGACATTTTTCTAGCACAGTACAAATCGCTTCTGAGACCCAAAAAACTCGATTTTTCGGTGTTTTTAGGCTAAATTTGGGATATAAACGGGTATCGAAGATGCATGCACAAATCGACTCTTTGGGCCAAAAAAATGTGTTTTAGCATTTTTTTTGCCTGAAAATTGACATTTTTCTAGCACAGTACAAATCGCTTCTGAGACCCAAAAAACTCGATTTTTCGGTGTTTTTAGGCTAAATTTGAGATATAAACTGGTATCGAAGATGCATGCACAAATCGACTTTTTGGGCCAAAAAAATGTGTTTTAGCATTTTTTTTGCCTGAAAATTGATTGTTTTCTAGAACAGTGTAGACATGTACAAATCGCTTCTGAGACCCAAAACACTCGATTTTTCAGGTGTTTTTAGGCTAAATTTGGGATATAAACGGGTATCGAAGATGCATGCACAAATCGACTTTTTGGGCCAAAAAAACGTGATTTAGCATTTTTTTTGCCTGAAAATTGATTTTTTTCTAGCACAGCACAAATCGCTTCTGAGACCCAAAAAACTCGATTTTTCGGTGTTTTTAGGCTAAATTTGGGATATAAACGGGAATCGAAGATGCATGCACAAATCGACTTTTTGGGCCAAAAAAACGTGTTTTAGCATTTTTTTTGCCTGAAAATTGATTTTTTTCTAGAACAGTGTAGACATGTACAAATCGCTTCTGAGACCCAAAAAACTCGATTTTTCGGTGTTTATAGGCTAAATTTGGGATATAAACGGGTATCGAAGATGCATGCACAAATCGACTTTTTGGGCCAAAAAAACGTGTTTTAGCATTTTTTTTGCCTGAAAATTGAAATTTTTCTAGCACAGTACAAATCGCTTCTGAGACCCAAAAAACTCGATTTTTTTTATTTTTCGGTGTTTTTAGGCTAAATTTGGGATATAAACGGGTATCGATGATGCATGCACAAATCGACTTTTTGGGCCAAAAAAACGTGTTTTAGCATTTTTTTTGCCTGAAAATTGATTTTTTTCTAGAACAGTACAAATCGCTTCTGAGACCCTAAAAAAACTCGATTTTTCGGTGTTTTTAGGCTAAATTTGGGATATAAACGGGTATCGAAGATGCATGCACAAATCGACTTTTTGGGCCAAAAAAACGTGTTTTAGCATTTTTTTTGCCTGAAAATTGAAATTTTTCTAGCACAGTACAAATCGCTTTTGAGACCCAAAACACTCGATTTTTTTATTTTTCGGTGTTTTTAGGCTAAATTTGGGATATAAACGGGTATCGAAGATGCATGTACAAATCGACTTTTTGGGCCAAAAAAGCGTGTTTTAGCATTTTTTTTGCCTGAAAATTGATTTTTTTCTAGAACAGTGTAGACATGTACAAATCGCTTCTGAGACCCAAAAAACTCGATTTTTCGGTGTTTTTAAGCTAAATTTGGGATATAAACGGGTATCGAAGATGCATGCACAAATCGACTTTTTGGGCCAAAAAAACGTATTTTAGCATTTTTTTTGCCTGAAAATTGATTTTTTTCTAGAACAGTGTAGACATGTACAAATCGCTTCTGAGACCCAAAAAACTAGATTTTTCGGTGTTTTTAGGCTAAATTTGGGATATAAACGGGTATCGAAGATGCATGCACAAATCGACTTTTTGGCCAAAAAAACGTGTTTTAGCATTTTTTTTGCCTAAAAATAGATATTTTTCTAGCACAGTACAAATCGCTTCTGAAACCCAAAAAACTCGATTTCTTGGTGTTTTTAGGCTAAATTTGGGATATAAACGGGTATCGAAGATGCATC
Source organism: Petrolisthes manimaculis (assembly GCA_034508575.1). Classification (NCBI taxonomy): domain Eukaryota; kingdom Metazoa; phylum Arthropoda; class Malacostraca; order Decapoda; family Porcellanidae; genus Petrolisthes; species Petrolisthes manimaculis. The sequence continues at coordinate 89,438 of JAWZYT010001150.1, forward strand.
CACAAATCGACTTTTTGGGCCAAAAAAACGTGTTTTAGCATTTTTTTTGCCTGAAAATTGATTTTTTTCTAGAACAGTACAAATCGCTTCTGAGACCCAAAAAACTCGATTTTTCGGTGTTTTTAGGCTAAATTTGGGATATAAACGGGTATCGAAGATGCATGCACAAATCGACTTTTTGGCCAAAAAAACGTGTTTTAGCATTTTTTTTGCCTAAAAATAGATATTTTTCTAGCACAGTACAAATCGCTTCAGAAACCCAAAAAACTCGATTTCTTGGTGTTTTTAGGCTAAATTTGGGATATAAACGGGTATCGAAGATGCATCCACAAATCGACTTTTTGGGCCAAAAAAACGTGTTTTAGCATTTTTTTTGCCTGAAAATTGATTTTTTTCTAGAACAGTACAAATCGCTTCTGAGACCCAAAAAACTCGATTTTTCGGTGTTTTTAGGCTAAATTTGGGATATAAACGGGTATCGAAGATGCATGCACAAATCGACTTTTTGGACCAAAAAAACGTGTTTTAGCATTTTTTTTGCCTGAAAATTGAATTTTTTCTAGAACAGTACAAATCGCTTCTGAGACCCAAAAAACTCGATTTTTCGGTGTTTTTAGGCTAAATTTGGGATATAAACGGGTATCGAAGATGCATGCACAAATCGACTTTTTGGGCCAAAAAAACGTGTTTTAGCATTTTTTTTGCCTGAAAATTGATTTTTTTCTAGAACAGTGTAGACATGTACAAATCGCTTCTGAGACCCAATTAACTCGATTTTTCGGTGTTTTTAGGCTAAATTTGGGATATAAACAGGTATCGAAGAAGCATGCACAAATCGACTTTTTGGGCCAAAAAAACGTGTTTTAGCATTTTTTTTGCCTAAAAATTGAAATTTCTTTAGCACAGTACAAATCGCTTCTGAGACCCAAAAAACTCGATTTTTCGGTGTTTTTAGGCTAAATTTGTGATATAAACGGGTATCGAAGATGCATGCACAAATCGACTTTTTGGGCCAAAAAAACGTGTTTTAGCATTTTTTTTGCCTGAAAATTGATTTTTTCTAGAACAGTACAAATCGCTTCTGAGACCCAAAAAACTCGATTTTTCGGTGTTTTTAGGCTAAATTTGGGATATAAACGGGTATCGAAGATGCATGCACAAATCGACTTTTTGGGCCAAAAAAACATGTTTTAGCATTTTTTTTGCCTGAAAATTGAAATTTTTCTAGCACAGTACAAATCGCTTCTGAGACCCAAAAAACTCGATTTTTCGGTGTTTTTAGGCTAAATTTGGGATATAAACTGGTATCGAAGATGCATGCACAAATCGACTTTTTGGGCCAAAAAAATGTGTTTTAGCATTTTTTTTGCCTGAAAATTGATTGTTTTCTAGAACAGTGTAGACATGTACAAATCGCTTCTGAGACCCAAAAAACTCGATTTTTCGGTGTTTTTAGGCTAAATTTGGGATATAAACGGGTATCGAAGATGCATGCACAAATCGATTTTTTGGGCCCAAAAAACGTGTTTTAGCATTTTTTTAGCCTGAAAATTGAAATTATTCTAGAACAGTGTAGACATGTACAAATCGCTTCTGAGACCCAAAAAACTCGATTTTTCGGTGTTTTTAGGCTAAATTTGGGATATAAACGGGTATCGAAGATGCATGCACAAATCGACTTTTTGGGCCAAAAAAACGTGTTTTAGCATTTTTTTTGTCTGAAAATTGAAATTTTTCTAGCACAGTACAAATCGCTTTTGAGACCCAAAAAACTCGATTTTTCGGTGTTTTTAGGCTAAATTTGGGATATAAACGGGTATCGAAGATGCATGCACATATCGACTTTTTGGGCCAAAAAAACGTGTTTTAGCATTTTTTTTGCCTGAAAATTGAAATTTTTCTAGCACAGTACAAATCGCTTCTGAGACCCAAAACACTCGATTTTTTTTATTTTTCGGTGTTTTTAGGCTAAATTTGGGATATAAACGGGTATCGAAGATGCATGCACAAATCGACTTTTTGGGCCAAAAAAACGTATTTTAGCATTTTTTTTGCCTGAAAATTGATTTTTCTCTAGAACAGTGTAGACATGTACAAATCGCTTCTGAGACCCAAAAAACTAGATTTTTCGGTGTTTTTAGGCTAAATTTGGGATATAAACGGGTATCGAAGATGCATGCACAAATCGACTTTTTGGCCAAAAAAACGTGTTTTAGCATTTTTTTTGCCTAAAAATAGATATTTTTCTAGCACAGTACAAATCGCTTCTGAGACCCAAAAAACTCGATTTCTTGGTGTTTTTAGGCTAAATTTGGGATATAAACGGGTATCGAAGATGCATCCACAAATCGACTTTTTGGGCCAAAAAAACGTGTTTTAGCATTTTTTTTGCCTGAAAATTGAATTTTTTCTAGAACAGTACAAATCGCTTCTGAGACCCAAAAAACTCGATTTTTCGGTGTTTTTAGGCTAAATTTGGGATATAAACGGGTATCGAAGATGCATGCACAAATCGACTTTTTGGGCCCAAAAAACGTGTTTTAGCATTTTTTTAGCCTGAAAATTGAAATTATTCTAGAACAGTGTAGACATGTACAAATCGCTTCTGAGACCCAAAAAACTCGATTTTTCGGTGTTTTTAGGCTAAATTTGGGATATAAACGGGTATCGAAGATGCATGCACAAATCGACTTTTTGGGCCAAAAAAACGTGTTTTAGCATTTTTTTTGTCTGAAAATTGAAATTTTTCTAGCACAGTACAAATCGCTTTTGAGACCCAAAAAACTCGATTTTTCGGTGTTTTTAGGCTAAATTTGGGATATAAACGGGTATCGAAGATGCATGCACATATCGACTTTTTGGGCCAAAAAAACGTGTTTTAGAATTTTTTTTGCATGAAAATTGAAATTATTCTAGCACAGTACAAATCGCTTCTGAGACCCAAAAAACTCGATTTGTCGGTGTTTTTAGGCTAAATTTGGGATATAAACGGGTATCGAAGATGCATGCACAAATCGACTTTTTGAGCCAAAAAAACGTGTTTTAGCATTTTTTTTGCCTGAAAATTGTTTTTTTTCTAGAACAGTGTAGACATGTATAAATCGCTTCTGAGACCCAAAAAACTCGATTTGTCGGTGTTTTTAGGCTAAATTTGGGATATAAACGGGTATCGAAGATGCATGCACAAATCGACTTTTTGGGCCAAAAAAACGTGTTTTAGCATTTTTTTTGCCTGAAAAATGAAATTTTTCTAGAACAGTGTAGACATGTACAAATCGCTTCTGAAACCCAAAAAACTCGATTTTTCGGTGTTTTTAGGCTAAATTTGGGATATAAACGGGTTTCGAAGATGCATGCACGAATCGACTTTTTGGGCCAAGAAAACGTGTTTTAGCATTTTTTTTGCCTGAAAATTGAATTTTTTCTAGAACAATGTAGACATGTACAAATCGCTTCTGAGACCCAAAAAACTCGATTTTTCGGTGTTTTTAGGCTAAATTTGGGATATAAACGGGTATCGAAGATGCATGCACAAATCGACTTTTTGGGCCAAAAAAACGTTTTTTAGCATTTTTTTTGCCTGAAAATTGATTTTTTTCTAGCACAATACAAATCGCTTCTGAGACCCAAAAAACTCGATTTTTCGGTGTTTTTAGGCTAAATTTGGGATATAAACGGGTATCGAAGATGCATGCACAAATCGACTTTTTGGGCCAAAAAAACGTGTTTTAGCATTTTTTTTGGCTGAAAAATGATTTTTTTCTAGAACAGTGTAGACATGTACAAATCGCTTCTGAAACCCAAAAAACTCGATTTTTCGGTGTTTTTAGGCTAAATTTGGGATATAAACGGGTATCGAAGATGCATGCACGAATCGACTTTTTGGGCCAAGAAAACGTGTTTTAGCATTTTTTTGCCTGAAAATTGAAATTTTTCTAGAACAGTGTAGACATGTGCAAATCGCTTCTGAGACCCAAAAAACTCGATTTTTCGGTGTTTTTAGGCTAAATTTGGGATATAAACGGGTATCGAAGATGCATGCACAAATCGACTTTTTGGGCCAAAAAAACGTGTTTTAGCATTTTTTTTGCCTAAAAATTGAAATTTCTTAAGCACAGTACAAATCGCTTCTGAGACCCAAAAAACTCGATTTTTCGTTGTTTTTAGGCTAAATTTGGGATATAAACGGGTATCGAAGATGCATGCACAAATCGACTTTTTGGGCCAAAAAAACGTGTTTTAGCATTTTTTTTGCCTGAAAATTGATTTATTTCTAGAACAGTACAAATCGCTTCTGAGACCCCAAAAACTCGATTTTTCGGTGTTTTTAGGCTAAATTTGGGATATAAACGGGTATCGAAGATGCATGCACAAATCGACTTTTTGGGCCAAAAAAACGTGTTTTAGCATTTTTTTGCCTGAAAATTGAAATTTTTCTAGCACAGTACAAATCGCTTCTGAGACCCATAAAACTCGATTTTTTTTATTTTTCGGTGTTTTTCGGCTAAATTTGGGATATAAACGGGTATCGAAGATGCATGCACAAATCGACTTTTTGGACCAAAAAAACGTGTTTTAGCATTTTTTTTGCCTGAAAATTGATTTTTTTCTAGCACAGTACAAATCGCTTCTGAGACCCAAAGAACTCGATTTTTCGGTGTTTTTAGGCTAAATTTGTGATATAAACGAGTATCGAAGATGCATGCACTAATCGACTTTTTGGGCCAAAAAAACGTGTTTTAGCATTTTTTTTGCCTGAAAATTGAAATTTTTCTAGCACAGTACAAATCGCTTCTGAGACCCAAAAAACTCGATTTTTCGGTGTTTTTAGGCTAAATTTGGGATATAAACGGGTATCGAAGATGCATGCACAAATCGACTTTTTGGGCCAAAAAAACGTGTTTTAGCATTTTTTTTGCCTGAAAATTGATTTTTTTCTAGAACAGTACAAATCGCTTCTGATACCCAAAAAACTCGATTTTTCGGTGTTTTTAGGCTAAATTTGGGATATAAACGGGTATCGAAGATGCATGCACAAATCGACTTTTTGGACCAAAAAAACGTGTTTTAGCATTTTTTTTGCCTGAAAATTGAAATTTTTCTAGAACAGTGTAGACATGTACAAATCGCTTCTGAGACCCAAAAAACTCGATTTTTCGGTGTTTTTAGGCTAAATTTGGGATATAAACGGGTATCGAAGATGCATGCACAAATCGACTTTTTGGGCCAAAAAAACGTGTTTTAGCATTTTTTTTGCCTAAAAATTGAAATTTCTTAAGCACAGTACAAATCGCTTCTGAGACCCAAAAAACTCGATTTTTCGGTGTTTTTAGGCTAAATTTGGGATATAAACGGGTATCGAAGATGCATGCACAAATCGACTTTTTGGGCCAAAAAAACGTGTTTTAGCATTTTTTTTGCCTGAAAATTGATTTATTTCTAGAACAGTACAAATCGCTTCTGAGACCCAAAAAACTTGATTTTTCGGTGTTTTAGGCTAAATTTGGGATATAAACGGGTATCGAAGATGCATGCACAAATCGACTTTTTGGGCCAAAAAAACGTGTTTTAGCATTTTTTTTGCCTGAAAATTGAATTTTTTCTAGAACAGTGTAGACATGTACAAATCGCTTCTGAGACTCAAAAAACTCGATCTTTCGGTGTTTTAGGCTAAATTTGGGATATAAACGGGTATCGAAGATGCATGCACAAATCGACTTTTTGGGCCAAAAAAACGTGTTTTAGCATTTTTTTGCCTGAAAATTGAAATTTTTCTAGCACAGTACAAATCGCTTCTGAGACCCATAAAACTCGATTTTTTTTATTTTTCGGTGTTTTTAGGCTAAATTTGGGATATAAACGGGTATCGAAGATGCATGCACAAATCGACTTTTTCGGCCAAAAAAACGTGTTTTAGCATTTTTTTTGCCTGAAAATTGATTTTTTTCTAGCACAGTACAAATCGCTTCTGAGACCCAAAAAACTCGATTTTTCGGTGTTTTTAGGCTAAATTTGTGATATAAACGAGTATCGAAGATGCATGCACTAATCGACTTTTTGGGCCAAAAAAACGTGTTTTAGCATTTTATTTGCCTGAAAATTGAAATTTTTCTAGCACAGTACAAATCGCTTCTGAGACCCAAAAAACTCGATTTTTCGGTGTTTTTAGGCTAAATTTGGGATATAAACGGGTATCGAAGATGCATGCACAAATCGACTTTTTGGGCCAAAAAAACGTGTTTTAGCAATTTTTTTTGCCTGAAAATTGATTTTTTTCTAGAACAGTACAAATTGCTTCTGAGACCCAAAAAAATCGATTTTTTGGTGTTTTTAGGCTAAATTTGGGATATAAACGGGTATCGAAGATGCATGCACAAATCGACTTTTTGGGCCAAAAAAACCTGTTTTAGCATTTTTTTTGCCTGAAAATTGAAATTTTTCTAGCACAGTACAAATCGCTTCTGAGACCCAAAAAACTCGATTTTTCGGTGTTTTTAGGCTAAATTTGGGATATAAACGGATATCGAAGATGCATGCACAAATCGAATTTTTGGGCCAAAAAAACGTGTTTTAGCATTTTTTTTGCCTGAAAATTGAAATTTTTCTAGCACAGTACAAATCGCTTCTGAGACCCAAAAAACTCGATTTTTTTTTATTTTTCGGTGTTTTTAGGCTAAATTTGGGATATAAACGGGTATCGAAGATGCATGCACAAATCGTCTTTTTGGGCCAAAAAAACGTGTTTTAGCATTTTTTTTTGCCTGAAAATTAAAATTTTTCTAGCACAGTACAAATCGCTTCTGAGACCCAAAAAACTCGATTTTTCGGTGTTTTTAGGCTAAATTTGTGATATAAACGGGTATCGAAGATGCATGCACAAATCGACTTTTTGGGCCAAAAAAACGTGTTTTAGCATTTATTTCTGCCTGAAAATTGAAATTTTTCTAGCACAGTACAAATCGCTTCTGAGACTCAAAAAAATCGATTTTTCGGTGTTTTTAGGCTAAATTTGTGATATAAACGGGTATCGAAGATGCATGCACAAATCGACTTTTTGGGCCAAAAAAACGTGTTTTAACATTTTTTTTGCCTGAAAATTGATTTCTTTCTAGCACAATACAAATCGCTTCTGAGACCCAAAAAACTCGATTTTTCGGTGTTTTTAGGCTAAATTTGGGATATAAACGGGTATCGAAGATGCATGCACAAATCGACTTTTTGGGCCAAAAAAACGTGTTTAACATTTTTTTTGCCTGAAAATAGAATTTTTTCTAGAACAGTGTAGACATGTACAAATCGCTTCTGAGACCCAAAAAACTCGATTTTTGGTGTTTTTAGGCTAAATTTGGGATATAAACGGGTATCGAAGATGCATGCACAAATCGACTTTTTGGGCCAAAAAAACGTGTTTTAGCATTTTTTTTGCCTAAAAATTGACATTTTTCTAGCACAGTACAAATCGCTTCTGAGACCCAAAAAACTCGATTTTTCGGTGTTTTTAGGCTAAATTTGGGATATAAACGGGTATCGAAGATGCATGCACAAATCGACTTTTTGGGCAAAAAAAACGTGTTTTAGCATTTTTTTTGCCTGAAAATTGATTTTTTTCTAGAACAGTACAAATCGCTTCTGAGACCCAAAAAACTCGATTTTTCGGTGTTTTTAGGCTAAATTTGGGATATAAACGGGTATCGAAGATGCATGCACAAATCGACTTTTTGGGCCAAAAAAACGTGTTTTAGCATTTTTTTTGCCTGAAAATTGATTTTTTTCTAGAACAGTGTAGACATGTACAAATCGCTTCTGAGACCCAAAAAACTCGATTTTTCGGTGTTTTTAGGCTAAATTTGGGATATAAACAGGTATCGAAGAAGCATGCACAAATCGACTTTTTGGGCCAAAAAAACGTGTTTTAGCATTTTTTTTGCCTAAAAATTGAAATTTCTTTAGCACAGTACAAATCGCTTCTGAGACCCAAAAAACTCGATTTTTCGGTGTTTTTAGGCTAAATTTGGGATATAAACGGGTATCGAAGATGCATGCACAAATCGACTTTTTGGGCCAAAAAAACGTGTTTTAGCATTTTTTTTGCCTGAAAATTGATTTTTTTCTAGAACAGTACAAATCGCTTCTGAGACCAAAAAAACTCGATTTTTCGGTGTTTTTAGGCTAAATTTGGGATATAAACGGGTATCGAAGATGCATGCACAAATCGACTTTTTGGGCCAAAAAAACGTGTTTTAGCATTTTTTTTGCCTGAAAATTATTTTTTTTCTAGCACAGTACAAATCGCTTCTGAGACCTAAAAAACTCGATTTTTCGGTATTTTTAGGCTAAATTTGGGATATAAACTGGTATCGAAGATGCATGCACAAATCGACTTTTTGGGCCAAAAAAATGTGTTTTAGCTTTTTTTTTGCCTGAAAATTGATTGTTTTCTAGAACAGTGTAGACATGTACAAATCGCTTCTGAGACCCAAAAAACTCGATTTTTCGGTGTTTTTAGGCTAAATTTGGGATATAAACGGGTATCGAAGATGCATGCACAAATCGACTTTTTGGGCCAAAAAAGCGTGATTTAGCATTTTTTTTGCCTGGAAATTTATTTTTTTCTAGCACAGTACAAATCGCTTCTGAGACCCAAAAAACTCGATTTTTCGGTGTTTTTAGGCTAAATTTGGGATATAAACGGGTATCGAAGATGCATGCACAAATCGACTTTTTGGGCCAAAAAAACGTGTTTTAGCATTTTTTTTGCCTGAAAATTGATTTTTTTCTAGAACAGTATAGACATGTACAAATCGCTTCTGAGACCCAAAAAACTCGATTTTTCGGTGTTTTTAGGTTAAATTTGGGATATAAACGGGTATCGAAGATGCATGCACAAATCGACTTTTTGGGCCAAAAAAACGTGTTTTAGCATTTTTTTTGCCTGAAAATTGAAATTTTTCTAGCACAGTACAAATCGCTTCTGAGACCCAAAAAACTCGATTGTTTTTATTTTTCGGTGTTTTTAGGCTAAATTTGGGATATAAACGGGTATCGAAGATGCATGCACAAATCGAGTTTTTCGGCCAAAAAAACGTGTTTTAGCATTTTTTTTGCCTGAAAATTGACATTTTTCTAGCACAGTACAAATCGCTTCTGAGACCCAAAAAACTCGATTTTTCGGTGTTTTTAGGCTAAATTTGGGATATAAACGGGTATCTAAGATGCATGCACAAATCGACTCTTTGGGCCAAAAAAATGTGTTTTAGCATTTTTTTGCCTGAAAATTGAAATTTTTCTAGAACAGTGTAGACATGTACAAATCGCTTCTGAAACCCAAAAAACTCGATTTTTCGGTGTTTTTAGGCTAAATTTGGGATATAAACGGGTATCGAAGATGCATGCACAAATCGACTTTTTGGGCCAAAAAAACGTGATTTAGCATTTTTTTTGCCGGAAAATTGATTTTTTTCTAGCACAGTACAAATCGCTTCTTAGACCCAAAAAACTCGATTTTTCGGTGTTTTTAGGCTAAATTTGGGATATAAACGGGTATCGAAGATGCATGCACAAATCGACTTTTTGGGCCAAAAAAACGTGTTTTAGCATTTTTTTTGCCTGAAAATTGTTTTTTTTCTAGAACAGTGTAGACATGTACAAATCGCTTCTGAGACCCAAAAAACTCGATTTTTCGGTGTTTTTAGGCTAAATTTGGGATATAAACGGGTATCGAAGATGCATGCACAAATCGACTTTTTGGGCCAAAAAAACGTGTTTTAGCATTTTTTTGGCATGAAAATTGAAATTTTTCTAGCACAGTACAAATCGCTTCTGAGACCCAAAAAACTCGATTTTTTTTATTTTTCGGTGTTTTTAGGCTAAATTTGGGATATAAACGGGTATCGAAGATGCATGCACAAATCGACTTTTTCGGCGAAAAAAACGTGTTTTAGCATTTTTTTTGCCTGAAAATTGAAATTTTTCTAGCACAGTACAAATCGCTTCTGTGACCCAAAAAACTCGATTTTTCGGTGTTTTTAGGCTAAATTTGGGATATAAACGGGTATCGAAGATGCATGCACAAATCGACTTTTTGGGCCAAAAAACGTGTTTTAGCATTTTTTTTGCCTGAAAATTGAAATTTTTCTAGCACAGTACAAATCGCTTCTGAGACCCAAAAAACTCGATTTTTCGGTGTTTTTAGGCTAAATTTGGGATATAAACTGGTATCGAAGATGCATGCACAAATCGACTTTTTGGGCCAAAAAAATGTGTTTTAGCATTTTTTTTGCCTGAAAATTGATTGTTTTCTAGAACAGTGTAGACATGTACAAATCGCTTCTGAGACCCAAAAAACTCGATTTTTCGGTGTTTTTAGGCTAAATTTGTGATATAAACGGGTATCGAAGATGCATGCACAAATCGACTTTTTGGGCCAAAAAAACGTGATTTAGCATTTTTTTTGCCGGAAAATTGATTTTTTTCTAGCACAGTACAAATCGCTTCTGAGACCCAAAAAACTCGATTTTTCGGTGTTTTTAGGCTAAATTTGGGATATAAACGGGTATCGAAGATGCATGCACAAATCGACTTTTTGGGCCAAAAAAACGTGTTTTAGCATTTTTTTTGCCTGAAAATTGATTTTTTTCTAGAACAGTGTAGACATGTACAAATCGCTTCTGAGACCCCAAAAACTCGATTTTTCGGTGTTCTTAGGCTAAATTTGGGATATAAACGGGTATCGAAGATGCATGCACAAATCGACTTTTTGGGCCAAAAAAACGTGTTTCATCATTTTTTTTGCTTGAAAATTGAAATTTTTCTAGCACAGTACAAATCGCTTCTGAGACCCAAAAAACTCGATTTTTTTTTATTTTTCGGTGTTTTTAGGCTAAATTTGGGATATAAACGGGTATCGAAGATGCATGCACAAATCGACTTTTTCGGCCAAAAAAACGTGTTTTAGCATTTTTTTTGCCTCAAAATTGAAATGTTTCTAGCACAGTACAAATCGCTTCTGAGACCCAAAAAACTCGATTTTTCGGTGTTTTTAGGCTAAGTTTGGGATATAAACGGGTATTGAAGATGCATGCACAAATCGACTTTTTGGGCCAAAAAAACGTGTTTTAGCATTTTTTTTGTCTGAAAATTGATTTTTTTCGAGAACAGTGTAGACATGTACAAATCGCTTCTGAGACCCAAAAAAACTCGATTTTTCGGTGTTTTTAGGCTAAATTTGTGATATAAACGAGTATCGAAGATGCATGCACAAATCGACTTTTTGGGCCAAACGAACGTGTTTTAGCATTTTTTTTGCCTGAAAATTGAGATTCTTCTAGCACAGTACAAATCGCTTCTGAGACCCAAAAAACTCGATTTTTCGGTGTTTTTAGGCTAAATTTGGGATATAAACGGGTATCGAAGATGCATGCACAAATCGACTTTTTGGGCCAAAAAAGCGTGTTTTAGCATTTTTTTTGCCTGAAAATTGATTTTTTTCTAGAACAGTACAAATCGCTTCTGAGACCCAAAAAACTCGATTTTTCGGTGTTTTTAGGCTAAATTTGGGATATAAACGGGTATCGAAGATGCATGCACAAATCGACTTTTTGGGCCCAAAAAACGTGTTTTAGCATTTTTTTTGCCTGAAAATTGAAATTTTTCTAGAACAGTGAAGACATGTACAAATCGCTTCTGAGACCCAAAAAACTCGATTTTTCGGTGTTTTTTGGCTAAATTTGGGATATAAACGGGTATCGAAGATGCATGCACAAATCGACTTTTTGGGCCAAAAAAACGTGTTTTAGCATTTTTTTTGCCTAATAATTGAAATTTCTTTAGCACAGTACAAATCGCTTCTGAGACCCAAAAAACTCGATTTTTCGGTGTTTTTAGGCTAAATTTGGGATATAAACGGGTATCGAAGATGCATGCACAAATCGACTTTTTCGGCCAAAAAAACGTGTTTTAGCATTTTTTTTGCCTGAAAATTGTTTTTTTTCTAGAACAGTGTAGACATGCACAAATCGCTTCTGAGACCCAAAAAACTCGATTTTTCGGTGTTATTAGGCTAAATTTGGGATATAAACGGGTATCGAAGATGCATGCACAAATCGACTTTTTGGGCCAAAAAAACGTGTTTTAGCATTTTTTTTGCCTGAAAATTGACTTTTTTCTAGAACAGTGTAGACATGTACAAATCGCTTCTGAGACCCAAAAAACTCGATTTTTCGGTGTTTTTAGGCTAAATTTGGGATATAAACGGGTATCGAAGATGCATGCACAAATCGACTTTTTGGGCCAAAAAAACGTGTTTTAGCATTTTTTTTGCCTAAAAATAGACATTTTTCTAGCACAGTACAAATCGCTTCTGAGACCCAAAAAACTCGATTTTTCGGTGTTTTTAGGCTAAATTTGGGATATAAACGGGTATCGAAGATGCATGCACAAATCGACTTTTTCGGCCAAAAAAACGTGTTTTAGCATTTTTTTTGCCTGAAAATTGTTTTTTTTCTAGAACAGTGTAGACATGCACAAATCGCTTCTGAGACCCAAAAAACTCGATTTTTCGGTGTTATTAGGCTAAATTTGGGATATAAACGGGTATCGAAGATGCATGCACAAATCGACTTTTTGGGCCAAAAAAACGTGTTTTAGCATTTTTTTTGCCTGAAAATTGACTTTTTTCTAGAACAGTGTAGACATGTACAAATCGCTTCTGAGACCCAAAAAACTCGATTTTTCGGTGTTTTTAGGCTAAATTTGGGATATAAACGGGTATCGAAGATGCATGCACAAATCGACCTTTTGGGCCAAAAAAACGTGTTTTAGCATTTTTTTTGCCTAAAAATAGACATTTTTCTAGCACAGTACAAATCGCTTCTGAGACCCAAAAAACTCGATTTTTTGGTGTTTTTAGGCTAAATTTAGGATATAAACGGGTATCGAAGATGCATGCACAAATCGACTTTTTGGGCCAAAAAATCGTGTTTTAGCATTTTTTTTGCCTGAAAATTGATTTTTTTCTAGAACAGTACAAATCGCTTCTGAGACCCAAAAAACTCGATTTTTCGGTGTTTTTAGGCTAAATTTGGGATATAAACGGGTATCGAAGATGCATGCACAAATCGACTTTTTGGGCCCAAAAAACGTGTTTTAGCATTTTTTTTGCCTGAAAATTGAAATTTTTCTAGAACAGTGAAGACATGTACAAATCGCTTCTGAGACCCAAAAAACTCGATTTTTCGGTGTTTTTTGGCTAAATTTGGGATATAAACGGGTATCGAAGATGCATGCACAAATCGACTTTTTGGGCCAAAAAAACGTGTTTTAGCATTTTTTTTGCCTAATAATTGAAATTTCTTTAGCACAGTACAAATCGCTTCTGAGACCCAAAAAACTCGATTTTTCGGTGTTTTTAGGCTAAATTTGGGATATAAACGGGTATCGAAGATGCATGCACAAATCGACTTTTTCGGCCAAAAAAACGTGTTTTAGCATTTTTTTTGCCTCAAAATTGAAATGTTTCTAGCACAGTACAAATCGCTTCTGAGACCCAAAAAACTCGATTTTTCGGTGTTTTTAGGCTAAATTTGGGATATAAACGGGTATTGAAGATGCATGCACAAATCGACTTTTTGGGCCAAAAAAACGTGTTTTAGCATTTTTTTTGTCTGAAAATTGATTTTTTTCGAGAACAGTGTAGACATGTACAAATCGCTTCTGAGACCCAAAAAAACTCGATTTTTCGGTGTTTTTAGGCTAAATTTGTGATATAAACGAGTATCGAAGATGCATGCACAAATCGACTTTTTGGGCCAAAAAAACGTGTTTTAGCATTTTTTTTGCCTGAAAATTGATATTTTTCTAGAAAAGTACAAATCGCTTCTGAGACCCAAAAAACTCGATTTTTCGCTGTTTTTAGGCTAAATTTGGGATATAAACGGGTATCGAAGATTTCATGCACAAATCGACTTTTTGGGCCAAACGAACGTGTTTTAGCATTTTTTTTGCCTGAAAATTGAGATTCTTCTAGCACAGTACAAATCGCTTCTGAGACCCAAAAAAACTCGATTTTTCGGTGTTTTTAGGCTAAATTTGGGATATAAACGGGTATCGAAGATGCATGCACAAATCGACTTTTTGGGCCAAAAAAGCGTGTTTTATCATTTTTTTTGCCTGAAAATTGATTTTTTTCTAGAACAGTGTAGACATGCACAAATCGCTTCTGAGACCCAAAAAACTCGATTTTTCGGTGTTATTAGGCTAAATTTGGGATATAAACGGGTATCGAAGATGCATGCACAAATCGACTTTTTGTTCCAAAAAAACGTGTTTTAGCATTTTTTTTGCCTGAAAATTGACTTTTTTCTAGAACAGTGTAGACATGTACAAATCGCTTCTGAGACCCAAAAAACTCGATTTTTCGGTGTTTTTAGGCTAAATTTGGGATATAAACGGGTATCGAAGATGCATGCACAAATCGACTTTTTGGGCCAAAAAAACGTGTTTTAGCATTTTTTTTGCCTAAAAATAGACATTTTTCTAGCACAGTACAAATCGCTTCTGAGACCCAAAAAACTCGATTTTTTGGTGTTTTTAGGCTAAATTTAGGATATAAACGGGTATCGAAGATGCATGCACAAATCGACTTTTTGGGCCAAAAAATCGTGTTTTAGCATTTTTTTTGCCTGAAAATTGATTTTTTTCTAGAACAGTACAAATCGCTTCTGAGACCCAAAAAACTCGATTTTTCGGTGTTTTTAGGCTAAATTTGGGATATAAACGGGTATCGAAGATGCATGCACAAATCGACTTTTTGGGCCCAAAAAACGTGTTTTAGCATTTTTTTTGCCTGAAAATTGATTGTTTTCTAGAACAGTGTAGACATGTACAAATCGCTTCTGAGACCCAAAAAACTCGATTTTTCGGTGTTTTTAGGCTAAATTTGTGATATAAACGGGTATCGAAGATGCATGCACAAATCGACTTTTTGGGCCAAAAAAACGTGATTTAGCATTTTTTTTGCCGGAAAATTGATTTTTTTTCTAGCACAGTACAAATCGCTTCTGAGACCCAAAAAACTCGATTTTTCGGTGTTTTTAGGCTAAATTTGGGATATAAACGGGTATCGAAGATGCATGCACAAATCGACTTTTTGGGCCAAAAAAACGTGTTTTAGCATTTTTTTTGCCTGAAAATTGAATTTTTTCTAGAACAGTGTAGACATGTACAAATCGCTTCTGAGACCCCAAAAACTCGATTTTTCGGTGTTCTTAGGCTAAATTTGGGATATAAACGGGTATCGAAGATGCATGCACAAATCGACTTTTTGGGCCAAAAAAACGTGTTTTATCATTTTTTTTGCTTGAAAATTGAAATTTTTCTAGCACAGTACAAATCGCTTCTGAGACCCAAAAAACTCGATTTTTCGGTGTTTTTAGGCTAAATTTGGGATATAAACGGGTATTGAAGATGCATGCACAAATCGACTTTTTGGGCCAAAAAAACGTGTTTTAGCATTTTTTTTGTCTGAAAATTGATTTTTTTCGAGAACAGTGTAGACATGTACAAATCGCTTCTGAGACCCAAAAAAACTCGATTTTTCGGTGTTTTTAGGCTAAATTTGTGATATAAACGAGTATCGAAGATGCATGCACAAATCGACTTTTTGGGCCAAAAAAACGTGTTTTAGCATTTTTTTTGCCTGAAAATTGATATTTTTCTAGAAAAGTACAAATCGCTTCTGAGACCCAAAAAACTCGATTTTTCGGTGTTTTTAGGCTAAATTTGGGATATAAACGGGTATCGAAGATTTCATGCACAAATCGACTTTTTGGGCCAAACGAACGTGTTTTAGCATTTTTTTTGCCTGAAAATTGAGATTCTTCTAGCACAGTACAAATCGCTTCTGAGACCCAAAAAACTCGATTTTTCGGTGTTTTTAGGCTAAATTTGGGATATAAACGGGTATCGAAGATGCATGCACAAATCGACTTTTTGGGCCAAAAAAGCGTGTTTTAGCATTTTTTTTGCCTGAAAATTGATTTTTTTCTAGAACAGTGTAGACATGCACAAATCGCTTCTGAGACCCAAAAAACTCGATTTTTCGGTGTTATTAGGCTAAATTTGGGATATAAACGGGTATCGAAGATGCATGCACAAATCGACTTTTTGGGCCAAAAAAACGTGTTTTAGCATTTTTTTTGCCTGAAAATTGACTTTTTTCTAGAACAGTGTAGACATGTACAAATCGCTTCTGAGACCCAAAAAACTCGATTTTTCGGTGTTTTTAGGCTAAATTTGGGATATAAACGGGTATCGAAGATGCATGCACAAATCGACTTTTTGAGCCAAAAAAACGTGTTTTAGCATTTTTTTTGCCTAAAAATAGACATTTTTCTAGCACAGTACAAATCGCTTCTGAGACCCAAAAAACTCGATTTTTCGGTGTTTTTAGGCTAAATTTAGGATATAAACGGGTATCGAAGATGCATGCACAAATCGACTTTTTGGGCCAAAAAAGCGTGTTTTAGCATTTTTTTTGCCTGAAAATTGATTTTTTTCTAGAACAGTGTAGACATGCACAAATCGCTTCTGAGACCCAAAAAACTCGATTTTTCGGTGTTATTAGGCTAAATTTGGGATATAAACGGGTATCGAAGATGCATGCACAAATCGACTTTTTGGGCCAAAAAAACGTGTTTAAGCATT
The DNA here is from genome assembly GCA_034508575.1 of Petrolisthes manimaculis. NCBI lineage: Eukaryota > Metazoa > Arthropoda > Malacostraca > Decapoda > Porcellanidae > Petrolisthes > Petrolisthes manimaculis. The sequence continues at coordinate 106,139 of JAWZYT010001150.1, forward strand.
TTTTTTGCCTGAAAATTGTTTTTTTTCTAGAACAGTGTAGACATGCACAAATCGCTTCTGAGACCCAAAAAACTCGATTTTTCGGTGTTTTTAGGCTAAATTTGGGATATAAACGGGTATCGAAGATGCATGCACAAATCGACTTTTTGGGCCAAAAAAACGTGTTTTAGCATTTTTTTTGCCTAAAAATAGACATTTTTCTAGCACAGTACAAATCGCTTCTGAGACCCAAAAAACTCGATTTTTTGGTGTTTTTAGGCTAAATTTAGGATATAAACGGGTATCGAAGATGCATGCACAAATCGACTTTTTGGGCCAAAAAATCGTGTTTTAGCATTTTTTTTGCCTGAAAATTGATTTTTTTCTAGAACAGTACAAATCGCTTCTGAGACCCAAAAAACTCGATTTTTCGGTGTTTTTAGGCTAAATTTGGGATATAAACGGGTATCGAAGATGCATGCACAAATCGACTTTTTGGGCCCAAAAAACGTGTTTTAGCATTTTTTTTGCCTGAAAATTGATTGTTTTCTAGAACAGTGTAGACATGTACAAATCGCTTCTGAGACCCAAAAAACTCGATTTTTCGGTGTTTTTAGGCTAAATTTGTGCTATAAACGGGTATCAAAGATGCATGCACAAATCGACTTTTTGGGCCAAAAAAACGTGATTTAGCATTTTTTTTGCCGGAAAATTGATTTTTTTCTAGCACAGTACAAATCGCTTCTGAGACCCAAAAAACTCGATTTTTCGGTGTTTTTAGGCTAAATTTGGGATATAAACGGGTATCGAAGATGCATGCACAAATCGACTTTTTGGGCCAAAAAAACGTGTTTTAGCATTTTTTTTGCCTGAAAATTGAATTTTTTCTAGAACAGTGTAGACATGTACAAATCGCTTCTGAGACCCCAAAAACTCGATTTTTCGGTGTTCTTAGGCTAAATTTGGGATATAAACGGGTATCGAAGATGCATGCACAAATCGACTTTTTGGGCCAAAAAAACGTGTTTTATCATTTTTTTTGCTTGAAAATTGAAATTTTTCTAGCACAGTACAAATCGCTTCTGAGACCCAAAAAACTCGATTTTTTTTTATTTTTCGGTGTTTTTAGGCTAAATTTGGGATATAAACGGGTATCGAAGATGCATGCACAAATCGACTTTTTCGGCCAAAAAAACGTGTTTTAGCATTTTTTTTGCCTCAAAATTGAAATGTTTCTAGCACAGTACAAATCGCTTCTGAGACCCAAAAAACTCGATTTTTCGGTGTTTTTAGGCTAAATTTGGGATATAAACGGGTATTGAAGATGCATGCACAAATCGACTTTTTGGGCCAAAAAAACGTGTTTTAGCATTTTTTTTGTCTGAAAATTGATTTTTTTCGAGAACAGTGTAGACATGTACAAATCGCTTCTGAGACCCAAAAAAACTCGATTTTTCGGTGTTTTTAGGCTAAATTTGTGATATAAACGAGTATCGAAGATGCATGCACAAATCGACTTTTTGGGCCAAAAAAACGTGTTTTAGCATTTTTTTTGCCTGAAAATTGATATTTTTCTAGAAAAGTACAAATCGCTTCTGAGACCCAAAAAACTCGATTTTTCGGTGTTTTTAGGCTAAATTTGGGATATAAACGGGTATCGAAGATTTCATGCACAAATCGACTTTTTGGGCCAAACGAACGTGTTTTAGCATTTTTTTTGCCTGAAAATTGAGATTCTTCTAGCACAGTACAAATCGCTTCTGAGACCCAAAAAACTCGATTTTTCGGTGTTTTTAGGCTAAATTTGGGATATAAACGGGTATCGAAGATGCATGCACAAATCGACTTTTTGGGCCAAAAAAGCGTGTTTTAGCATTTTTTTTGCCTGAAATTTGATTTTTTTCTAGAACAGTGTAGACATGCACAAATCGCTTCTGAGACCCAAAAAACTCGATTTTTCGGTGTTATTAGGCTAAATTTGGGATATAAACGGGTATCGAAGATGCATGCACAAATCGACTTTTTGGGCCAAAAAAACGTGTTTTAGCATTTTTTTTGCCTGAAAATTGACTTTTTTCTAGAACAGTGTAGACATGTACAAATCGCTTCTGAGACCCAAAAAACTCGATTTTTCGGTGTTTTTAGGCTAAATTTGGGATATAAACGGGTATCGAAGATGCATGCACAAATCGACTTTTTGGGCCAAAAAAACGTGTTTTAGCATTTTTTTTGCCTAAAAATAGACATTTTTCTAGCACAGTACAAATCGCTTCTGAGACCCAAAAAACTCGATTTTTTGGTGTTTTTAGGCTAAATTTAGGATATAAACGGGTATCGAAGATGCATGCACAAATCGACTTTTTGGGCCAAAAAATCGTGTTTTAGCATTTTTTTTGCCTGAAAATTGATTTTTTTCTAGAACAGTACAAATCGCTTCTGAGACCCAAAAAACTCGATTTTTCGGTGTTTTTAGGCTAAATTTGGGATATAAACGGGTATCGAAGATGCATGCACAAATCAACTTTTTGGGCCCAAAAAACGTGTTTTAGCATTTATTTTGCCTGAAAATTGAAATTTTTCTAGAACAGTGAAGACATGTACAAATCGCTTCTGAGACCCAAAAAACTCGATTTTTCGGTGTTTTTTGGCTAAATTTGGGATATAAACGGGTATCGAAGATGCATGCACAAATCGACTTTTTGGGCCAAAAAAACGTGTTTTAGCATTTTTTTTGCCTAATAATTGAAATTTCTTTAGCACAGTACAAATCGCTTCTGAGACCCAAAAAACTCGATTTTTCGGTGTTTTTAGGCTAAATTTGGGATATAAACGGGTATCGAAGATGCATGCACAAATCGACTTTTTGGGCCCAAAAAACGTGTTTTAGCATTTTTTTTGCCTGAAAATTGAAATTTTTCTAGAACAGTGAAGACATGTACAAATCGCTTCTGAGACCCAAAAAACTCGATTTTTCGGTGTTTTTTGGCTAAATTTGGGATATAAACGGGTATCGAAGATGCATGCACAAATCGACTTTTTGGGCCAAAAAAACGTGTTTTAGCATTTTTTTAGCCTAAAAATAGACATTTTTCTAGCACAGTACAAATCGCTTCTGAGACCCAAAAAACTCGATTTTTTGGTGTTTTTAGGCTAAATTTAGGATATAAACGGGTATCGAAGATGCATGCACAAATCGACTTTTTGGGCCAAAAAATCATGTTTTAGCATTTTTTTTGCCTGAAAATTGATTTTTTTCTAGAACAGTACAAATCGCTTCTGAGACCCAAAAAACTCGATTTTTCGGTGTTTTTAGGCTAAATTTGGGATATAAACGGGTATCGAAGATGCATGCACAAATCGACTTTTTGGGCCCAAAAAACGTGTTTTAGCATTTTTTTTGCCTGAAAATTGAAATTTTTCTAGAACAGTGAAGACATGTACAAATCGCTTCTGAGACCCAAAAAACTCGATTTTTCGGTGTTTTTTGGCTAAATTTGGGATATAAACGGGTATCGAAGATGCATGCACAAATCGACTTTTTGGGCCAAAAAAACGTGTTTTAGCATTTTTTTTGCCTAATAATTGAAATTTCTTTAGCACAGTACAAATCGCTTCTGAGACCCAAAAAACTCGATTTTTCGGTGTTTTTAGGCTAAATTTGGGATATAAACGGGTATTGAAGATGCATGCACAAATCGACTTTTTGGGCCAAAAAAACGTGTTTTAGCATTTTTTTTGTCTGAAAATTGATTTTTTTCGAGAACAGTGTAGACATGTACAAATCGCTTCTGAGACCCAAAAAAACTCGATTTTTCGGTGTTTTTAGGCTAAATTTGTGATATAAACGAGTATCGAAGATGCATGCACAAATCGACTTTTTGGGCCAAAAAAACGTGTTTTAGCATTTTTTTTGCCTGAAAATTGATATTTTTCTAGAAAAGTACAAATCGCTTCTGAGACCCAAAAAACTCGATTTTTCGGTGTTTTTAGGCTAAATTTGGGATATAAACGGGTATCGAAGATTTCATGCACAAATCGACTTTTTGGGCCAAACGAACGTGTTTTAGCATTTTTTTTGCCTGAAAATTGAGATTCTTCTAGCACAGTACAAATCGCTTCTGAGACCCAAAAAACTCGATTTTTCGGTGTTTTTTGGCTAAATTTGGGATATAAACGGGTATCGAAGATGCATGCACAAATCGACTTTTTGGGCCAAAAAAGCGTGTTTTAGCATTTTTTTTGCCTGAAAATTGATTTTTTTCTAGAACAGTGTAGACATGCACAAATCGCTTCTGAGACCCAAAAAACTCGATTTTTCGGTGTTATTAGGCTAAATTTGGGATATAAACGGGTATCGAAGATGCATGCACAAATCGACTTTTTGGGCCAAAAAAACGTGTTTTAGCATTTTTTTTGCCTGAAAATTGATTTTTTTCTAGAACAGTGTAGACATGTACAAATCGCTTCTGAGACCCAAAAAACTCGATTTTTCGGTGTTTTTAGGCTAAATTTGGGATATAAACGGGTATCGAAGATGCATGCACAAATCGACTTTTTGGGCCAAAAAAACGTGTTTTAGCATTTTTTTTGCCTAAAAATAGACATTTTTCTAGCACAGTACAAATCGCTTCTGAGACCCCAAAAACTCGATTTTTCGGTGTTTTTAGGCTAAATTTGGGATATAAACGGGTATCGAAGATGCATGCACAAATCGACTTTTTGGGCCCAAAAAACGTGTTTTAGCATTTTTTTTGCCTGAAAATTGAAATTTTTCTAGAACAGTGAAGACATGTACAAATCGCTTCTGAGACCCAAAAAACTCGATTTTTCGGTGTTTTTTGGCTAAATTTGGGATATAAACGGGTATCGAAGATGCATGCACAAATCGACTTTTTGGGCCAAAAAAACGTGTTTTAGCATTTTTTTTGCCTAAAAATTGAAATTTCTTTAGCACAGTAAAAATCGCTTCTGAGACCCAAAAAACTCGATTTTTCGGTGTTTTTAGGCTAAATTTGGGATATAAACGGGTATCGAAGATGCATGCACAAATCGACTTTTTGGGCCAAAAAACGTGTTTTAGCATTTTTTTTGCCTGAAAATTTAAATTTTTCTAGCACAGTACAAATCGCTTCTGAAACCCAAAAAACTCAATTTTTCGGTGTTTTTAGGCTAAATTTGGGATATAAACGGGTATCGAAGATGCATGCACAAATCGAATTTTTGGGCCAAAAAAACGTGTTTTAGCATTTTTTTTGCCTGAAAATTGAAATTTTTCTAGCACAGTACAAATCGCTTCTGAGACCCAAAAAACTCGATTTGTCGATGTTTTTAGGCTAAATTTGGGATATAAACGGGTATCGAAGATGCATGCACAAATCGACTTTTTGAGCCAAAAAAACGTGTTTTTGCTCTTTTTTTGCCTGAAAATTGATTTTTTTCTAGAACAGTGTAGACATGTATAAATCGCTTCTGAGACCCAAAAAACTCGATTTTTCTGTGTTTTTAGGCTAAATTTGGGATATAAACGGGTATCGAAGATGCATGCACAAATCGACTTTTTGGGCCAAAAAAACGTGTTTTAGCATTTTTTTTGCCTGAAAAATGAAATTTTTCTAGAACATTGTAGACATGTACAAATCGCTTCTGAAACCCAAAAAACTCGATTTTCGGTGTTTTTAGGCTAAATTTGGGATATAAACGGGTATCGAAGATGCATGCACGAAACGACTTTTTGGGCCAAAAAAACGTGTTTTAGCATTTTTTTTGCCTGAAAATTGATTTTTTTCTAGAACAATGTAGACATGTAAAAATCGCTTCTGAGACCCAAAAAACTCGATTTTTCGGTGTTTTTAGGCTAAATTTGGGATATAAACGGGTATCGAAGATGCATGCACAAATCGACTTTTTGGGCCAAAAAAACGTGTTTTAGCATTTTTTTTGCCTGAAAATTGATTTTTTTCTAGCACAGTACAAATCGCTTCTGAAACCCAAAAAACTCGATTTTTCGGTGTTTTTAGGCTAAATTTGGGATATAAACGGGTATCGAAGATGCATGCACGAATCGACTTTTTGGGCCAAGAAAACGTGTTTTAGCATTTTTTTTGCCTGAAAATTGATTTTTTTCTAGAACAGTGTAGACATGTACAAATCGCTTCTGAGACCCAAAAAAACTCGATTTTTCGGTGTTTTTAGGCTAAATTTGGGATATAAACGGGTATCGAAAATGCATGCACAAATCGACTTTTTGGGCCAAAAAAACGTGATTTAGCATTTTTTTTGCCTGAAAATTGATTTTTTTCTAGCACAGTACAAATCGCTTCTGAGACCAAAAAAAACTCGATTTTTCGGTGTTTTTAGGCTAAATTTGGGATATAAACGGGTATCGAAGATGCATGCACAAATCGACTTTTTGGGCCAAAAAAACGTGTTTTAGCATTTTTTTTGCCTGAAAATTGATTTTTTTCTAGCACAGTACAAATCGCTTCTGAGACCCAAAAAAATTGATTTTTTTTATTTTTCGGTGTTTTTAGGCTAAATTTGGGATATAAACGGGTATCGAAGATGCATGCACAAATCGACTTTTTCGGCCAAAAAAACGTGTTTTAGCATTTTTTTTGCCTGAAAATTGAAATTTTTCTAGAACAGTACAAATCGCTTCTGAGACCCAAAAAACTCGATTTTTCGGTGTTTTTAGGCTAAATTTAGGATATAAACGGGTATCGAAGATGCATGCACAAATCGACTTTTTGGGCCAAAAAAACGTGTTTTAGCATTTTTTTTGCCTGAAAATTGAAATTTTTCTAGCACAGTACAAATCGCTTCTGAGACCCAAAAAACTCGATTTTTCGGTGTTCTTAGGCTAAATTTGGGATATAAACTGGTATCGAAGATGCATGCACAAATCGACTTTTTGGGCCAAAAAAATGTGTTTTAGCATTTTTTTTTCCTGAAAATTGATTGTTTTCTAGAACAGTGTAGACATGTACAAATCGCTTCTGAGACCCAAAAAACTCGATTTTTCGGTGTTTTTAGGCTAAATTTGGGATATAAACGGGTATCGAAGATGCATGCACAAATCGACTTTTTGGGCCAAAAAAACGTGATTTAGCATTTTTTTTGCCTGAAAATTGATTTTTTTTAGCACAGTACAAATCGCTTCTGAGACCCAAAAAACTCGATTTTTCGGTGTTTTTAGGCTAAATTTGGGATATAAACGGGTATCGAAGATGCATGCACAAATCGACTTTTTGGGCCAAAAAAATGTGTTTTAGCATTTTTTTTGCCTGAAAATTGATTTTTTTCTAGAACAGTGTAGACATGTACAAATCGCTTCTGAGACCTAGAAAACTCGATTTTTCGGTGTTTTTAGGCTAAATTTGGGATATAAACGGGTATCGAAGATGCATGCACAAATCGACTTTTTTGGCCAAAAAAACGTGATTTAGCATTTTTTTTGCCTGAAAATTGAAATTTTTCTAGCACAGTACAAATCGCTTCTGAGACCAAAAAAACTCGATTTTTCGGTGTTTTTAGGCTAAATTTGGGATATAAACTGGTATCGAAGATGCATGCACAAACCGACTTTTTGGGCCAAAAAAAAATGTTTTAGCATTTTTTTTTGCCTGAAAATTGATTGTTTTCTAGAACAGTGTAGACATGCACAAATCGCTTCTGAGACCCAAAAAACTCGATTTTTCGGTGTTTTTAGGCTAAATTTGGGATATAAACGGGTATCGAAGATGCATGCACAAATCGACTTTTTGGGCCAAAAAAACGTGATTTAGCATTTTTTTTGCCTGAAAATTGATTTTTTTCTAGCACAGTACAAATCGCTTCTGAGACCCAAAAAACTCGATTTTTCGGTGTTTTTAGGCTAAATTTGGGATATAAACGGGTATCGAAGATGCATGCACAAATCGACTTTTTGGGCCAAAAAAACGTGTTTTAGCATTTTTTTTGCCTGAAAATTGATTTTTTTCTAGCACAGTACAAATCGCTTCTGAGACCCAAAAAACTCGATTTTTCGGTGTTTTTAGGCTAAATTTGGGATATAAACGGGTATCGAAGATGCATGCACAAATCGACTTTTTGGGCCAAAAAAACGTGTTTTAGCATTTTTTTTGCCTGAAAAATGATTTTTTTCTAGAACAGTGTAGACATGTACAAATCGCTTGTGAAACCCAAAAAACTCGATTTTTTGGTGTTTTTAGGCTAAATTTGGGATATAAACGGGTATCGAAGATGCATGCACAAATCGACTTTTTGGGCCAAGAAAACGTGTTTTAGCATTTTTTTTGTCTGAAAATTGATTTTTTTCTAGAATAGTGTAGACATGTACAAATCGCTTCTGAGACCCAAAAAACTCGATTTTTCGGTGTTTTTAGGCTAAATTTGGGATATAAACGGGTATCGAAGATGCATGCACAAATCGACTTTTTGGGCCAAAAAAACGTGTTTTAGCATTTTTTTTTCTGAAAATTGATTTTTTTCGAGAACAGTGTAGACATGTACAAATCGCTTCTGAGACCCAAAAAACTCGATTTTTCGGTGTTTTTAGGCTAAATTTGTGAAATAAACGGGTATCGAAGATGCATGCACAAATCGACTTTTTGGGCCAAAAAAACGTGTTTTAGCATTTTTTTTGCCTGAAAATTGATATTTTTCTAGAAAAGTACAAATCGCTTCTGAGACCCAAAAAACTCGATTTTTCGGTGTTTTTAGGCTAAATTTGGGATATAAACGGGTATCGAAGATTTCATGCACAAATCGACTTTTTGGGCCAAAAGAACGTGTTTTAGCATTTTTTTTGGCCAGAAAATTGAAATTTTTCTAGCACAGTACAAATCGCTTCTGAGACCCAAAAAACTCAATTTTTCGGTGTTTTTAGGCTAAATTTGGGATATAAACGGGTATCGAAGATGCATGCACAAATCGACTTTTTGGGCCAAAAAACCGTGTTTTAGCATTTTTTTTGCCTGAAAATTGATTTTTTTCTAGAACAGTGTAGACATGTACAAATCGCTTCTGAGACCCAAAAAACTTGATTTTTCGGTGTTTTTAGGCTAAATTTGGGATATAAACGGTTATCGAAGATGCATGCACAAATCGACTTTTTGGGCCAAAAAAACGTGTTTTAGCATTTATTTTGCCAGAAAATTGAAATTTTTCTAGCACAGTACAAATCGCTTCTGAGACCCAAAAAACTCAATTTTTCGGTGTTTTTAGGCTAAATTTGGGATATAAACGGGTATCGAAGATGCATGCACAAATCGACTTTTTGAGCCAAAAAAACGTGTTTTAGCATTTTTTTTGCCTGAAAATTGAAATTTTTCTAGCACAGTACAAATCGCTTCTGAGACCCAAAAAACTCGATTTTTCGGTGTTTTTAGGCTAAATTTGGGATATAAACGGGAATCGAAGATGCATGCACAAATCGACTTTTTGGGCCAAAAAAACGTGTTTTAGCATTTTTTTTGCCTGAAAATTGATTTTTTTCTAGAACAGTGTAGACATGTACAAATCGCTTCTGAGACCCAAAAAACTCGATTTTTCGGTGTTTTTAGGCTAAATTTGGGATATAAACGGGTATCGAAGATGCATGCACAAATCGACTTTTTGGGCCAAAAAAACGTGTTTTAGCATTTTTTTTGCCTGAAAATTGATTTTTTTCTATAACAGTACAAATCGCTTCTGAGACCCAAAAAACTCGATTTTTCGGTGTTTTTAGGCTAAATTTGGGATATAAACGGGTATCGAAGATGCATGCACAAATCGACTTTTTGGGCCAAAAAAACGTGTTTTAGCATTTTTTTTGCCTGAAAATTGAATTTTTTTCTAGCACAATACAAATCGCTTCTGAGACCCAAAAAACTCGATTTTTCGGTGTTTTTAGGTTAAATTTGGGATATAAACGGGTATCGAAGATGCATGCACAAATCGACTTTTTGGGCCAAAAAAACGTGTTTTAGCATTTTTTTTGCCTGAAAATTGATTTTTTTCTAGAACAGTGTAGACATGTACAAATCGCTTCTGAGACCCAAAAAACTCGATTTTTCAGTGTTTTTAGGCTAAATTTGGGATATAAACGGGTATCGAAGATGCATGCACAAATCGACTTTTTGGGCCAAAAACGTGTTTTAGCATTTTTTTTGCCTGAAAATTGAAATTTTTCTAGCACAGTACAAATCGCTTCTGAGACCCAAAAAACTCGATTTTCCGGTGTTTTTAGGCTAAATTTGGGATATAAACGGGTATCGAAGATGCATGCACAAATCGACTTTTTGGGCCCAAAAAACGTGTTTTAGCATTTTTTTTGCCTGAAAATTGATTTTTTTCTAGAACAGTACAAATCGCTTCTGAGACCCAAAAACCTCGATTTTTCGGTGTTTTTAGGCTAAATTTGGGATATAAACGGGTATCGAAGATGCATGCACAAATCGACTTTTTGGGCCAAAAAAACGTGTTTTAGCATTTTTTTTGCCTGAAAATTGATTTTTTTCTAGCACAGTACAAATCGCTTCTGAGACCCAAAAAACTCGATTTTTCGGTGTTTTTAGGCTAAATTTGGGATATAAACGGGTATCGAAGATGCATGCACAAATCGACTTTTGGGGCCAAAAAAAACGTGTTTTATCATTTTTTTTGCCTGAAAATTAAAATTTTTCTAACACAGTACAAATCGCTTCTGAGACCAAAAAAACTCAATTTTTCGGTATTTTTAGGCTAAATTTGGGATATAAACGGGTATCGAAGATGCATGCACAATCGACTTTTTGGGCCAAAAAAACGTGTTTTAGCATTTTTTTGGCCTGAAAATTGAAATTTTTCTAGCACAGTACAAATCGCTTCTGAGACCCAAAAAACTCGATTTTTCGGTGTTTTTAGGCTAAATTTGGGATATAAACGGGTATCGAAGATGCATGCACAAATCGACTTTTTGGGCCAAAAAAACGTGTTTTAGCATTTTTTTTGCCTGAAAATTGTTTTTTTTCTATAACAGTACAAATCGCTTGTGAGACCCAAAAAACTCGATTTTTCGGTGTTTTTAGGCTAAATTTGGGATATAAACGGGTATCGAAGATGCATGCACAAATCGACTTTTTGGGCCAAAAAAACGTGTTTTAGCATTTTTTTTGCCTGAAAATTGAATTTTTTCTAGCACAATACAAATCGCTTCTGAGACCCAAAAAACTCGATTTTTCGGTGTTTTTAGGTTAAATTTGGGATATAAACGGGTATCGAAGATGCATGCACAAATCGACTTTTTGGGCCAAAAAAACGTGTTTTAGCATTTTTTTTGCCTGAAAATTGATTTTTTTCTAGAACAGTGTAGACATGTACAAATCGCTTCTGAGACCCAAAAAACTCGATTTTTCAGTGTTTTTAGGCTAAATTTGGGATATAAACGGGTATCGAAGATGCATGCACAAATCGACTTTTTGGGCCAAAAACGTGTTTTAGCATTTTTTTTGCCTGAAAATTGAAATTTTTCTAGCACAGTACAAATCGCTTCTGAGACCCAAAAAACTCGATTTTCCGGTGTTTTTAGGCTAAATTTGGGATATAAACGGGTATCGAAGATGCATGCACAAATCGACTTTTTGGGCCAAAAAAACGTGTTTTAGCATTTTTTTTGCCTGAAAATTGATTTTTTTCTAGAACAGTACAAATCGCTTCTGAGACCCAAAAAACTCGATTTTTCGGTGTTTTTAGGCTAAATTTGGGATATAAACGGGTATCGAAGATGCATGCACAAATCGACTTTTTGGGCCAAAAAAAACGTGTTTTAGCATTTTTTTTGCCTGAAAATTGATTTTTTTCTAGCACAGTACAAATCGCTTCTGAGACTCAAAAAACTCGATTTTTCGGTGTTTTTAGGCTAAATTTGGGATATAAACGGGTATCGAAGATGCATGCACAAATCGACTTTTTGGGCCAAAAAAACGTGTTTTAGCATTTTTTTTGCCTGAAAATTGATTTTTTTCTAAAACAGTGTAGACATGTACAAATCGCTTCTGAGACCCAAAAAACTCGATTTTTCGGTGTTTTTAGGCTAAATTTGGGATATAAACGGGTATCGAAGATGCATGCACAAATCGACTTTTTGGGCCAAAAAAACGTGTTTTAGCATTTTTTTTGCCTGAAAATTGAATTTTTTCTAGCACAGTACAAATCGCTTCTGAGACCCAAAAAACTCGATTTTTCGGTGTTTTTAGGCAAAATTTGGGATATAAACGGGTATCGAAGATGCATGCACAAATCGACTTTTTGGGCCAAAAAAACCGTGTTTTATCATTTTTTTTGCCTGAAAATTAAAATTTTTCTAACACAGTACAAATCGCTTCTGAGACCAAAAAAACTCAATTTTTCGGTATTTTTAGGCTAAATTTGGGATATAAACGGGTATCGAAGATGCATGCACAAATCGACTTTTTGGGCCAAAAAAACGTGTTTTAGCATTTTTTTTGCCTGAAAATTGAAATTTTTCTAGCACAGTACAAATCGCTTCTGAGACCCAAAAAACTCGATTTTTCGGTGTTTTTAGGCTAAATTTGGGATATAAACGGGTATCGAAGATGCATGCACAAATCGACTTTTTGGGCCAAAAAAACGTGTTTTAGCATTTTTTTTGCCTGAAAATTGAAATTTTTCTAGCACAGTACAAATCGCTTCTGAGACCCAAAAAACTCGATTTTTCGGTGTTTTTAGGCTAAATTTGGGATATAAACGGGTATCGAAGATGCATGCACAAATCGACTTTTTGGGCCAAAAAAACGTGTTTTAGCATTTTTTTTGCCTGAAAATTGAAATTTTTCTAGCACAGTACAAATCGCTTCTGAGACCCAAAAAACTCGATTTTTCGGTGTTTTTAGGCTAAATTTGGGATATAAACGGGTATCGAAGATGCATGCACAAATCGACTTCTGAGACCCAAAAAACTCGATTTTTCGGTGTTTTTAGGCTAAATTTGGGATATAAACGGGTATCGAAGATGCATGCACAAATCGACTTTTTGGGCCAAAAAAACGTGTTTTAACATTTTTTTTGCCTGAAAATTGAAATTTTTCAAGCACAGTACAAATCGCTTCTGAGACCCAAAAAACTCGATTTTTCGGTGTTTTTAGGCTAAATTTGGGATATAAACGGGTATCGAAGATGCATGCACAAATCGACTTTTTGGGCCAAAAAAACGTGTTTTAGCATTTTTTTTGCCTGAAAATTGATTTTTTTCTAGAACAGTTTAGACATGTACAAATCGCTTCTGAGACCCAAAAAACTCGATTTTTCGGTGTTTTTAGGCTAAATTTGGGATATAAACGGGTATCGAAGATGCATGCACAAATCGACTATTTGGGCCAAAAAAACGTGTTTTAGCATTTTTTTGCCTGAAAATTTATTTTTTTCTAGAACAGTGTAGACATGTACAAATCGCTTCTGAGACCCAAAAAACTCGATTTTTCGGTGTTTTTAGGCTAAATTTGGGATATAAACGGGTATCGAAGATGCATGCACAAATCGACTTTTTGGGCCAAAAAAACGTGTTTTAGCATTTTTTTTGCCTGAAAATTGATTTTTTTCTAGAACAGTGTAGACATGTACAAATCGCTTCTGAGACCCAAAAAACTCGATTTTTCGGTGTTTTTAGGCTAAATTTGGGATATAAACGGGTATCGAAGATGTATGCAGAAATCGACTTTTTGGGCCAAAAAAACGTGTTTTAGCATTTTTTTTGCCTGAAAATTGTTTTTTTTCTAGAACAGTGTAGATATGTACAAATCGCTTCTGAGACCCAAAAAACTCGATTTTTCGGTGTTTTTAGGCTAAATTTGGGATATAAACGGGTATCGAAGATGCATGCACAAATCGACTTTTTGGGCCATAAAAACGTGTTTTAGCATTTTTTTTGCCTGAAAATTGAAATTTTTCTAGCTCAGTACAAATCGCTTCTGAGACCCAAAAAACTCGATAATTTCGGTGTTTTTAGGCTAAATTTGGGATATAAACGGGTATCGAAGATGCATGGACAAATCGACTTTTTGGGCCAAAAAAACGTGTTTTAGCATTCTTTTTGCCTGATTTTTTTTTTTTTTTAGCACAGTACAAATCGCTTCTGAGACCCAAAAAACTCGATTTTTCAGTGTTTTTAGGCTAAATTTGGGATATAAACGGGTATCGAAGATGCATGCACAAATCGACTTTTTGGGCCAAAAACGTGTTTTAGCATTTTTTTTGCCTGAAAATTGAAATTTTTCTAGCACAGTACAAATCGCTTCTGAGACCCAAAAAACTCGATTTTCCGGTGTTTTTAGGCTAAATTTGGGATATAAACGGGTATCGAAGATGCATGCACAAATCGACTTTTTGGGCCAAAAAAACGTGTTTTAGCATTTTTTTTGCCTGAAAATTGATTTTTTTCTAGAACAGTACAAATCGCTTCTGAGACCCAAAAAACTCGATTTTTCGGTGTTTTTAGGCTAAATTTGGGATATAAACGGGTATCGAAGATGCATGCACAAATCGACTTTTTGGGCCAAAAAAACGTGTTTTAGCATTTTTTTTGCCTGAAAATTGATTTTTTTCTAGCACAGTACAAATCGCTTCTGAGACCCAAAAAACTCGATTTTTCGGTTTTTTTAGGCTAAATTTGGGATATAAACGGGTATCGAAGATGCATGCACAAATCGACTTTTTGGGCCAAAAAAACGTGTTTTAGCATTTTTTTTGCCTGAAAATTGATTTTTTTCTAGAACAGTGTAGACATGTACAAATCGCTTCTGAGACCCAAAAAACTCGATTTTTCGGTGTTTTTAGGCTAAATTTGGGATATAAACGGGTATCGAAGATGCATGCACAAATCGACTTTTTGGGCCAAAAAAACGTGTTTTAGCATTTTTTTTGCCTGAAAATTGAAATTTTTCTAGCACAGTACAAATCGCTTCTGAGACCCAAAAAACTCGATTTTTCGGTGTTTTTAGGCAAAATTTGGGATATAAACGGGTATCGAAGATGCATGCACAAATCGACTTTTTGGGCAAAAAAAAACGTGTTTTATCATTTTTTTTGCCTGAAAATTAAAATTTTTCTAACACAGTACAAATCGCTTCTGAGACCAGAAAAACTCAATTTTTCGGTATTTTTAGGCTAAATTTGGGATATAAACGGGTATCGAAGATGCATGCACAAATCGACTTTTTGGGCCAAAAAAATGTGTTTTAGCATTTTTTTTGCCTGAAAATTGAAATTTTTCTAGCACAGTACAAATCGCTTCTGAGACCCAAAAAACTCGATTTTTCGGTGTTTTTAGGCTAAATTTGGGATATAAAAGGGTATCGAAGATGCATGCACAAATCGACTTTTTGGGCCAAAAAAACGTGTTTTAGCATTTTTTTTGCCTGAAAATTGAAATTTTTCTAGCACAGTACAAATCGCTTCTGAGACCCAAAAAACTCGATTTTTCGGTGTTTTTAGGCTAAATTTGGGATATAAACGGGTATCGAAGATGCATGCACAAATCGACTTTTTGGGCCAAAAAAACGTGTTTTAGCATTTTTTTTGCCTGAAAATTGAAATTTTTCTAGCACAGTACAAATCGCTTCTGAGACCCAAAAAACTCGATTTTTCGGTGTTTTTAGGCTAAATTTGGGATATAAACGGGTATCGAAGATGCATGCACAAATCGACTTCTGAGACCCAAAAAACTCGATTTTTCGGTGTTTTTAGGCTAAATTTGGGATATAAACGGGTATCGAAGATGCATGCACAAATCGACTTTTTGGGCCAAAAAAACGTGTTTTAACATTTTTTTTGCCTGAAAATTGAAATTTTTCTAGCACAGTACAAATCGCTTCTGAGACCCAAAAAACTCGATTTTTCGGTGTTTTTAGGCTAAATTTGGGATATAAACGGGTATCGAAGATGCATGCACAAATCGACTTTTTGGGCCAAAAAAACGTGTTTTAGCATTTTTTTTGCCTGAAAATTGATTTTTTTCTAGAACAGTTTAGACATGTACAAATCGCTTCTGAGACCCAAAAAACTCGATTTTTCGGTGTTTTTAGGCTAAATTTGGGATATAAACGGGTATCGAAGATGCATGCACAAATCGACTATTTGGGCCAAAAAAACGTGTTTTAGCATTTTTTTGCCTGAACATTTATTTTTTTCTAGAACAGTGTAGACATGTACAAATCGCTTCTGAGACCCAAAAAACTCGATTTTTCGGTGTTTTTAGGCTAAATTTGGGATATAAACGGGTATCGAAGATGCATGCACAAATCGACTTTTTGGGCCAAAAAAACGTGTTTTAGCATTTTTTTTGCCTGAAAATTGATTTTTTTCTAGAACAGTGTAGACATGTACAAATCGCTTCTGAGACCCAAAAAACTCGATTTTTCGGTGTTTTTAGGCTAAATTTGGGATATAAACGGGTATCGAAGATGTATGCAGAAATCGACTTTTTGGGCCAAAAAAACGTGTTTTAGCATTTTTTTTGCCTGAAAATTGATTTTTTTCTAGAACAGTGTAGATATGTACAAATCGCTTCTGAGACCCAAAAAACTCGATTTTTCGGTGTTTTTAGGCTAAATTTGGGATATAAACGGGTATCGAAGATGCATGCACAAATCGACTTTTTGGGCCATAAAAACGTGTTTTAGCATTTTTTTTGCCTGAAAATTGAAATTTTTCTAGCACAGTACAAATCGCTTCTGAGACCCAAAAAACTCGATTTTTCGGTGTTTTTAGGCTAAATTTGGGATATAAACGGGTATCGAAGATGCATGGACAAATCGACTTTTTGGGCCAAAAAAACGTGTTTTAGCATTCTTTTTGCCTGAATTTTTTTTTTTTTTTAGCACAGTACAAATCGCTTCTGAGACCCAAAAAACTCGATTTTTTCGGTGTTTTTAGGCTAAATTTGGGATATAAACGGGTATCGAAGATGCATGCACAAATCGACTTTTTGTGCCAAAAAAACGTGTTTTAGCATTTTTTTTGCCTGAAAATTGATTTTTTTCTAGAACAGTACAAATCGCTTCTGAGACCCAAAAAACTTGATTTTTCGGTGTTTTTAGGCTAAATTTGGGATATAAACGGGTATCGAAGATGCATGGACAAATCGACTTTTTGGGCCAAAAAAACGTGTTTTAGCATTTTTTTTGCCTGAATTTTTTTTTTTTTTAGCACAGTACAAATCGCTTCTGAGACCCAAAAAACTCGATTTTTTCGGTGTTTTTAGGCTAAATTTGGGATATAAACGGGTATCGAAGATGCATGCACAAATCGACTTTTTGGGCCAAAAAAACGTGTTTTTGCATTTTTTTTGCCTGAAAATTGAAATTTTTCTAGCACAGTACAAATCGCTTCTGAGACCCAAAAAACTCGATTTTTCGGTGTTTTTAGGCTAAATTTGGGATATAAACGGGTATCGAAGATGCATGCACAAATCGACTTTTTGGGCCAAAAACACGTGTTTTAGCATTTTTTTTGCCTGAAAATTGATTTTTTTCTAGAACAGTGTAGACATGTACAAATCGCTTCTGAGACCCAAAAAACTCGATTTTTCGGTGTTTTTAGGCTAAATTTGGGATATAAACGGGTATCGAAGATGTATGCAGAAATCGACTTTTTGGGCCAAAAAAACGTGTTTTAGCATTTTTTTTGCCTGAAAATTGATTTTTTTCTAGAACAGTGTAGATATGTACAAATCGCTTCTGAGACCCAAAAAACTCGATTTTTCGGTGTTTTTAGGCTAAATTTGGGATATAAACGGGTATCGAAGATGCATGCACAAATCGACTTTTTGGGCCATAAAAACGTGTTTTAGCATTTTTTTTGCCTGAAAATTGAAATTTTTCTAGCACAGTACAAATCGCTTCTGAGACCCAAAAAACTCGATTTTTCGGTGTTTTTAGGCTAAATTTGGGATATAAACGGGTATCGAAGATGCATGGACAAATCGACTTTTTGGGCCAAAAAAACGTGTTTTAGCATTCTTTTTGCCTGATTTTTTTTTTTTTTTTTTGCACAGTACAAATCGCTTCTGAGACCCAAAAAACTCGATTTTTTCGGTGTTTTTAGGCTAAATTTGGGATATAAACGGGTATCGAAGATGCATGCACAAATCGACTTTTTGTGCCAAAAAAACGTGTTTTAGCATTTTTTTTGCCTGAAAATTGATTTTTTTCTAGAACAGTACAAATCGCTTCTGAGACCCAAAAAACTTGATTTTTCGGTGTTTTAGGCTAAATTTGGGATATAAACGGGTATCGAAGATGCATGCACAAATCGACTTTTTGGGCCAAAAAAACGTGTTTTTGCATTTTTTTTGCCTGAAAATTGAAATTTTTCTAGCACAGTAGAAATCGCTTCTGAGACCCAAAAAACTCGATTTTTCGGTGTTTTTAGGCTAAATTTGAGATATAAACGGGTATCGAAGATGCATGCACAAATCGACTTCTGAGACCCAAAAAACTCGATTTTTCGGTGTTTTTAGGCTAAATTTGGGATATAAACGGGTATCGAAGATGCATGCACAAATCGACTTTTTGTGCCAAAAAAACGTGTTTTAGCATTTTTTTTGCCTGAAAATTGAAATTTTTCTAGCACAGTACAAATCGCTTCTGAGACCCAAAAAACTAAATTTTTCGGTATTTTTAGGCTAAATTTGGGATATAAACGGGTATCGAAGATGCATGCACAAATCGACTTTTTGGGCCAAAAAAACGTGTTTTAGCATTTTTTTTGCCTGAAAATCGAAATTTTTCTAGCACAGTACAAATCGCTTCTGATACCCAAAAAACTCGATTTTTCGGTGTTTTTAGGCTAAATTTGGGATATAAACGGGTATCGAAGATGCATGCACAAATCGACTTTTTGGACCAAAAAAACGTGTTTTAGCATTTTTTTTGCCTGAAAATTGAAATTTTTCTAGCACAGTACAAATCGCTTCTGAGACCCAAAAAACTCGATTTTTCGGTGTTTTTAGGCTAAATTTGGGATATAAACGGGTATCGAAGATGCATGCACAAATCGACTTCTGAGACCCAAAAAACTTGATTTTTCGGTGTTTTTAGGCTAAATTTGGGATATAAACGGGTATCGAAGATGCATGCACAAATCGAATTTTTGGGCCAAAAAAACGTGTTTTAACATTTTTTTTGCCTGAAAATTGAAATTTTTCTAGCACAGTACAAATCGCTTCTGAGACCCAAAAAACTCGATTTTTCGGTGTTTTTAGGCTAAATTTGGGATATAAACGGGTATCGAAGATGCATGCACAAATCGACTTTTTGGGCCAAAAAAACGTGTTTTAGCATTTTTTTTGCCTGAAAATTGATTTATTTCTAGAACAGTGTAGACATGTACAAATCGCTTCTGAGACCCAAAAAACTCGATTTTTCGGTGTTTTTAGGCTAAATTTGCGATATAAACGGGTATCGAAGATGCATGCACAAATCGACTTTTTGGGCCAAAAAAACGTGTTTTAGCATTTTTTTGCCTGAAAATTTATTTTTTTCTAGAACAGTGTAGACATGTACAAATCGCTTCTGAGACCCAAAAAACTCGATTTTTCGGTGTTTTTAGGCTAAATTTGGGATATAAACGGGTATCGAAGATGCATGCACAAATCGACTTTTTGGGCCAAAAAAACGTGTTTTAGCATTTTTTTTGCCTGAAAATTGATTTTTTTCTAGAACAGTGTAGACATGTACAAATCGCTTCTGAGACCCAAAAAACTCGATTTTTCGGTGTTTTTAGGCTAAATTTGGGATATAAACGGGTATCGAAGATGTATGCAGAAATCGACTTTTTGGGCCAAAAAAACGTGTTTTAGCATTTTTTTTCCTGAAAATTGATTTTTTTCTAGAACAGTGTAGATATGTACAAATCGCTTCTGAGACCCAAAAAACTCGATTTTTCGGTGTTTTTAGGCTAAATTTGGGATATAAACGGGTATCGAAGATGTATGCAGAAATCGACTTTTTGGGCCATAAAAACGTGTTTTAGCATTTTTTTTGCCTGAAAATTGAAATTTTTCTAGCACAGTACAAATCGCTTCTGAGACCCAAAAAACTCGATTTTTCGGTGTTTTTAGGCTAAATTTGGGATATAAACGGGCATCGAAGATGCATACACAAATCGACTTTTTGGGCCAAAAAAACGTGTTTTAGCATTTTTTTGGCCTGAAAATTAATTTTTTTCTAGCACAGTACAAATCGCTTCTGAGACCCAAAAAACTCGATTTTTCGGTGTTTTTAGGCTAAATTTGGGATAAAAACGGGTATCGCAGATGCATGCACAAATCGACTTTTTGGGCCAAAAAAACGGGTTTTAGCATTTTTTTTGCCTGAAAATTGATTTTTTTCTAGAACAGTGTAGACATGTACAAATCGCTTCTGAGACCCAAAAAACTCGATTTTTCGGTGTTTTTAGGCTAAATTTGGGATATAAACGGGTATCGAAGATGCATGCACAAATCGACTTTTTGGGCCAAAAAAACGTGTTTTAGCATTTTTTTTGCCTGAAAATTGATTTTTTTCTAGAACAGTGTAGACATGTACAAATCGCTTCTGAGACCCAAAAAACTCGATTTTTCGGTGTTTTTAGGCTAAATTTGGGATATAAACGGGTATCGAAGATGCATGGACAAAACGACTTTTTGGGCCAAAAAAACGTGTTTTAGCATTCTTTTTGCCGAATTTTTTTTTTTTTTAGCACAGTACAAATCGCTTCTGAGACCCAAAAAACTCGATTTTTCGGTGTTTTTAGGCTAAATTTGGGATATAAACGGGTATCGAAGATGCATGCACAAATCGACTTTTTGTGCCAAAAAAACGTGTTTTAGCATTGTTTTTGCCTGAAAATTGATTTTTTTCTAGAACAGTACAAATCGCTTCTGAGACCCAAAAAACTTGATTTTTCGGTGTTTTTAGGCTAAATTTGGGATATAAACGGGTATCGAAGATGCATGCACAAATCGACTTTTTGGGCCAAAAAAACATGTTTTAGCATTTTTTTTGCCTGAAAATTGAAATTTTTCTAGCACAGTACAAATCGCTTCTGAGACCCAAAAAACTCGAATTTTCGGTGTTTTTAGGCTAAATTTGGGATATAAACGGGTATCAAAGATGCATGCGCAAATCGACTTTTTGGGCCAAAAAAACGTGTTTTAGCATTTTTTTTGCCTGAAAATTGATTTTTTTCTAGAACAGTGTAGACATGTACAAATCGCTTCTGAGACCCAAAAAACTCGATTTTTCGGTGTTTTTAGGCTAAATTTGGGATATTAACGGGTATCGAAGATGCATGCACAAATCGACTTTTTGGGCCAAAAAAACGTGTTTTAGCATTTTTTTTGCTTGAAAATTGATTTTTTTCTAGAACAGTGTAGACATGTACAAATCGCTTCTGAGACCCAAAAAACTCGATTTTTCGGTGTTTTTAGGCTAAATTTGGGATATAAACGGTTATCAAAGATGCATGCACAAATCGACTTTTTGGGCCAAAAAAACGTGTTTTAGCATTTTTTTTGCCTGAAAATTGATTTTTTTCTAGAACAGCGTAGACATGTACAAATCGCTTCTGAGACCCAAAAAACTCGAATTTTCGGTGTTTTTAGGCTAAATTTGGGATATAAACGGGTATCGAAGATGCATGCACAAATCGACTTTTTGGGCCAAAAAAACATATTTTAGATTTTTTTTTGCCTGAAAATTGTTTTTTTTCTAGCACAGTACAAATCGTTTCTGAGACCCAAAACACTCGATTTTTCGGTGTTTTTAGGCTAAATTTGGGATATAAACGGGTATCGAAGATGCATGCACAAATCGACTTTTTGGGCCAAAAAAACGTGTTTTAGCATTTTCTTTGCCTGAAAATTGATTTTTTTCTAGAACAGTACAAATCGCTTATGAGACCCGAAAAACTCGATTTTTCGGTGTTTTTAGGCTAAATTTGGGATATAAACGGGTATCGAAGATGCATGCACAAATCGACTTTTTGGGCCAAAAAAACATGTTTTAGCATTTTTTTTGCCTGAAAATTGAAATTTTTCTAGCACAGTACAAATCGCTTCTGAGACCCAAAAAACTAATTTTTTCGGTGTTTTTAGGCTAAATTTGGGATATAAACGGGTATCGAAGATGCATGCGAAAATCGACTTTTTGGGCCAAAAAAACGTGTTTTAGCATTTTTTTTGCCTGAAAATTGATTTTTTTCTAGAACAGTGTAGACATGTACAAATCGCTTCTGAGACCCAAAAAACTCGATTTTTCGGTGTTTTTAGGCTAAATTTGGGATATTAACGGGTATCAAAGATGCATGCACAAATCGACTTTTTGAGCCAAAAAAACGTGTTTTAGCATTTTTTTTGCTTGAAAATAGATTTTTTTCTAGAACAGTGTAGACATGTACAAATCGCTTCTGAGACCCAAAAAACTCGATTTTTCGTTGTTTTTAGGCTAAATTTGGGATATAAACGGGTACCGAAGATGCATGCACAAATCGACTTTTTGGGCCAAAAAAACGTGTTTTAGCATTTTTTTGGCCTGAAAATTGATTTTTTTCTAGAACAGTGTAGACATGTACAAATCGTTTCTGAGACCCAAAAAACTCGATTTTTCGGTGTTTTTAGGCTAAATTTGGGATATAAACGGGTATCGAAGATGCATGCACAAATCGACTTTTTGGGCCAAAAAAATGTGTTTTAGCATTTTTTTTGCCTGAAAATTGAATTTTTTTCTAGAATAGTTTAGACATGTACAAATCGCTTCTGAGACCCGAAAAACTCGATTTTTCGGTGTTTTTAGGCTAAATTTGGGATATAAACGGGTATCGAAGATGCATGCACAAATCGACTTTTTGGGCCAAAAAAACGTGTTTAGCATTTTTTTTGCCTGAAAATTGAAAATTTTCTAGCACAGTACAAATCTCTTCTGAGACCCAAAAAACTCGATTTTTCGGTGTTTTTAGGCTAAATTTGGGATATAAACGGGTATCGAAGATGCATGCAGAAATCGACTTTTTGGGCCAAAAAAACGTGTTTTAGCATTTGTTTTGCCTGAAAATTGATTTTTTTCTAGAACAGTGTAGACATGTACAAATCGCTTCTGAGACCCAAAAACTCGATTTTTCGGTGTTTTTAGGCTAAATTTGGGATATAAACGGGTATCGAAGATGCATGGACAAAACGACTTTTTGGGCCAAAAAAACGTGTTTTAGCATTCTTTTTGCCGAATTTTTTTTTTTTTTAGCACAGTACAAATCGCTTCTGAGACCCAAAAAACTCGATTTTTCGGTGTTTTTAGGCTAAATTTGGGATATAAACGGGTATCGAAGATGCATGCACAAATCGACTTTTTGTGCCAAAAAAACGTGTTTTAGCATTTTTTTTGCCTGAAAATTGATTTTTTTCTAGAACAGTACAAATCGCTTCTGAGACCCAAAAAACTTGATTTTTCGGTGTTTTTAGGCTAAATTTGGGATATAAACGGGTATCGAAGATGCATGCACAAATCGACTTTTTGGGCCAAAAAAACATGTTTTAGCATTTTTTTTGCCTGAAAATTGAAATTTTTCTAGCACAGTACAAATCGCTTCTGAGACCCAAAAAACTCGAATTTTCGGTGTTTTTAGGCTAAATTTGGGATATAAACGGGTATCAAAGATGCATGCGCAAATCGACTTTTTGGGCCAAAAAAACGTGTTTTAGCATTTTTTTTGCCTGAAAATTGATTTTTTTCTAGAACAGTGTAGACATGTACAAATCGCTTCTGAGACCCAAAAAACTCGATTTTTCGGTGTTTTTAGGCTAAATTTGGGATATTAACGGGTATCGAAGATGCATGCACAAATCGACTTTTTGGGCCAAAAAAACGTGTTTTAGCATTTTTTTTGCTTGAAAATTGATTTTTTTCTAGAACAGTGTAGACATGTACAAATCGCTTCTGAGACCCAAAAACTCGATTTTTCGGTGTTTTTAGGCTAAATTTGGGATATAAACGGGTATCGAAGATGCATGGACAAAACGACTTTTTGGGCCAAAAAAACGTGTTTTAGCATTCTTTTTGCCGATTTTTTTTTTTTTTAGCACAGTACAAATCGCTTCTGAGACCCAAAAAACTCGATTTTTCGGTGTTTTTAGGCTAAATTTGGGATATAAACGGGTATCGAAGATGCATGCACAAATCGACTTTTTGTGCCAAAAAAACGTGTTTTAGCATTTTTTTTGCCTGAAAATTGATTTTTTTCTAGAACAGTACAAATCGCTTCTGAGACCCAAAAAACTTGATTTTTCGGTGTTTTTAGGCTAAATTTGGGATATAAACGGGTATCGAAGATGCATGCACAAATCGACTGTTTGGGCCAAAAAAACATGTTTTAGCATTTTTTTTGCCTGAAAATTGAAATTTTTCTAGCACAGTACAAATCGCTTCTGAGACCCAAAAAACTCGAATTTTCGGTGTTTTTAGGCTAAATTTGGGATATAAACGGGTATCAAAGATGCATGCGCAAATCGACTTTTTGGGCCAAAAAAACGTGTTTTAGCATTTTTTTTGCCTGAAAATTGATTTTTTTCTAGAACAGTGTAGACATGTACAAATCGCTTCTGAGACCCAAAAAACTCGATTTTTCGGTGTTTTTAGGCTAAATTTGGGATATTAACGGGTATCGAAGATGCATGCACAAATCGACTGTTTGGGCCAAAAAAACGTGTTTTAGCATTTTTTTTGCTTGAAAATTGATTTTTTTCTAGAACAGTGTAGACATGTACAAATCGCTTCTGAGACCCAAAAAACTCGATTTTTCGGTGTTTTTAGGCTAAATTTGGGATATAAACGGTTATCAAAGATGCATGCACAAATCGACTTTTTGGGCCAAAAAAACGTGTTTTAGCATTTTTTTTGCCTGAAAATTGATTTTTTTCTAGAACAGTGTAGACATGTACAAATCGCTTCTGAGACCCAAAAAACTCGAATTTTCGGTGTTTTTAGGCTAAATTTGGGATATAAACGGGTATCGAAGATGCATGCACAAATCGACTTTTTGGGCCAAAAAAACATATTTTAGATTTTTTTTTGCCTGAAAATTGTTTTTTTTCTAGCACAGTACAAATCGTTTCTGAGACCCAAAACACTCGATTTTTCGGTGTTTTTAGGCTAAATTTGGGATATAAACGGGTATCGAAGATGCATGCACAAATCGACTTTTTGGGCCAAAAAAACGTGTTTTAGCATTTTTTTTGCCTGAAAATTGATTTTTTTCTAGAACAGTACAAATCGCTTATGAGACCCGAAAAACTCGATTTTTCGGTGTTTTTAGGCTAAATTTGGGATATAAACGGGTATCGAAGATGCATGCACAAATCGACTTTTTGGGCCAAAAAAACATGTTTTAGCATTTTTTTTGCCTGAAAATTGAAATTTTTCTAGCACAGTACAAATCGCTTCTGAGACCCAAAAAACTAAATTTTTCGGTGTTTTTAGGCTAAATTTGGGATATAAACGGGTATCGAAGATGCATGCGAAAATCGACTTTTTGGGCCAAAAAAACGTGTTTTAGCATTTTTTTTGCCTGAAAATTGATTTTTTTCTAGAACAGTGTAGACATGTACAAATCGCTTCTGAGACCCAAAAAACTCGATTTTTCGGTGTTTTTAGGCTAAATTTGGGATATTAACGGGTATCAAAGATGCATGCACAAATCGACTTTTTGAGCCAAAAAAACGTGTTTTAGCATTTTTTTTGCTTGAAAATAGATTTTTTTCTAGAACAGTGTAGACATGTACAAATCGCTTCTGAGACCCAAAAAACTCGATTTTTCGTTGTTTTTAGGCTAAATTTGGGATATAAACGGGTACCGAAGATGCATGCACAAATCGACTTTTTGGGCCAAAAAAACGTGTTTTAGCATTTTTTTGGCCTGAAAATTGATTTTTTTCTAGAACAGTGTAGACATGTACAAATCGTTTCTGAGACCCAAAAAACTCGATTTTTCGGTGTTTTTAGGCTAAATTTGGGATATAAACGGGTATCGAAGATGCATGCACAAATCGACTTTTTGGGCCAAAAAAATGTGTTTTAGCATTTTTTTTGCCTGAAAATTGAATTTTTTTCTAGAATAGTTTAGACATGTACAAATCGCTTCTGAGACCCGAAAAACTCGATTTTTCGGTGTTTTTAGGCTAAATTTGGGATATAAACGGGTATCGAAGATGCATGCACAAATCGACTTTTTGGGCCAAAAAAACGTGTTTAGCATTTTTTTTGCCTGAAAATTGAAAATTTTCTAGCACAGTACAAATCTCTTCTGAGACCCAAAAAACTCGATTTTTCGGTGTTTTTAGGCTAAATTTGGGATATAAACGGGTATCGAAGATGCATGCAGAAATCGACTTTTTGGGCCAAAAAAACGTGTTTTAGCATTTGTTTTGCCTGAAAATTGATTTTTTTCTAGAACAGTGTAGACATGTACAAATCGCTTCTGAGACCCAAAAACTCGATTTTTCGGTGTTTTTAGGCTAAATTTGGGATATAAACGGGTATCGAAGATGCATGCACAAATCGACTTTTTGGGCCAAAAAAACGTGTTTTAGCATTTTTTTTGCCAGAAAATTGAAATTTTTCTAGAACAGTGTAGACATGTACAAATCGCTTCTGAGACCCAAAAAACTCGATTTTTCGGTGTTTTTAGGCTAAATTTGGGATATTAACGGGTATCGAAGATGCATGCACAAATCGACTTTTTGGGCCAAAAAAACGTGTTTTAGCATTTTTTTTGCTTGAAAATTGATTTTTTTCTAGAACAGTGTAGACATGTACAAATCGCTTCTGAGACCCAAAAAACTCGATTTTTCGGTGTTTTTAGGCTAAATTTGGGATATAAACGGTTATCGAAGATGCATGCACAAATCGACTTTTTGGGCCAAAAAAACGTGTTTTAGCATTTTTTTTGCCTGAAAATTGATTTTTTTCTAGAACAGTGTAGACATGTACAAATCGCTTCTGAGACCCAAAAAACTCGAATTTTCGGTGTTTTTAGGCTAAATTTGGGATATAAACGGGTATCGAAGATGCATGCACAAATCGACTTTTTGGGCCAAAAAAACGTATTTTAGATTTTTTTTTGCCTGAAAATTGTTTTTTTTCTAGCACAGTACAAATCGTTTCTGAGACCCAAAACACTCGATTTTTCGGTGTTTTTAAGCTAAATTTGGGATATAAACGGGTATCGAAGATGCATGCACAAATCGACTTTTTGGGCCAAAAAAACGTGTTTTAGCATTTTTTTTGCCTGAAAATTGATTTTTTTCTAGAACAGTACAAATCGCTTATGAGACCCGAAAAACTCGATTTTTCGGTGTTTTTAGGCTAAATTTGGGATATAAACGGGTATCGAAGATGCATGCACAAATCGACTTTTTGGGCCAAAAAAACATGTTTTAGCATTTTTTTTGCCTGAAAATTGAAATTTTTCTAGCACAGTACAAATCGCTTCTGAGACCCAAAAAACTTAATTTTTCGGTGTTTTTAGGCTAAATTTGGGATATAAACGGGTATCGAAGATGCATGCGAAAATCGACTTTTTGGGCCAAAAAAACGTGTTTTAGCATTTTTTTTGCCTGAAAATTGATTTTTTTCTAGAACAATGTAGACATGTACAAATCGCTTCTGAGACCCAAAAAACTCGATTTTTCGGTGTTTTTAGGCTAAATTTGGGATATTAACGGGTATCAAAGATGCATGCACAAATCGACTTTTTGAGCCAAAAAAACGTGTTTTAGCATTTTTTTTGCTTGAAAATAGATTTTTTTCTAGAACAGTGTAGACATGTACAAATCGCTTCTGAGACCCAAAAAACTCGATTTTTCGTTGTTTTTAGGCTAAATTTGGGATATAAACGGGTATCGAAGATGCATGCACAAATCGACTTTTTGGGCCAAAAAAACGTGTTTTAGCATTTTTTTGGCCTGAAAATTGATTTTTTTCTAGAACAGTGTAGACATGTACAAATCGTTTCTGAGACCCAAAAAACTCGATTTTTCGGTGTTTTTAGGCTAAATTTGGGATATAAACGGGTATCGAAGATGCATGCACAAATCGACTTTTTGGGCCAAAAAAATGTGTTTTAGCATTTTTTTTGCCTGAAAATTGATTTTTTTTCTAGAATAGTTTAGACATGTACAAATCGCTTCTGAGACCCAAAAAACTCGATTTTTCGGTGTTTTTAGGCTAAATTTGGGATATAAACGGGTATCGAAGATGCATGCACAAATCGACTTTTTGGGCCAAAAAAACGTGTTTAGCATTTTTTTTGCCTGAAAATTGAAAATTTTCTAGCACAGTACAAATCTCTTCTGAGACCCAAAAAACTCGATTTTTCGGTGTTTTTAGGCTAAATTTGGGATATAAACGGGTATCGAAGATGCATGCAGAAATCGACTTTTTGGGCCAAAAAAACGTGTTTTAGCATTTGTTTTGCCTGAAAATTGATTTTTTTCTAGAACAGTGTAGACATGTACAAATCGCTTCTGAGACCCAAAAACTCGATTTTCCGGTGTTTTTAGGCTAAATTTGGGATATAAACGGGTATCGAAGATGCATGCACAAATCGACTTTTTGGGCCAAAAAAACGTGTTTTAGCATTTTTTTTGCCAGAAAATTGAAATTTTTCTAGCACAGTACAAATCGCTTCTGAGACCCAACAAACTCGATTTTTCGGTGTTTTTAGGCTAAATTTGGGATATAAACGGGTATCGAAGATGCATGCACAAATCGACTTTTTGGGCCAAAAAAACGTGTTTTAGCATTTGTTTTGCCTGAAAATTGATTTTTTTCTAGCACAGTACAAATCGCTTCTGAGACCCAAAAAACTCGATTTTCGGTGTTTTAGGCTAAATTTGGGATATAAACGGGAATCGAAGATGCATGCACAAATCGACTTTTTGGGCCAAAAAAACGTGTTTTAGCATTTTTTTTGCCTGAAAATTGATTTTTTTCGAGAACAGTGTAGACATGTACAAATCGCTTCTGAGACCCAAAAAACTCGATTTTTCGGTGTTTTTAGGCTAAATTTGGGATATAAACGGGTATCGAAGATGCATGCACAAATCGACATTTTGGGCCAAAAAAACGTGTTTTAGCATTTTTTTTGCCTGAAAATTGATTTTTTTCTAGAACAGTACAAATCGCTTCTGAGACCCAAAAAACTCGATTTTTCGGTGTTTTTAGGCTAAATTTGGGATATAAACGGGTATCGAAGATGCATGCACAAATCGACTTTTTGGGCCAAAAAAACATGTTTTAGCATTTTTTTTGCCTGAAAATTGATTTTTTTCTAGCACAGTACAAATCGCTTCTGAGACCCAAAAAACTCGATTTTTCAGTGTTTTTAGGCTAAATTTGGGATATAAACGGGTATCGAAGATGCATGCGAAAATCGACTTTTTGGGCCAAAAAAACGTGTTTTAGCATTTTTTTTGCCTGAAAATTGAAATTTTTCTAGAACAGTGTAGACATGTACAAATCGCTTCTGAGACCCAAAAAACTCGATTTTTCGGTGCTTTTAGGCTAAGTTTGGGATATTAACGGGTATCGAAGATGCATGCACAAATCGACTTTTTGGGCCAAAAAAACGTGTTTTAGCATTTTTTTTGCCTGAAAATTGAAATTTTTCTAGCACAGTACAAATCGCTTCTGAGACCCAAAAAACTCGATTTTTTGGTGTTTCTAGGCTAAATTTGGGATAAAAACGGGTATCGAAGATGCATGCACAAATCGACTTTTTGGGCCAAAAAAACGTGTTTTAGCATTTTTTTTGCCTGAAAATTGATTTTTTTCTAGCACAGTACAAATCGTTTCTGAGACCTAAAAAACTCGATTTTTCGGTGTTTTTAGGCTAAATTTGGGATATAAACGGGTATCGAAGATGCATGCACAAATCGACTTTTTGGGCCAAAAAAACGTGTTTTAGCATTTTTTTGGGCTTGAAAATTGATTTTTTTCTAGAACAGTGTAGACATGTACAAATCGCTTCTGAGACCCAAAAAACTCGATTTTTCGGTGCTTTTAGGCTAAATTTGGGATATAAACGGGTATCGAAGATGCATGCACAAATCGACTTTTTGGGCCAAAAAAACGTGTTTTAGCATTTTTTTTGCCTGAAAATTGAAATTTTTCTAGCACAGTACAAATCGCTTCTGAGACCCAAAAAACTCGATTTTTTGGTGTTTCTAGGCTAAATTTGGGATAAAAACGGGTATCGAAGATGCAAGCACAAATCGACTTTTTGGGCCAAAAAAACGTGTTTTAGCATTTTTTTTGCCTGAAAATTGATTTTTTTCTAGCACAGTACAAATCGTTTCTGAGACCCAAAAAACTCGATTTTTCGGTGTTTTTAGGCTAAATTTGGGATATAAACGGGTATCGAAGATGCATGCACAAATCGACTTTTTGGGAAAAAAAAAGGTTTTTAGCATTTTTTTTGCATGAAAATTGAAATTTTTCTAGCACAGTACAAATCGCTTCTGAGACCCAAAAAACTCGATTTTTCGGTGTTTTTAGGCTAAATTTGGGATATAAACGGGTATCGAAGATGCATGCACAAATTGACTTTTTGGGCCAAAAAAACGTGTTTTAGCAATTGTTTTGCCTGAAAATTGAAATTTTTCTAGCACAGTACAAATCGCTTCTGAGACCCAAAAGACTCGATTTTTCGGTGTTTTTAGGCTAAATTTGGGATATAAACGGGTATCGAAGATGCATGCACAAATCGAGTTTTTGGGCCAAAAAAACGTGTTTTAGCATTTTTTTTGCCTGAAAATTGAAATTTTTCTAGCACAGTACAAATCGCTTCTGAGACCCAAAAAACTCGATTTTTCGGTGTTTTTAGGCTAAATTTGGGATATAAACGGGTATCGAAGATGCATGCACAAATCGACTTTTTGGGCCAAAAAAACGTGTTTTAGCATTTTTTTTGCCTGAAAATTGATTTTTTTCTAGAACAGTGTAGACATGTACAAATCGCTTCTGAGACCCAAAAAACTCGATTTTTCGGTGTTTTTAGGCTAAATTTGGGATATAAACGGGTATCGAAGATGCATGCACAAATCGACTTTTTGGGCCAAAAAAACGTGTTTTAGCATTTTTTTTGCCTGAAAATTGATTTTTTTCTAGAACAGTGTAGACATGTACAAATCGCTTCTGAGACCCAAAAAACTCGATTTTTCGGTGTTTTTAGGCTAAATTTGGGATATAAACGGGTATCGAAGATGCATGCACAAATCGACTTTTTGGGCCAAAAAAACGTGTTTTAGCATTTTTTTTGCCTGAAAATTGATTTTTTTCTAGAACAGTGTAGACATGTACAAATCGCTTTTGAGACCAAAAAAACTCGATTTTTCGGTGTTTCTAGGCTAAATTTGGGATATAAACGGGTATCGAAGATGCATGCACAAATCGACTTTTTTGGCCAAAAAAACGTGTTTTAGCATTTTTTTTGCCTGAAAATTGATTTTTTTCTAGCACAGTACAAATCGTTTCTGAGACCCAAAAAACTCGATTTTTCGGTGTTTTTAGGCTAAATTTGGGATATAAACGGGTATCGAAGATGCATGCACAAATCGACTTTTTGGGCCAAAAAAACGTGCTTTAGCATTTTTTTTGCCTGAAAATTGAATTTTTTCTAGAACAATGTACTAATCGCTACTGAGACCCAAAAAACTCGATTTTTCGTTTTTTTTAGGCTATATTTGGGATATAAACGGGTATCGAAGATGCATGCACAAATCGACTTTTTGGGCCAAAAAAACGTGTTTAGCATTTTTTTTGCATGAAAATTGAAATTTTTCTAGCACAGTACAAATCGCTTCTGAGACCCAAAAAACTCGATTTTTCGGTGTTTTTAGGCTAAATTTGGGATATAAACGGGTATCGAAGATGCATGCACAAATTGACTTTTTGGGCCAAAAAAACGTGTTTTAGCATTTTTTTTGCCTGAAAATTGAAATTTTTCTAGCACAGTACAAATCGCTTCTGAGACCCAAAAAACTCGATTTTTCGGTGTTTTTAGGCTAAATTTGGGATATAAACGGGTATCGAAGATGCATGCACAAATCGACTTTTTGGGCCAAAAAAACGTGTTTTAGCATTTTTTTTGCATGAAAATTGAAATTTTTCTAGAACAGTGTAGACATGTACAAATCGCTTCTGAGACCAAAAAAACTCGATTTTTCGGTGTTTCTAGGCTAAATTTGGGATAAAAACGGGTATCGAAGATGCATGCACAAATCGACTTTTTGGGCCAAAAAAACGTGTTTTAGCATTTTTTTTGCCTGAAAATTGATTTTTTTCTAGCACAGTACAAATCGTTTCTGAGACCCAAAAAACTCGATTTTTCGGTGTTTTTAGGCTAAATTTGGGATATAAACGGGTATCGAAGATGCATGCACAAATCGAATTTTTGGGCCAAAAAAACGTGTTTTAGCATTTTTTTTTGCCTGAAAATTGAATTTTTTCTAGAACAATGTACTAATCGCTTCTGAGACCCAACAAACTCGATTTTTTGTTTGTTTTAGGCTATATTTGGGATATAAACGGGTATCGAAGATGCATGCACAAATCGACTTTTTGGGCCAAAAAAACGTGTTTAGCATTTTTTTTGCATGAAAATTGAAATTTTTCTAGCACAGTACAAATCGCTTCTGAGACCCAAAAAACTCGATTTTTCGGTGTTTTTAGGCTAAATTTGGGATATAAACGGGTATCGAAGATGCATGCACAAATTGACTTTTTGGGCCAAAAAAACTTGTTTTAGCATTTTTTTTGCCTGAAAATTGATATTTTTCTAGCACAGTACAAATCGCTTCTGAGACCCAAAAAACTCGATTTTTCGGTGTTTTTAGGCTAAATTTGGGATATAAACGGGTATCGAAGATGCATGCACAAATCGACTTTTTGGGCCAAAAAAACGTGTTTTAGCATTTTTTTTGCATGAAAATTGAAATTTTTCTAGATCAGTGTAGACATGTACAAATCGCTTCAGAGACCCAAAAAACTCGATTTTTCGGTGTTTCTAGGCTAAATTTGGGATAAAAACGGGTATCGAAGATGCATGCACAAATCGACTTTTTGGGCCAAAAAAACGTGTTTTAGCATTTTTTTTGCCTGAAAATTGATTTTTTTCTATCACAGTACAAATCGTTTCTGAGACCCAAAAAACTCGATTTTTCGGTGTTTTTAGGCTAAATTTGGGATATAAACGGGTATCGAAGATGCATGCACAAATCGACTTTTTGGGCCAAAAAAACGTGTTTTAGCATTTTTTTTGCCTGAAAATTGATTTTTTTCTAGAACAATGTACTAATCGCTTCTGAGACCCAACAAACTCGATTTTTTGTTTTTTTTAGGCTATATTTGGGATATAAACGGGTATCGAAGATGCATGCACAAATCGACTTTTTGGGCCAAAAAAACGTGTTTAGCATTTTTTTTGCATGAAAATTGAAATTTTTCTAGCACAGTACAAATCGCTTCTGAGACCCAAAAAACTCGATTTTTCGGTGTTTTTAGGCTAAATTTGGGATATAAACGGGTATCGAAGATGCATGCACAAATTGACTTTTTGGGCCAAAAAAACGTGTTTTAGCATTTTTTTTGCCTGAAAATTGAAATTTTTCTAGCACAGTACAAATCGCTTCTGAGACCCAAAAAACTCGATTTTTCGGTGTTTTTAGGCTAAATTTGGGATATAAACGGGTATCGAAGATGCATGCACAAATCGACTTTTTGGGCCAAAAAAACATGTTTTAGCATTTTTTTTGCCTGAAAATTGAAATTTTTCTAGCACAGTACAAATCGCTTCTGAGACCCAAAAAACTCGATTTTTCGGTGTTTTTAGGCTAAATTTGGGATATAAACGGGTATCGAAGATGCATGCACAAATCGAGTTTTTGGGCCAAAAAAACGTGTTTTAGCATTTTTTTTGCCTGAAAATTGAAATTTTTCTAGCACAGTACAAATCGCTTCTGAGACCCAAAAAACTCGATTTTTCGGTGTTTTTAGGCTAAATTTGGGATATAAACGGGTATCGAAGATGCATGCACAAATCGACTTTTTGGGCCAAAAAAACGTGTTTTAGCATTTTTTTTGCCTGAAAATTGATTTTTTTCTAGAACAGTGTAGACATGTACAAATCGCTTCTGAGACCCAAAAAACTCGATTTTTCGGTGTTTTTAGGCTAAATTTGGGATATAAACGGGTATCGAAGATGCATGCACAAATCGACTTTTTGGGCCAAAAAAACGTGTTTTAGCATTTTTTTTGCCTGAAAATTGATTTTTTTTCTAGAACAGTGTAGACATGTACAAATCGCTTCTGAGACCCAAAAAACTCGATTTTTCGGTGTTTTTAGGCTAAATTTGGGATATAAACGGGTATCGAAGATGCATGCACAAATCGACTTTTTTTGCCAAAAAAACGTGTTTTAGCATTTTTTTGCCTGAAAATTGATTTTTTTCTAGAACAGTGTAGACATGTACAAATCGCTTCTGATACCCAAAAAACTCGATTTTTCGGTGTTTCTAGGCTAAATTTGGGATATAAACGGGTATCGAAGATGCATGCACAAATCGACTTTTTGGGCCAAAAAAACGTGTTTTAGCATTTTTTTTGCCTGAAAATTGATTTTTTTTCTAGCACAGTACAAATCATTTCTGAGACCCAAAAAATCGATTTTTCGGTGTTTTTAGGCTAAATTTGGGAAATAAACGGGTATCGAAGATGCATGCACAAATCGACATTTTGGGCCAAAAAAACGTGTTTCAGCATTTTTTTTGCCTGAAAATTGATTTTTTTCTAGAACAGTGTAGACATGTACAAATCGCTTCAGAGACCCAAAAAACTCGATTTTTCGGTGTTTTTAGGCTAAATTTGGGATATAAACGGGTATCGAAGATGCATGCACAAATCGACTTTTTGGGCCAAAAAAACGTGTTTATCATTTTTTTGCCTGAAAATTGAAATTTTTCTAGCACAGTACAAATCGTTTCTGAGACCCAAAAAACTCGATTTTTCGGTGTTTTTTGGCTAAATTTGGGAAATAAACGGGTATCGAAGATGCATGCACAAATCGACTTTTTGGACCAAAAAAACATGTTTTAGCATTTTTTTTGCCTGAAAATTGATTTTTTTCTAGAACAGTGTAACATGTACAAATCGCTTCTGAGACCCAAAAAACTCGATTTTTCGGTGTTTTTAGGCTAAATTTGGGATATAAACGGGTATCGAAGATGCATGCACAAATCGACTTTTTGGGCCAAAAAATCATGTTCTAGCATTTTTTTTGCCTGAAAATTGATTTTTTTCTAGCACAGTACAAATCGCTTCTGAGACCCAAAAAACTCGATTTTTCGGTGTTTTTAGGCTAAATTTGGGATATAAACCGGTATCGAAGATGCATGCACAAATCGACTTTTTGGGCCAAAAAAACGTGTTTTTTGCATTTTTTTTGCCTGAAAATTGAAATTTTTCTAGCACAGTACAAATCGCTTCTGTGACCCAAAAAACTCGATTTTTCGGTGTTTTTAGGCTAAATTTGGGATATAAACGGGTATCGAAGATGCATGCACAAATCGACATTTTGGGCCAAAAAAACGTGTTTCACCATTTTTTTTGCCTGAAAATTGATTTTTTTCTAGAACAGTGTAGACATGTACAAATCGCTTCAGAGACCCAAAAAACTCGATTTTTCGGTGTTATTAGGCTAAATTTGGGATATAAACGGGTATCGAAGATGCATGCACAAATCGACTTTTTGGGCCAAAAAAACGTGTTTATCATTTTTTTGCCTGAAAATTGAAATTTTTCTAGCACAGTACAAATCGCTTCTGAGACCCAAAAAACTCGATTTTTCGGTGTTTTTAGGCTAAATTTGGGATATAAACGGGTATCGAAGATGCATGCACAAATCGACTTTTTGGACCAAAAAAACGTGTTTTAGTATTTTTTTTGCCTGAAAATTGAAATTTTTCTAGCACAGTACAAATCGCTTCTGAGACCAAAAAAACTCGATTTTTCGGTGTTTTTAGGCTAAATTTGGGATATAAACGGGTATCGAAGATGCATGCACAAATCGACTTTTTGGGCCAAAAAAACGTGTTTTAGCATTTTTTTTGCCTGAAAATTGATTTTTTTCTAGAACAGTGTAGACATGTACAAATCGCTTCTGAGACCCAAAAAACTCGATTTTTCGGTGTTTTTAGGCTAAATTTGGGATATAAACGTGTATCGAAGATGCATGCACAAATCGACTTTATGGGCCAAAAAAACGTGTTTTAGCATTTTTTTTGCCTGAAAATTGAAATTTTTCTAGCACAGTACAAATCGCTTCTGAGACCCAAAAAACTCGATTTTTCCGTGTTTTTAGGCTAAATTTGGGATATAAACGGGTATCGAAGATGCATGCACAAATCGACTTTTTGGGCCAAAAAAACGTGTTTTAGCATTTTTTTTGCCTGAAAATTGATTTTTTTCTAGCACAGTACAAATCGTTTCTGAGACCCAAAAAACTCGATTTTTCGGTGTTTTTTGGCTAAATTTGGGAAATAAACGGGTATCGAAGATGCATGCACAAATCGACTTTTTGGACCAAAAAAACATGTTTTAGCATTTTTTTTGCCTGAAAATTGATTTTTTTCTAGAACAGTGTAACATGTACAAATCGCTTCTGAGACCCAAAAAACTCGATTTTTCGGTGTTTTTAGGCTAAATTTGGGATATAAACGGGTATCGAAGATGCATGCACAAATCGACTTTTTGGGCCAAAAAATCATGTTCTAGCATTTTTTTTGCCTGAAAATTGAAATTTTTCTAGCACAGTACAAATCGCTTCTGAGACCCAAAAAACTCGATTTTTCGGTGTTTTTAGGCTAAATTTGGGATATAAACGGGTATCGAAGATGCATGCACAAATCTACTTTTTGGGCCAAAAAAACGTGTTTTTTGCATTTTTTTTGCCTGAAAATTGAAATTTTTCTAGCACAGTACAAATCGCTTCTGTGACCCAAAAAATTCGATTTTTCGGTGTTTTTAGGCTAAATTTGGGATATAAACGGGTATCGAAGATGCATGCACAAATCGACTTTTTGGGCCAAAAAAACATGTTTTAGCATTTTTTTTGCCTGAAAATTGAAATTTTTCTAGCACAGTACAAATCGCTTCTGAGACCCAAAAAACTCGATTTTTCGGTGTTTTTAGGCTAAATTTGGGATATAAACGGGTATCGAAGATGCATGCACAAATCGAGTTTTTGGGCCAAAAAAACGTGTTTTAGCATTTTTTTTGCCTAAAAATTGAAATTTTTCTAGCACAGTACAAATCGCTTCTGAGACCCAAAAAACTCGATTTTTCGGTGTTTTTAGGCTAAATTTGGGATATAAACGGGTATCGAAGATGCATGCACAAATCGACTTTTTGGGCCAAAAAAACGTGTTTTAGCATTTTTTTTGCCTGAAAATTGATTTTTTTCTAGAACAGTGTAGACATGTACAAATCGCTTCTGAGACCCAAAAAACTCGATTTTTCGGTGTTTTTAGGCTAAATTTGGGATATAATCGGGTATCGAAGATGCATGCACAAATCGACTTTTTGGGCCAAAAAAACGTGTTTTAACATTTTTTTTGCCTGAAAATTGAAATTTTTCTAGAACAGTGTAGACATGTACAAATCGCTTCTGATAGCCAAAAAACTCGATTTTTCGGTGTTTCTAGGCTAAATTTGGGATATAAACGGGTATCGAAGATGCCTATACAAATCGACTTTTTGGGCCAAAAAAACGTGTTTTAGCATTTTTTTTGCCTGAAAATTGATTTTTTTCTAGCACAGTACAAATCGTTTCTGAGACCCAAAAAATCGATTTTTCGGTGTTTTTAGGCTAAATTTGGGAAATAAACGGGTATCGAAGATGCATGCACAAATCGACATTTTGGGCCAAAAAAACGTGTTTTAGCATTTTTTTTGCCTGAAAATTGATTTTTTTCTAGAACAGTGTAGACATGTACAAATCGCTTCAGAGACCCAAAAAACTCGATTTTTCGGTGTTTTTAGGCTAAATTTGGGATATAAACGGGTATCGAAGATGCATGCACAAATCGACTTTTTGGGCCAAAAAAACGTGTTTATCATTTTTTTTGCCTGAAAAGTGAAATTTTCCTAGCACACTACAAATCGCTTCTGAGACCCAAAAAACTCGATTTTTCGGTGTTTTTAGGCTAAATTTGGGATATAAACGGGTATCGAAGATGCATGCACAAATCGACTTTTTGGGCCAAAAAAACGTGTTTTAGTATTTTTTTTTCCAGAAAATTGATTTTTTTCTAGCACAGTACAAATCGCTTCTGAGACCCAAAAAACTCGATTTTTCGGTGTTTTTAGGCTAAATTTGGGATATAAACGGGTATCGAAGATGCATGCACAAATCGACTTTTTGGGCCAAAAAAACGTGTTTTAGCATTTTTTTTGCCTGAAAATTGATTTTTTTCTAGAACAGTGTAGACATGTACAAATCGCTTCTGAGACCCAAAAAACTCGATTTTTCGGTGTTTTTAGGCTA
This sequence comes from Petrolisthes manimaculis, assembly GCA_034508575.1. Classification (NCBI taxonomy): domain Eukaryota; kingdom Metazoa; phylum Arthropoda; class Malacostraca; order Decapoda; family Porcellanidae; genus Petrolisthes; species Petrolisthes manimaculis. Next base: position 144,722 of record JAWZYT010001150.1, read on the forward strand.
AATTTGGGATATAAACGTGTATCGAAGATGCATGCACAAATCGACTTTATGGGCCAAAAAAACGTGTTTTAGCATTTTTTTTGCCTGAAAATTGAAATTTTTCTAGCACAGTACAAATCGCTTCTGAGACCCAAAAAACTCGATTTTTCGGTGTTTTTAGGCTAAATTTGGGATATAAACGGGTATCGAAGATGCATGCACAAATCGACTTTTTGGGCCAAAAAAACGTGTTTTAGCATTTTTTTTGCCTGAAAATTGATTTTTTTCTAGCACAGTACAAATCGTTTCTGAGACCCAAAAAACTCGATTTTTCGGTGTTTTTAGGCTAAATTTGGGATATAAACGGATATCGAAGATGCATGCACAAATCGACTTTTTGGGCCAAAAAAACGTGTTTTAGCATTTTTTTTGCCTGAAAATTGATTTTTTTCTAGCACAGTACAAATCGTTTCTGAGACCCAAAAAACTCGGTTTTTCGGTGTTTTTAGGCTAAATTTGGGATATAAACGGGTATCGAAGATGCATGCACAAATCGACTTTTTGGACCAAAAAAACATGTTTTAGCATTATTTTTGCCTGAAAATTGAATTTTTTCTAGAACAGTGTAACATGTACAAAACGCTTCTGAGACCCAAAAAACTCGATTTTTCGGTGTTTTTAGGCTAAATTTGGGATATAAACTGGTATCGAAGATGCATGCACAAATCGACTTTTTGGGCCAAAAAAAACATGTTCTAGCATTTTTTTTGCCTGAAAATTTAAATTTTTCTAGCACAGTACAAATCGCTTCTGAGACCCAAAAAACTCGATTTTTCGGTGTTTTTAGGCTAAATTTGGGATATAAACGGGTATCGAAGATGCATGCACAAATCGACTTTTTGGGCCAAAAAAACGTGTTTTTGCATTTTTTTTGCCTGAAAATTGAAATTTTTCTAGCACAGTACAAATCGCTTCTGAGACCTAAAAAACTCGATTTTTCGGTGTTTTTAGGCTAAATTTGGGATATAAACGGGTATCGAAGATGCATGCACAAATCGATTTTTTGGGCCAAAAAAACGTGTTTTAGCATTTTTTTTGCCTGAAAATTGAAATTTTTCTAGCACAGTACAAATCGCTTCTGTGACCCAAAAAACTCGATTTTTCGGTGTTTTTAGGCTAAATTTGGGATATAAACGGGTATCGAAGATGCATGCACAAATCGACTTTTTGGGCCAAAAAACGTGTTTTAGCATTTTTTTTGCCTGAAAATTGATTTTTTCCTAGAAGAGTACAAATCGCTTCTGAGACCCCCAAAACTCGATTTTTCGGTGTTTTTAGGCTAAATTTGGGATATAAACGGGTATCGAAGATGCATGCACAAATCGACTTTTTGGGCCAAAAAAACGTGTTTTAGCATTTTTTTTGCCTGAAAATTTAAATTTTTCTAGCACAGTACAAATCGCTTCTGAGACCCAAAAAACTCGATTTTTCGGAGTTTGTAGGCTAAATTTGGGATATAAACGGGTATCGAAGATGCTTGCACAAATCGACTTTTTGGGCCAAAAAAACGTGTTTTAGCATTTTTTTTGCCTGAAAATTGATTTTTTTCTAGAACAGTGTAGACATGTACATATCGCTTCTGAGACCCAAAAAACTCGATTTTTCGGTGTTTTTAGGCTAAATTTGGGATATAAACGGGTATCGAAGATGCATGCACAAATCGACTTTTTGGGCCAAAAAAACGAGTTTTAGCTTTTTTTTTGCCTGAAAATTGATTTTTTTCTAGCACAGTACAAATCGTTTCTGAGACCCAAAAAATCGATTTTAAGATGTCTTTAAGCTAAATATGGGAAATAAACGGGTATCGAAGATGCATGCACAAATCGACATTTTGGGCTAAAAAAACGTGTTTTAGCATTTTTTTTGCCTGAAAATTGATTTTTTTTCTAGAACACTGTAGACATGTACAAATCGCTTCTGAGACCCAAAAAACTCGATTTTTTGGTGTTTTTAGGCTAAATTTGGGATATAAACGGGTATCGAAGATGCATGCACAAATCGACTTTTTGGGCCAAAAAAACGTGTTTTAGCATTTTTTTTGCCTGATAATTGAAATTTTTCTAGCACAGTACAAATCGCTTCTGAGACCCAAAAAACTCGATTTTTCGATTTTTTAGGCTAAATTTGGGATATAAACGGGTATCAAGGATGCATGCACATATCGACTTTTTGGGCCAAAAAAACGTGTTTTAGCATTTTTTTTGCCTGAAAATTGAAAATTTTCTAGCACAGTACAAATCGCTTCTGAGACCCCAAAAACTCGATTTTTCGGTGTTTTTAGGGTAAATTTGGGATATAAACGGGTATCGAAGATGCATGCACAAATCAACTTTTTGGGCCAAAAAAACGTGTTTTAGCATTTTTTTTGCCTGAAAATTGAAATTTTTCTAGCACAGTACAAATCGCTTCTGAGACCCAAAAAACTCGATTTTTCGGTGTTTTTAGGCTAAATTTGGGATATAAACGGGTATCGAAGATGCATGCACAAATCGACTTTTTGGGCCAAAAAAACGTGTTTTAGCATTTTTTTTGCTTGAAAATTGATTTTTTTCTAGAATAGTGTAGACATGTACAAATCGCTTCTGAGACCCAAAAAACTCGATTTTTCGGTGTTTTTAGGCTAAATTCGGGATATAAACGGGTATCGAAGATGCATGCACAAACCGACTTTTTGGGCTAAAAAAACGTGTTTTAGCATTTGTTTTGCCTGAAAATTGAAATTTTTCTAGCACAGTAGAAATCGCTTCTGAGACCCAAAAAACTCGATTTTTCGGTGTTTTTAGGCTAAATTTGGGATATAAACGGGTATCGAAGATGCATGCACAAATCGACTTTTTGGGCCAAAAAAACGTGTTTTAGCATTTTTTTTGCCTGAAAATTGATCTTTTTCTAGAATAGTGTAGACATGTACAAATCGCTTCTGAGACCCAAAAAACTCGATTTTTCGGTGTTTTTAGGGTAAATTTGGGATATAAACGGGTATCGAAGATGCATGCACAAATCAACTTTTTGGGCCAAAAAAACGTGTTTTAGCATTTTTTTTGCCTGAAAATTGAAATTTTTCTAGCACAGTACAAATCGCTTCTGAGACCCAAAAAACTCGATTTTTCGGTGTTTTTAGGCTAAATTTGGGATATAAACGGGTATCGAAGATGCATGCACAAATCGACTTTTTGGGCCAAAAAAACGTGTTTTAGCATTTTTTTTGGCTTGAAAATTGATTTTTTTCTAGAATAGTGTAGACATGCACAAATCGCTTCTGAGACCCAAAAAACTCGATTTTTCGGTGTTTTTAGGCTAAATTTGGGATATAAACGGGTATCGAAGATGCATGCACAAATCGACTTTTTGGGCTAAAAAAACTTGTTTTAGCATTTGTTTTGCCTGAAAATTGAAATTTTTCTAGCACAGTAGAAATCGCTTCTGAGACCCAAAAAACTCGATTTTTCGGTGTTTTTAGGCTAAATTTGGGATATAAACGGGTATCGAAGATGCATGCACAAATCGACTTTTTGGGCCAAAAAAACGTGTTTTAGCATTTTTTTTGCCTGAAAATTGATTTTTTTCTAGAATAGTGTAGACATGTACAAATCGCTTCTGAGACCCAAAAAACTCGATTTTTCGGTGTTTTTAGGCTAAATTTGGGATATAAACGGGTATCGAAGATGCATGCACAAATCGACTTTTTGGGCCAAAAAAACGTGTTTTAGCCTTTTTTTTGCCTGAAAATTGAAATTTTTTTAGCACAGTACAAATCGCTTCTGAGACCCAAAAAACTCGATTTTTCGGTGTTTTTAGGCTAAATTTGGGATATAAACGGGTATCGAAGATGCATGCACAAATCGACTTTTTGGGCCAAAAAAACGTGTTTTAGCATTTGTTTTGCCTGAAAATTGATTTTTTTCTAGAACAGTGTAGACATGTACAAATCGCTTCTGAGACCCAAAAAACTCGATTTTTCGGTGTTTTTAGGCTAAATTTGGGATATAAACGGGTATCGAAGATGCATGGACAAATCGACTTTTTGGGCCAAAAAAAAGTGTTTTAGCATTTTTTTTGCCTGAAAATCGATTTTTTTCTAGAACAGTTTAAACATGTACAAATCGCTTCTGAGACCCAAAAAACTTGATTTTTCTGTGTTTTTAGGCTAAATTTGGGATATAGACGGGTATCGAAGATGCATGCACAAATTGACTTTTTGGGCCAAAAAAACGTGTTTTAGCATTTTTTTTGCATGAAAATTGATTTTTTTCTAGCACAGTACAAATCGCTTCTGAGACCCAAAAAACTCGATTTTTCGGTGTTTTTAGGCTAAATTTGGGATATAAACGCGTATCGAAGATGCATGCACAAATCGACTTTTTGGGCCAAAAAAACGTGTTTTAGCATTTTTTTTGCCTGAAAATTGAAATTTTTCTAGCACAGTACAAATCGCTTCTGAGACCCAAAAAACTCGATTTTTCGGTGTTTTTAGGCTAAATTTGGGATATAAACGGGTATCGAAGATGCATGCACAAATCGACTTTTTGGGCCAAAAAATGGTGTTTTAGATTTTTTTTTGCCTGAAAATTGAAATTTTTCTAGCACAGTACAAATCGCTTCTGAGACCCAAAAAACTCGATTTTTCGGTGTTTTTAGGCTAAATTTGGGATATAAACGGGTATCGAAGATGCATGCACAAATCGACTTTTTGGGCCAAAAAAACGTGTTTTAGCATTTTTTCTGCCTGAAAATTGAAATTTTTCTAGCACAGTACAAATCGATTCTGAGATCCAAAAAACACGATTTTTCGGTGTTTTTAGGCTAAATTTGGGATATAAACGGGTATCGAAGATGCATGCACAAATCGACTTTTTGGGCCAAAAAAACCTGTTTTAGCATTTTTTTTGCCTGAAAATTGAAATGTTTCTAGCACAGTACAAATCGCTTCTGAGACCCAAAAAACTCGATTTTTCGGTGTTTTTAGGCTAAATTTGGGATATAAACGGGTATCGAAGATGCATGCACAAATCGACTTTTTGGGCCAAAAAAACGTGTTTTAGCATTTTTTTTGCCTGAAAATTGTAATTTTTCTAGCACAGTACAAATCGCTTCTGAGACCCAAAAAACTCGATTTTTCGGTGTTTTTAGGCTAAATTTGGGATATAAACGGGTATCGAAGATACATGCACAAATCGACTTTTTGGGCCAAAAAAACGTGTTTTAGCATTTTTTTTGCCTGAAAATTGAAATTTTTCTAGCACAGTACAAATCGCTTCTGAGACCCAAAAAACTCGATTTTTCGGTGTTTTTAGGCTTAATTTGGGATATAAACGGGTATCGAAGATGCATGCACAAATCGACTCTTTGGGCCAAAAAAACGTGTTTTAGCATTTTTTTTTACTGAAAATTGAAATTCTTCTAGCACAGTACAAATCGCTTCTGAGACCCAAAAAACTCGATTTTTCGGTGTTTTTAGGCTAAATTTGGGATATAAACGGGTATCGAAGATGCATGCACAAATCGACTTTTTGGGCCAAAAAAAAGTGTTTTAGCATTTTTTTTTGCCTGAAAATTGATTTTTTTCTAGCACAGTACAAATCGCTTCTGAGACCCAAAAAACTCGATTTTTCGGTGTTTTTATGCTAAATTTGGGATATAAACGGCTATCGAAAATGCATGCACAAATCGACTTTTTGGGCCAAAAAAATGTGTTTTAGCAATTTTTTTGCCTGAAAATTGAATTTTTTCTAGCACAGTACAAATCGCTTCTGAGACCCAAAAAACTTGATTTTTCGGTGTTTTTAAGCTAAATTTGGGATATTAACGGGTATCGAAGATGCATGCACAAATCGACTTTTTGGGCCAAAAAAACGTGTTTTAGCATTTTTTTTGCCTGAAAATTGATTTTTTTCTAGAACAGTGTAGACATGTACAAATCGCTTCTGAGACCCAAAAAACTCGATTTTTCGGTGTTTTTAGGATAAATTTGGGATATAAACGGGTATCGAAGATGCATGCACAAATCGACTTTTTGGGCCAAAAAACGTGTTTTAGCATTTTTTTTGCCTGAAAATTGATTTTTTTCTAGAATAGTGTAGACATGTACAAATCGCTTCTGAGACCCAAAAAACTCGATTTTTCGGTGTTTTTAGGCTAAATTTGGGATATAAACAGGTATCGAAGATGCATGCACAAATCGACTTTTTGGGCCAAAAAAACGTGTTTTAGCATTTTTTTTGCCTGAAAATTGAATTTTTTCTAGCACAGTACAAATCGCTTCTGAGACCAAAAAAACTCGATTTTTCGGTGTTTTTAGGCTAAATTTGGGATATAAACGGGTATCGAAGATGCATGCACAAATCGACTTTTTGGGCCAAGAAAACGTGTTTAGCATTTTTTTTGCCTGAAAATTGAAATTTTTCTAGAACAGTACAAATCGCTTCTGAGACCCAAAAAACTCGATTTTTCGGTGTTTTTAGGCTAAATTTGGGATATAAACAGGTATCGAAGATGCATGCACAAATCGACTTTTTGGGCCAAAAAAACGTGTTTTAGCATTTTTTTTGCCTGAAAATTGAAATTTTTCTAGCACAGTACAAATCGCTTCTGAGACCCAAAAAACTCGATTTTTCGGTGTTTTTAGGCTAAATTTGGGATATAAACGGGTATCGAAGATGCATGCACAAATCGACTTTTTGGGCCAAAAAAACGTGTTTTAGCATTTTTTTTTGCCTGAAAATTGAAATTTTTCTAGCACAGTACAAATCGCTTCTGAGACCCAAGAAACTCGATTTTTCAGTGTTTTTAGGCTAAATTTGGGATATAAACGGGTATCGAAGATGCATGCACAAATCGACTTTTTGGGCCAAAAAAACGTGTTTTAGCATTTTTTTTGCCTGAAAATCGATTTTTTTCTAGAACAGTGTAAACATGTACAAATCGCTTCTGAGACCCAAAAAACTCGATTTTTCGGTGTTTTTAGGCTAAATTTGGGATATAAACGGGTATCGAAGATGCATGCACAAATCGACTTTTTGGGCCAAAAAAACGTGTTTTAGCATTTTTTTTGCCTGAAAATTGATTTTTTTCTAGAACAGTGTAGACATGTACAAATCGCTTCTGAGACCCAAAAACTCGATTTTTCGGTGTTTTTAGGCTAAATTTGGGATATAAACGGGTATCGAAGATGCATGCACAAATCGACTTTTTGGGCCAAAAAAACGTGTTTTAGCATTTTTTTTGCTGGAAAATTGATTTTTTTCTAGCACAGTACAAATCGTTTCTGAGACCCAAAAAATTCGATTTTTCGGTGTTTTTAGGCTAAATTTGGGATATAAACGGGTATCGAAGATGCATGCACAAATCGACTTTTTGGGCCAAAAAAACGTGTTTTAGCATTTTTTTTGCCTGAAAATTGATTTTTTTTTAGAACAGTGTAGACATGTACAAATCGCTTCTGAGACCCAAAAAACTCGATTTTTCGGTGTTTTTAGGCTAAATTTGGGATATAAACGGGTATCGAAGATGCATGCACAAATCGACTTTTTGGGCCAAAAAAACGTGTTTTAGCATTTTTTTTGCATGAAAATTGATTTTTTTCTAGAACAGTGTAGACATGTACAAATGGCTTCTGAGACCCAAAAAACTCGATTTTTCGGTGTTTTTAGGCTAAATTTGGGATATAAACGGGTATCGAAGATGCATGCACAAATCGACTTTTTGGGCCAAAAAAACGTGTTTTAGCATTTTTTTTGCCTGAAAATTGAAATTTTTCTAGCACAGTACAAATCGCTTCTGAGACCCAAAAAACTCGATTTTTCGGTGTTTTTAGGCTAAATTTGGGATATAAACGGGTATCGAAGATACATGCACTAATCGACTTTTTGGGCCAAAAAAACGTGTTTTAGCATTTTTTTTGCCTGAAAATTCAAATTTTTCTAGCACAGTACAAATCGCTTCTGAGACCCAAAAAACTCGATTTTTCGGTGTTTTTAGGCTAAATTTGGGATATAAACGGGTATCGAAGATGCATGCACAAATCGACTTTTTGGGCCAAAAAAACGTGTTTTAGCATTTTTTTTGCCTGAAAATTGAATTTTTTCTAGCACAGTACAAATCGCTTATGAGGCCCAAAAAACTCGATTTTTCGGTGTTTTTAGGCTAAATTTGGGATATAAACGGGTATCGAAAATGCATGCACAAATCGACTTTTTGGGCAAAAAAAACGTGTTTTAGCATTTTTTTTGCCTGAAAATTGAATTTTTTCTAGCACAGTACAAATCGCTTCTGAGACCCAAAAAACTCGATTTTTCGGTGTTTTTAGGCTAAATTTGGGATATAAACGGGTATCGAAGATGCATGCACAAATCGACTTTTTGGGCCAAAAAAACGTGTTTTAGCATTTTTTTGACTGAAAATTGATTTTTTTCTAGCACAGTACAAATCGCTTCTGAGACCAAAAAAAGTCGATTTTTCGGTGTTTTTAGGCTAAATTTGGGATATAAACGGGTATCGAAGATGCATGCACAAATCGACTTTTTGGGCCAAAAAAAAGTGTTTTAGCATTTTTTTTGCCTGAAAATTGATTTTTTTCTAGCACAGTACAAATCGCTTCTGAGACCCAAAAAACTCGATTTTTCGGAGTTTTTAGGCTAAATTTGGGATATAAACGGGTATCGAAGATGCATGCACAAATCGACTTTTTGGGCCAAAAAAACGTGTTTTAGCATTTTTTTTGCCTGAAAATTGATTTTTTTCTAGCACAGTACAAATCGCTTCTGAGACCCAAAAAACTCGATTTTTCGGTGTTTTTAGGCTAAATTTGGGATATAAACGGGTATCGAAGATGCATGCACAAATCGACTTTTTGGGCCAAAAAAACGTGTTTTAGCATTTTTTTTGCCTGAAAATTGATTTTTTTTTAGAACAGTGTAGACATGTACAAATCGCTTCTGAGACCCCAAAAACTCGATTTTTCGGTGTTTTTAGGCTAAATTTGGGATATAAACGGGTATCGAAGATGCATGCACAAATCGACTTTTTGGGCAAAAAAAACGTGTTTTAGCATTTTTTTTGCCTGAAAATTGATTTTTTTCTAGCACAGTACAAATCGCTTCTGAAACCCAAAAAACTCGATTTTTCGGTGTTTTTAGGCTAAATTTGGGATATAAACGGGTATCGAAGATGCATGCACAAATCGACTTTTTGGGCCAAAAAAACGTGTTTTAGCATTTTTTTTGCCTGAAAATTGAAATTTTTCTAGCACAGTACAAATCGCTTCTGAGACCCAAAAAACTCGATTTTTCGGTGTTTTTAGGCTAAATTTGGGATATAAACGGGTATCGAAGATACATGCACAAATCGACTTTTTGGGCCAAAAAAACGTGTTTTAGCATTTTTTTTGCCTGAAAATTGATTTTTTTCTAGCACAGTACTAATCGCTTCTGAGACCCAAAAAACTCGATTTTTCGGTGTTTTTAGGCTAAATTTGGGATATAAACGGGTATCGTAGATGCATGCACAAATCGACTTTTTGGGCCAAAAAAAAGTGTTTTAGCATTTTTTTTGCCTGAAAATTGATTTTTTTCTAGCACAGTACAAATCGCTTCTGAGACCCAAAAAAATCGATTTTTCGGTGTTTTTAGGCTAAATTTGGGATATAAACGGGTATCGAAGATGCATGCACAAATCGACTTTTTGGGCCAAAAAAACGTGTTTTAGCATTTTTTTTGCCTGAAAATTGAAATTTTTCTAGCACAGTACAAATCGCTTCTGAGACCCAAAAAACTCGATTTTTCGGTGTTTTTAGGCTAAATTTGGGATATAAACAGTTATCGAAGATGCATGCACAAATCGACTTTTTGGGCCAAAAAAACGTGTTTTAGCATTTTTTTTGCCTGAAAATTGAAATTTTTCTAGCACAGTACAAATCGCTTCTGAGACCCAAAAAACTCGATTTTTCGGTGTTTTTAGGCTAAATTTGGGATATAAACGGGTATCGAAGATGCATGCACAAATCATCTTTTTGGGCCAAAAAAACGTGTTTTAGCATTTTTTTTGCCTGAAAATTGAAATGTTTCTAGCACAGTACAAATCGCTTCTGAGACCCAAAAAACTCGATTTTTCGGTGTTTTTAGGCTAAATTTGGGATAAAAACGGGTATCGAAGATGCATGCACAAATCGACTTTTTGGGCCAAAAAAACGCGTTTTAGCATTTTTTTTCCCTGAAAATTTATTTTTTTCTAGAACAGTGTAGACATGTACAAATCGCTTCTGAGGCCCAAAAAACTCGATTTTTCGGTGTTTTTAGGCTAAATTTGCGATATAAACGGGTATCGAAGATGCATGCACAAATCGACTTTTTGTGCCAAAAAAACGTGTTTTAGCATTTTTTTTGCCTGAAAATTGATTTTTTTCTAGAACAGTGTAGACATGTACAAATCGCTTCTGAGACCCTAAAAACTCGATTTTCGGTGTTTTTAGGCTAAATTTGGGATATAAACGGGTATCGAAGATGCATGCACAAATCGACTTTTTGGGCCAAAAAAAACGTGTTATAGCATTTTTTTTGCCTGAAAATTGATTTTTTTCTAGCTCAGTACAAATCGCTTCTGAGACCCAAAAAACTCGATTTTTCGGTGTTTTTTGGCTAAATTTGGGATATAAACGGGTATCGAAGATGCATGCACAAATCGACTTTTTGGGCCAAAAAAACGTGTTTCAGCATTTTTTTTGCCTGAAAATTGATTTTTTTCTAGCACAGTACAAATCGCTTCTGAGACCCAAAAAACTCGATTTTTCGGTGTTTTTAGGCTAAATTTGGGATATAAACGGGCATCGAAGATGCATGCACAAATCGACTTTTTGGGCCAAAAAAACGTGTTTTAGCATTTTTTTTGCCTGAAAATTTTTTTTTTTTAGAACAGTGTAGACATGTACAAATCGCTTCTGAGACCCAAAAAACTCGATTTTTCGGTGTTTTTAGGCTAAATTTGGGATATAAACGGGTATCGAAGATGCATGCACAAATCGACTTTTTGGGCCAAAAAAACGTGTTTTAGCCTTTTTTTTGCCTGAAAATTGATTTTTTTCTAGAACAGTACAAATCGCTTCTGAAACCCAAAAAACTCGATTTTTCGGTGTTTTTAGGCTAAATTTGGGATATAAACGGGTATCGAAGATGCATGCACAAATCGACTTTTTGGGCCAAAAAAACGTGTTATAGCATTTTTTTTGCCTGAAAATTGATTTTTTTCTAGAACAGTACAAATCGCTTCTGAGACCCAAAAAACTCGATTTTTCGGTGTTTTTAGGCTAAATTTGGGATATAAACGGGTATCGAAGATGCATGCACAAATCGTCTTTTGGGGCCAAAAAAAGGTGTTTTAGCATTTTTTTTGCCTGAATTTTTTTTTTTTTTAGAACAGTGTAGACATGTACAAATCGCTTCTGATACCCAAAAAACTCGATTTTTCGGTGTTTTTAGGCTAAATTTGGGATATAAACGGGTATCGAAGATGCATGCACAAATCGAGTTTTTGGGCCAAAAAAACGTGTTTTAGCATTTTTTTTTGCCTGAAAATTGATTTTTTTTTAGAACAGTACAAATCGCTTCTGAGACCCAAAAAACTCGATTTTTCTGTGTTTTTAGGCTAAATTTGGGATATAAACGGGTATCGAAGATGCATGCACAAATCGACTTTTTGGGCCAAAAAAACGTGTTTTAGCATTTTTTTTGCCTGAAAATTGAAATTTTTCTTGCACAGTACAAATCGCTTCTGAGACCCAAAAAACTCGATTTTTCGGTGTTTTTAGGCTAAATTTGGGATATAAACGGGTATCGAAGATGCATGCACAAATCGACTTTTTGGGCCAAAAAAACGTGTTTCAGCATTTTTTTTGCCTGAAAATTGATTTATTTCTAGCACAGTACAAATCGCTTCTGAGACCCAAAAAACTCGATTTTTCGGTGTTTTTAGGCTAAATTTGGGATATAAACGGGCATCGAAGATGCATGCACAAATCGACTTTTTGGGCCAAAAAAACGTGTTTTAGCATTTTTTTTGCCTGAAAATTGAAATTTTTCTAGCACAGTACAAATCGCTTCTGAGACCCAAAAAACTCGATTTTTCGGTGTTTTTAGGCTAAATTTGGGATATAAACGGGTATCGAAGATACATGCACTAATCGACTTTTTGGGCCAAAAAAACGTGTTTTAGCATTTTTTTTGCCTGAAAATTCAAATTTTTCTAGCACAGTACAAATCGCTTCTTAGACCCAAAAAACTCGATTTTTCGGTGTTTTTAGGCTAAATTTGGGATATAAACGGGTATCGAAGATGCATGCACAAATCGACTTTTTGGGCCAAAAAAACGTGTTTTAGCATTTTTTTTGCCTGAAAATTGAATTTTTTCTAGCACAGTACAAATCGCTTATGAGACCCAAAAAACTCGATTTTTCGGTGTTTTTAGGCTAAATTTGGGATATAAACGGGTATCGAAAATGCATGCACAAATCGACTTTTTGGGCAAAAAAAACGTGTTTTAGCATTTTTTTTGCCTGAAAATTGATTTTTTTCTAGCACAGTACAAATCGCTTCTGAGACCCAAAAAACTCGATTTTTCGGTGTTTTTAGGCTAAATTTGGGATATAAACGGGTATCGAAGATGCATGCACAAATCGACTTTTTGGGCCAAAAAAACGTGTTTTAGCATTTTTTTGACTGAAAATTGATTTTTTTCTAGCACAGTATAAATCGCTTCTGAGACCCAAAAAAGTCGATTTTTCGGTGTTTTTAGGCTAAATTTGGGATATAAACGGGTATCGAAGATGCATGCACAAATCGACTTTTTGGGCCAAAAAAAAGTGTTTTAGCATTTTTTTTGCCTGAAAATTGATTTTTTTCTAGCACAGTACAAATCGCTTCTGAGACCCAAAAAACTCGATTTTTCGGAGTTTTTAGGCTAAATTTGGGATATAAACGGGTATCGAAGATGCATGCACAAATCGACTTTTTGGGCCAAAAAAACGTGTTTTAGCATTTTTTTTGCCTGAAAATTGATTTTTTTCTAGCACAGTACAAATCGCTTCTGAGACCCAAAAAACTCGATTTTTCGGTGTTTTTAGGCTAAATTTGGGATATAAACGGGTATCGAAGATGCATGCACAAATCGACTTTTTGGGCCAAAAAAACGTGTTTTAGCATTTTTTTTGCCTGAAAATTGATTTTTTTTTAGAACAGTGTAGACATGTACAAATCGCTTCTGAGACCCCAAAAACTCGATTTTTCGGTGTTTTTAGGCTAAATTTGGGATATAAACGGGTATCGAAGATGCATGCACAAATCGACTTTTTGGGCAAAAAAAACGTGTTTTAGCATTTTTTTTGCCTGAAAATTGATTTTTTTCTAGCACAGTACAAATCGCTTCTGAAACCCAAAAAACTCGATTTTTCGGTGTTTTTAGGCTAAATTTGGGATATAAACGGGTATCGAAGATGCATGCACAAATCGACTTTTTGGGCCAAAAAAACGTGTTTTAGCATTTTTTTTGCCTGAAAATTGAAATTTTTCTAGCACAGTACAAATCGCTTCTGAGACCCAAAAAACTCGATTTTTCGGTGTTTTTATACTAAATTTGGGATATAAACGGGTATCGAAGATGCATGCACAAATCGACTTTTTGGGCCAAAAAAAACGTGTTTTAGCATTTTTTTTGCCTGAAAATTGAAATTTTTCTAGCACAGTACAAATCGCTTCTGAGACCCAAAAAACTCGATTTTTCGGTGTTTTTAGGCTAAATTTGGGATATAAACGGGTATCGAAGATACATGCACAAATCGACTTTTTGGGCCAAAAAAACGTGTTTTAGCATTTTTTTTGCCTGAAAATTGATTTTTTTCTAGCACAGTACTAATCGCTTCTGAGACCCAAAAAACTCGATTTTTCGGTGTTTTTAGGCTAAATTTGGGATATAAACGGGTATCGAAGATGCATGCACAAATCGACTTTTTGGGCCAAAAAAACGTGTTTTAGCATTTTTTTTGCCTGAAAATTGAAATTTTTCTAGCACAGTACAAATCGCTTCTGAGACCCAAAAAACTCGATTTTTCGGTGTTTTTAGGCTAAATTTGGGATATAAACGGGTATCGTAGATGCATGCACAAATCGACTTTTTGGGCCAAAAAAAAGTGTTTTAGCATTTTTTTTGCCTGAAAATTGATTTTTTTCTAGCACAGTACAAATCGCTTCTGAGACCCAAAAAAATCGATTTTTCGGTGTTTTTAGGCTAAATTTGGGATATAAACGGGTATCGAAGATGCATGCACAAATCGACTTTTTGGGCCAAAAAAACGTGTTTTAGCATTTTTTTTGCCTGAAAATTGAAATTTTTCTAGCACAGTACAAATCGCTTCTGAGACCCAAAAAATTCGATTTTTCGGTGTTTTTAGGCTAAATTTGGGATATAAACGGGTATCGAAGATGCATGCACAAATCGACTTTTTGGGCCAAAAAAACGTGTTTTAGCATTTTTTTTGCCTGAAAATTGAAATTTTTCTAGCACAGTACAAATCGCTTCTGAGACCCAAAAAACTCGATTTTTCGGTGTTTTTAGGCTAAATTTGGGATATAAACAGTTTTCGAAGATGCATGCACAAATCGACTTTTTGGGCCAAAAAAACGTGTTTTAGCATTTTTTTTGCCTGAAAATTGAAATTTTTCTAGCACAGTACAAATCGCTTCTGAGACCCAAAAAACTCGATTTTTCGGTGTTTTTAGGCTAAATTTGGGATATAAACGGGTATCGAAGATGCATGCACAAATCATCTTTTTGGGCCAAAAAAACGTGTTTTAGCATTTTTTTTGCCTGAAAATTGAAATGTTTCTAGCACAGTACAAATCGCTTCTGAGACCCAAAAAACTCGATTTTTCGGTGTTTTTAGGCTAAATTTGGGATAAAAACGGGTATCGAAGATGCATGCACAAATCGACTTTTTGGGCCAAAAAAACGCGTTTTAGCATTTTTTTTCCCTGAAAATTTATTTTTTTCTAGAACAGTGTAGACATGTACAAATCGCTTCTGAGGCCCAAAAAACTCGATTTTTCGGTGTTTTTAGGCTAAATTTGCGATATAAACGGGTATCGAAGATGCATGCACAAATCGACTTTTTGTGCCAAAAAAACGTGTTTTAGCATTTTTTTGGCCTGAAAATTGATTTTTTTCTAGAACAGTGTAGACATGTACAAATCGCTTCTGAGAACCTAAAAACTCGATTTTCGGTGTTTTTAGGCTAAATTTGGGATATAAACGGGTATCGAAGATGCATGCACAAATCGACTTTTTGGGCCAAAAAAAACGTGTTATAGCATTTTTTTTGCCTGAAAATTGAATTTTTTCTAGCTCAGTACAAATCGCTTCTGAGACCCAAAAAACTCGATTTTTCGGTGTTTTTTGGCTAAATTTGGGATATAAACGGGTATCGAAGATGCATGCACAAATCGACTTTTTGGGCCAAAAAAACGTGTTTCAGCATTTTTTTTGCCTGAAAATTGATTTTTTTCTAGCACAGTACAAATCGCTTCTGAGACCCAAAAAACTCGATTTTTCGGTGTTTTTAGGCTAAATTTGGGATATAAACGGGCATCGAAGATGCATGCACAAATCGACTTTTTGGGCCAAAAAAACGTGTTTTAGCATTTTTTTTGCCTGAAAATTTTTTTTTTTTAGAACAGTGTAGACATGTACAAATCGCTTCTGAGACCCAAAAAACTCGATTTTTCGGTGTTTTTAGGCTAAATTTGGGATATAAACGGGTATCGAAGATGCATGCACAAATCGACTTTTTGGGCCAAAAAAACGTGTTTTAGCCTTTTTTTTGCCTGAAAATTGATTTTTTTCTAGAACAGTACAAATCGCTTCTGAAACCCAAAAAACTCGATTTTTCGGTGTTTTTAGGCTAAATTTGGGATATAAACGGGTATCGAAGATGCATGCACAAATCGACTTTTTGGGCCAAAAAAACGTGTTATAGCATTTTTTTTGCCTGAAAATTGATTTTTTTCTAGCACAGTACAAATCGCTTCTGAAACCCAAAAAACTCGATTTTTCGGTGTTTTTAGGCTAAATTTGGGATATAAACGGGTATCGAAGATGCATGCACAAATCGACTTTTTGGGCCAAAAAAACGTGTTTTAGCATTTTTTTTGCCTGAAAATTGAAATTTTTCTAGCACAGTACAAATCGCTTCTGAGACCCAAAAAACTCGATTTTTCGGTGTTTTTATACTAAATTTGGGATATAAACGGGTATCGAAGATGCATGCACAAATCGACTTTTTGGGCCAAAAAAAACGTGTTTTAGCATTTTTTTTGCCTGAAAATTGAAATTTTTCTAGCACAGTACAAATCGCTTCTGAGACCCAAAAAACTCGATTTTTCGGTGTTTTTAGGCTAAATTTGGGATATAAACGGGTATCGAAGATACATGCACAAATCGACTTTTTGGGCCAAAAAAACGTGTTTTAGCATTTTTTTTGCCTGAAAATTGATTTTTTTCTAGCACAGTACTAATCGCTTCTGAGACCCAAAAAACTCGATTTTTCGGTGTTTTTAGGCTAAATTTGGGATATAAACGGGTATCGAAGATGCATGCACAAATCGACTTTTTGGGCCAAAAAAACGTGTTTTAGCATTTTTTTTGCCTGAAAATTGAAATTTTTCTAGCACAGTACAAATCGCTTCTGAGACCCAAAAAACTCGATTTTTCGGTGTTTTTAGGCTAAATTTGGGATATAAACGGGTATCGTAGATGCATGCACAAATCGACTTTTTGGGCCAAAAAAAAGTGTTTTAGCATTTTTTTTGCCTGAAAATTGATTTTTTTCTAGCACAGTACAAATCGCTTCTGAGACCCAAAAAAATCGATTTTTCGGTGTTTTTAGGCTAAATTTGGGATATAAACGGGTATCGAAGATGCATGCACAAATCGACTTTTTGGGCCAAAAAAACGTGTTTTAGCATTTTTTTTGCCTGAAAATTGAAATTTTTCTAGCACAGTACAAATCGCTTCTGAGACCCAAAAAATTCGATTTTTCGGTGTTTTTAGGCTAAATTTGGGATATAAACGGGTATCGAAGATGCATGCACAAATCGACTTTTTGGGCCAAAAAAACGTGTTTTAGCATTTTTTTTGCCTGAAAATTGAAATTTTTCTAGCACAGTACAAATCGCTTCTGAGACCCAAAAAACTCGATTTTTCGGTGTTTTTAGGCTAAATTTGGGATATAAACAGTTTTCGAAGATGCATGCACAAATCGACTTTTTGGGCCAAAAAAACGTGTTTTAGCATTTTTTTTGCCTGAAAATTGAAATTTTTCTAGCACAGTACAAATCGCTTCTGAGACCCAAAAAACTCGATTTTTCGGTGTTTTTAGGCTAAATTTGGGATATAAACGGGTATCGAAGATGCATGCACAAATCATCTTTTTGGGCCAAAAAAACGTGTTTTAGCATTTTTTTTGCCTGAAAATTGAAATGTTTCTAGCACAGTACAAATCGCTTCTGAGACCCAAAAAACTCGATTTTTCGGTGTTTTTAGGCTAAATTTGGGATAAAAACGGGTATCGAAGATGCATGCACAAATCGACTTTTTGGGCCAAAAAAACGCGTTTTAGCATTTTTTTTCCCTGAAAATTTATTTTTTTCTAGAACAGTGTAGACATGTACAAATCGCTTCTGAGGCCCAAAAAACTCGATTTTTCGGTGTTTTTAGGCTAAATTTGCGATATAAACGGGTATCGAAGATGCATGCACAAATCGACTTTTTGTGCCAAAAAAACGTGTTTTAGCATTTTTTTGGCCTGAAAATTGATTTTTTTCTAGAACAGTGTAGACATGTACAAATCGCTTCTGAGAACCTAAAAACTCGATTTTCGGTGTTTTTAGGCTAAATTTGGGATATAAACGGGTATCGAAGATGCATGCACAAATCGACTTTTTGGGCCAAAAAAAACGTGTTATAGCATTTTTTTTGCCTGAAAATTGAATTTTTTCTAGCTCAGTACAAATCGCTTCTGAGACCCAAAAAACTCGATTTTTCGGTGTTTTTTGGCTAAATTTGGGATATAAACGGGTATCGAAGATGCATGCACAAATCGACTTTTTGGGCCAAAAAAACGTGTTTCAGCATTTTTTTTGCCTGAAAATTGATTTTTTTCTAGCACAGTACAAATCGCTTCTGAGACCCAAAAAACTCGATTTTTCGGTGTTTTTAGGCTAAATTTGGGATATAAACGGGCATCGAAGATGCATGCACAAATCGACTTTTTGGGCCAAAAAAACGTGTTTTAGCATTTTTTTTGCCTGAAAATTTTTTTTTTTTAGAACAGTGTAGACATGTACAAATCGCTTCTGAGACCCAAAAAACTCGATTTTTCGGTGTTTTTAGGCTAAATTTGGGATATAAACGGGTATCGAAGATGCATGCACAAATCGACTTTTTGGGCCAAAAAAACGTGTTTTAGCCTTTTTTTTGCCTGAAAATTGATTTTTTTCTAGAACAGTACAAATCGCTTCTGAAACCCAAAAAACTCGATTTTTCGGTGTTTTTAGGCTAAATTTGGGATATAAACGGGTATCGAAGATGCATGCACAAATCGACTTTTTGGGCCAAAAAAACGTGTTATAGCATTTTTTTTGCCTGAAAATTGATTTTTTTCTAGAACAGTACAAATCGCTTCTGAGACCCAAAAAACTCGATTTTTCGGTGTTTTTAGGCTAAATTTGGGATATAAACGGGTATCGAAGATGCATGCACAAATCGTCTTTTGGGGCCAAAAAAAGGTGTTTTAGCATTTTTTTTGCCTGAATTTTTTTTTTTTTTAGAACAGTGTAGACATGTACAAATCGCTTCTGATACCCAAAAAACTCGATTTTTCGGTGTTTTTAGGCTAAATTTGGGATATAAACGGGTATCGAAGATGCATGCACAAATCGACTTTTTGGGCCAAAAAAACGTGTTTTAGCATTTTTTTTTGCCTGAAAATTGATTTTTTTTTAGAACAGTACAAATCGCTTCTGAGACCCAAAAAACTCGATTTTTCTGTGTTTTTAGGCTAAATTTGGGATATAAACGGGTATCGAAGATGCATGCACAAATCGACTTTTTGGGCCAAAAAAACGTGTTTTAGCATTTTTTTTGCCTGAAAATTGAAATTTTTCTTGCACAGTACAAATCGCTTCTGAGACCCAAAAAACTCGATTTTTCGGTGTTTTTAGGCTAAATTTGGGATATAAACGGGTATCGAAGATGCATGCACAAATCGACTTTTTGGGCCAAAAAAACGTGTTTCAGCATTTTTTTTGCCTGAAAATTGATTTATTTCTAGCACAGTACAAATCGCTTCTGAGACCCAAAAAACTCGATTTTTCGGTGTTTTTAGGCTAAATTTGGGATATAAACGGGCATCGAAGATGCATGCACAAATCGACTTTTTGGGCCAAAAAAACGTGTTTTAGCATTTTTTTTGCCTGAAAATTTATTTTTTTTAGAACAGTGTAGACATGTACAAATCGCTTCTGAGACCCAAAAAACTCGATTTTTCGGTGTTTTTAGGCTAAATTTGGGATATAAACGGGTATCGAAGATGCATGCACAAATCGACTTTTTGGGCCAAAAAAACGTGTTTTAGCCTTTTTTTTGCCTGAAAATTGATTTTTTTCTAGAACAGTACAAATCGCTTCTGAAACCCAAAAAACTCGATTTTTCGGTGTTTTTAGGCTAAATTTGGGATATAAACGGGTATCGAAGATGCATGCACAAATCGACTTTTTGGGCCAAAAAAACGTGTTTTAGCATTTTTTTTGCCTGAAAATTGAAATTTTTCTAGCACAGTACAAATCGCTTCTGAGACCCAAAAAACTCGATTTTTCGGTGTTTTTAGGCTAAATTTGGGATATAAACGGGTATCGAAGATGCATGCACAAATCGACTTTTTGGGCCAAAAAAACGTGTTTCAGCATTTTTTTTGCCTGAAAATTGAAATTTTTCTAGCACAGTACAAATCGCTTCTGAGACCCAAAAAACTCGATTTTTCGGTGTTTTTAGGCTAAATTTGGGATATAAACGGGCATCGAAGATGCTTGCACAAATCGACTTTTTGGGCCAAAAAAACGTGTTTTAGCATTTTTTTTTGCCTGAAAATTGATTTTTTTCTAGAATAGTGTAGACATGTACAAATCGCTTCTGAGACCCAAAAAACTCGATTTTTCGGTGTTTTTAGGCTAAATTTGGGATATAAACGGGTATCGAAGATGCATGCACAAATCGACTTTTTGGGCCAAAAAAACGTGTTTTAGCCTTTTTTTTGCCTGAAAATTGATTTTTTTCTAGAACAGTACAAATCGCTTCTGAGACCCAAAAAACTCGATTTTTCGGTGTTTTTAGGCTAAATTTGGGATATAAACGGGTATCGAAGATGCATGCACAAATCGACTTTTTGGGCCAAAAAAACGTTTTTTTGCATTTTTTTTGCCTGAAAATTGAAATTTTTCTAGCACAGTACAAATCGCTTCTGAGACCCAAAAAACTCGATTTTTAGGTGTTTTTAGGCTAAATTTGGGATATAAACGGGTATCGAAGATGCATGCACAAATCGACTTTTTGGGCAAAAAAAACGTGTTTTAGCATTTTTTTGGCCTGAAAATTGAATTTTTTCTAGCACAGTACAAATCGCTTCTGAGACCCAAAAAAGTCGATTTTTCGGTGTTTTTAGGCTAAATTTGGGATATAAACGGGTATCGAAGATGCATGCACAAATCGACTTTTTGGGCCAAAAAAAAGTGTTTTAGCATTTTTTTTGCCTGAAAATTGAATTTTTTCTAGCACAGTACAAATCGCTTCTGAGACCCAAAAAACTCGATATTTCGGAGTTTTTAGGCTAAATTTGTAATATAAACGGGTATCGAAGATGCATGCACAAATCGACTTTTTGGGCCAAAAAAACGTGTTTTAGCATTTTTTTTGCCTGAAAATTGATTTTTTTCTAGCACAGTACAAATCGCTTCTGAGACCCAAAAAACTCGATTTTTCGGTGTTTTTAGGCTAAATTTGGGATATAAACGGGTATCGAAGATGCATGCACAAATCGACTTTTTGGGCCAAAAAAACGTGTTTTAGCATTTGTTTTGCCTGAAAATTGATTTTTTTTTAGAACAGTGTAGACATGTACAAATCGCTTCTGAGACCCCAAAAACTCGATTTTTCGGTGTTTTTAGGCTAAATTTGGGATATAAACGGGTATCGAAGATGCATGCACAAATCGACTTTTTGGGCAAAAAAAACGTGTTTTAGCATTTTTTTTGCCTGAAAATTGATTTTTTTCTAGCACAGTACAAATCGCTTCTGAGACCCCAAAAACTCGATTTTTCGGTGTTTTTAGGCTAAATTTGGGATATAAACGGGTATCGAAGATGCATGCACAAATCGACTTTTTGGGCCAAAAAAACGTGTTTTAGCCTTTTTTTTGCCTGAAAATTGATTTTTTTCTAGAACAGTACAAATCGCTTCTGAAACCCAAAAAACTCGATTTTTCGGTGTTTTTAGGCTAAATTTGGGATATAAACGGGTATCGAAGATGCATGCACAAATCGACTTTTTGGGCCAAAAAAACGTGTTTTAGCATTTTTTTTGCCTGAAAATTGAAATTTTTCTAGCACAGTACAAATCGCTTCTGAGACCCAAAAAACTCGATTTTTCGGAGTTTTTAGGCTAAATTTGGGATATAAACGGGTATCGAAGATGCATGCACAAATCGACTTTTTGGGCCAAAAAAACGTGTTTTAGCATTTTTTTTGCCTGAAAATTGATTTTTTTCTAGCACAGTACAAATCGCTTCTGAGACCCAAAAAACTCGATTTTTCGGTGTTTTTAGGCTAAATTTGGGATATAAACGGGTATCGAAGATGCATGCACAAATCGACTTTTTGGGCCAAAAAAACGTGTTTTAGCATTTTTTTTGCCTGAAAATTGATTTTTTTTTAGAACAGTGTAGACATGTACAAATCGCTTCTGAGACCCCAAAAACTCGATTTTTCGGTGTCTTTAGGCTAAATTTGGGATATAAACGGGTATCGAAGATGCATGCACAAATCGACTTTTTGGGCAAAAAAAACGTGTTTTAGCATTTTTTTTGCCTGAAAATTGATTTTTTTCTAGCACAGTACAAATCGCTTCTGAGACCCCAAAAACTCGATTTTTCGGTGTTTTTAGGCTAAATTTGGGATATAAACGGGTATCGAAGATGCATGCACAAATCGACTTTTTGGGCAAAAAAAACGTGTTTTAGCATTTTTTTTGCCTGAAAATTGATTTTTTTCTAGCACAGTACAAATCGCTTCTGAGACCCAAAAAACTCGATTTTTCGGTGTTTTTAGGCAAAATTTGGGATATAAACGGGTATCGAAGATGCATGCACAAATCGACTTTTTGGGCCAAAAAAACGTGTTTTAGCCTTTTTTTTGCCTGAAAATTGATTTTTTTCTAGAACAGTACAAATCGCTTCTGAAACCCAAAAAACTCGATTTTTCGGTGTTTGCAGGCTAAATTTGGGATATAAACGGGTATCGAAGATGCATGCACAAATCGACTTTTTGGGCCAAAAAAACGTGTTTTAGCATTTTTTTTGCCTGAAAATTGAAATTTTTCTAGCACAGTACAAATCGCTTCTGAGACCCAAAAAACTCGATTTTTCGGTGTTTTTAGGCTAAATTTGGGATATAAACGGGTATCGAAGATGCATGCACAAATCGACTTTTTGGGCCAAAAAAACGTGTTTCAGCATTTTTTTTGCCTGAAAATTGAAATTTTTCTAGCACAGTACAAATCGCTTCTGAGACCCAAAAAACTCGATTTTTCGGTGTTTTTAGGCTAAATTTGGGATATAAACGGGTATCGAAGATGCATGCACAAATCGACTTTTTGGGCCAAAAAAACGTGTTTTAGCCTTTTTTTTGCCTGAAAATTGATTTTTTTCTAGAACAGTACAAATCGCTTCTGAGACCCAAAAAACTCGATTTTTCGGTGTTTTTAGGCTAAATTTGGGATATAAACGGGTATCGAAGATGCATGCACAAATCGACTTTTTGGGCCAAAAAAACGTTTTTTTGCATTTTTTTTGCCTGAAAATTTAAATTTTTCTAGCACAGTACAAATCGCTTCTGAGACCCAAAAAACTCGATTTTTCGGTGTTTTTAGGCTAAATTTGGGATATAAACGGGTATCGAAGATGCATGCACAAATCGACTTTTTAGGCAAAAAAAACGTGTTTTAGCTTTTTTTTTGCCTGAAAATTGAATTTTTTCTGGCACAGTACAAATCGCTTCTGAGACCCAAAAACTCGATTTTTCGGTGTTTTTAGGCTAAATTTGGGATATAAACGGGTATCGAAGATGCATGCACAAATCGACTTTTTGGGCCAAAAAAACGTGTTTTAGCATTTTTTTGACTGAAAATTGATTTTTTTTCTAGCACAGTACAAATCGCTTCTGAGACCCAAAAAAGTCGATTTTTCGGTGTTTTTAGGCTAAATTTGGGATATAAACGGGTATCGAAGATGCATGCACAAATCGACTTTTTGGGCCAAAAAAAAGTGTTTTAGCATTTTTTTTGCCTGAAAATTGAATTTTTTTCTAGAATAGTGTAGACATGTACAAATCGCTTCTGAGACCCAAAAAACTCGATTTTTCGGTGTTTTTAGGCTAAATTTGGGATATAAACGGGTATCGAAGATGCATGCACAAATCGACTTTTTGGGCCAAAAAAACGTGTTTTAGCCTTTTTTTTGCCTGAAAATTGATTTTTTTCTAGAACAGTACAAATCGCTTCTGAGACCCAAAAAACTCGATTTTTCGGTGTTTTTAGGCTAAATTTGGGATATAAACGGGTATCGAAGATGCATGCACAAATCGACTTTTTGGGCCAAAAAAACGTTTTTTTGCATTTTTTTTGCCTGAAAATTTAAATTTTTCTAGCACAGTACAAATCGCTTCTGAGACCCAAAAAACTCGATTTTTCGGTGTTTTTAGGCTAAATTTGGGATATAAACGGGTATCGAAGATGCATGCACAAATCGACTTTTTAGGCAAAAAAAACGTGTTTTAGCTTTTTTTTTGCCTGAAAATTGAATTTTTTCTGGCACAGTACAAATCGCTTCTGAGACCCAAAAAACTCGATTTTTCGGTGTTTTTAGGCTAAATTTGGGATATAAACGGGTATCGAAGATGCATGCACAAATCGACTTTTTGGGCCAAAAAAACGTGTTTTAGCATTTTTTTGACTGAAAATTGATTTTTTTCTAGCACAGTACAAATCGCTTCTGAGACCCAAAAAAGTCGATTTTTCGGTGTTTTTAGGCTAAATTTGGGATATAAACGGGTATCGAAGATGCATGCACAAATCGACTTTTTGGGCCAAAAAAAAGTGTTTTAGCATTTTTTTTGCCTGAAAATTGAATTTTTTCTAGCACAGTACAAATCGCTTCTGAGACCCAAAAAACTCGATTTTTCGGAGTTTTTAGGCTAAATTTGGGATATAAACGGGTATCGAAGATGCATGCACAAATCGACTTTTTGGGCCAAAAAAACGTGTTTTAGCATTTTTTTTGCCTGAAAATTGATTTTTTTCTAGCACAGTACAAATTGCTTCTGAGACCCAAAAAACTCGATTTTTCGGTGTTTTTAGGCTAAATTTGGGATATAAACGGGTATCGAAGATGCATGCACAAATCGACTTTTTGGGCCAAAAAAACGTGTTTTAGCATTTTTTTTGCCTGAAAATTGATTTTTTTTTAGAACAGTGTAGACATGTACAAATCGCTTCTGACTCCCCAAAAACTCGATTTTTCGGTGTTTTTAGGCTAAATTTGGGATATAAACGGGTATCGAAGATGCATGCACAAATCGACTTTTTGGGCAAAAAAAACGTGTTTTAGCATTTTTTTTGCCTGAAAATTGATTTTTTTCTAGCACAGTACAAATCGCTTCTGAGACCCAAAAAACTCGATATTTCGGTGTTTTTAGGCTAAATTTGGGATATAAACGGGTATCGAAGATGCATGCACAAATCGACTTTTTGGGCCAAAAAAACGTGTTTTAGCATTTTTTTTGCCTGAAAATTGAAATTTTTCTAGCACAGTACAAATCGCTTCTGAGACCCAAAAAACTCGATTTTTCGGTGTTTTTAGGCTAAATTTGGGATATAAACGGGTATCGAAGATGCATGCCCAAATCGACTTTTTGGGCCAAAAAAAACGTGTTTTAGCATTTTTTTTGCCTGAAAATTGAAATTTTTCTAGCACAGTACAAATCGCTTCTGAGACCCAAAAAACTCGATTTTTCGGTGTTTTTAGGCTAAATTTGGGATATAAACGGGTATCGAAGATACATGCACAAATCGACTTTTTGGGCCAAAAAAACGTGTTTTAGCATTTTTTTTGCCTGAAAATTGATTTTTTTCTAGCACAGTACTAATCGCTTCTGAGACCCAAAAAACTCGATTTTTCGGTGTTTTTAGGCTAAATTTGGGATATAAACGGGTATCGAAGATGCATGCACAAATCGACTTTTTGGGCCAAAAAAACGTGTTTTAGCATTTTTTTTGACTGAAAATTGAAATTTTTCTAGCACAGTACAAATCGCTTCTGAGACCCAAAAAACTCGATTTTTCGGTGTTTTTAGGCTAAATTTGGGATATAAACGGGTATCGTAGATGCATGCACAAATCGACTTTTTGGGCCAAAAAAACGTGTTTTAGCATTTTTTTTGCCTGAAAATTGATTTTTTTCTAGCACAGTACAAATCGCTTCTGAGACCCAAAAAAATCGATTTTTCGGTGTTTTTAGGCTAAATTTGGGATATAAACGGGTATCGAAGATGCATGCACAAATCGACTTTTTGGGCCAAAAAAACGTGTTTTAGCATTTTTTTTGCCTGAAAATTGAAATTTTTCTAGCACAGTACAAATCGCTTCTGAGACCCAAAAAATTCGATTTTTCGGTGTTTTTAGGCTAAATTTGGGATATAAACGGGTATCGAAGATGCATGCACAAATCGACTTTTTGGGCCAAAAAAACGTGTTTTAGCATTTCTTTTGCCTGAAAATTGAAATTTTTCTAGCACAGTACAAATCGCTTCTGAGACCCAAAAAACTCGATTTTTCGGTGTTTTTAGGCTAAATTTGGGATATAAACAGTTATCGAAGATGCATGCACAAATCGACTTTTTGGGCCAAAAAAACGTGTTTTAGCATTTTTTTTGCCTGAAAATTGAAATGTTTCTAGCACAGTACAAATCGCTTCTGAGACCCAAAAAACTCGATTTTTCGGTGTTTTTAGGCTAAATTTGGGATATAAACGGGTATCGAAGATGCATGCACAAATCGACTTTTTGGGCCAAAAAAACGTGTTTTAGCATTTTTTTTGCCTGAAAATTGATTTTTTTCTAGCACAGTACAAATCGCTTCTGAGACCCAAAAAAATCGATTTTTCGGTGTTTTTAGGCTAAATTTGGGATATAAACGGGTATCGAAGATGCATGCACAAATCGACTTTTTGGGCCAAAAAAACGTGTTTTAGCATTTTTTTTGCCTGAAAATTGAAATTTTTCTAGCACAGTACAAATCGCTTCTGAGACCCAAAAAATTCGATTTTTCGGTGTTTTTAGGCTAAATTTGGGATATAAACGGGTATCGAAGATGCATGCACAAATCGACTTTTTGGGCCAAAAAAACGTGTTTTAGCATTTCTTTTGCCTGAAAATTGAAATTTTTCTAGCACAGTACAAATCGCTTCTGAGACCCAAAAAACTCGATTTTTCGGTGTTTTTAGGCTAAATTTGGGATATAAACAGTTATCGAAGATGCATGCACAAATCGACTTTTTGGGCCAAAAAAACGTGTTTTAGCATTTTTTTTGCCTGAAAATTGAAATTTTTCTAGCACAGTACCAATCGCTTCTGAGACCCAAAAAACTCGATTTTTCAGTGTTTTTAGGCTAAATTTGGGATATAAACGGGTATCGAAGATGCATGCACAAATCGACTTTTTGGGCCAAAAAAACGTGTTTTAGCATTTTGTTTGCCTGAAAATTGAAATGTTTCTAGCACAGTACAAATCGCTTCTGAGACCCAAAAAACTCGATTTTTCGGTGTTTTTAGGCTAAATTTGGGATAAAAACGGGTATCGAAGATGCATGCACAAATCGACTTTTTGTGCCAAAAAAACGTGTTTTAGCATTTTTTTTGCCTGAAAATTGATTTTTTTCTAGAACAGTGTAGACATGTACAAATCGCTTCTGAGGCCCAAAAAACTCGATTTTTCAGTGTTTTTAGGCTAAATTTGCGATATAAACGGGTATCGAAGATGCATGCACAAATCGACTTTTTGGGCCAAAAAAACGTGTTTTAGCATTTTTTTTGCCTGAAAATTGAAATTTTTCTAGCACAGTACAAATCGCTTCTGAGACCCAAAAAACTCGATTTTTCGGTGTTTTTAGGCTAAATTTGGGATATAAACGGGTATCGAAGATGCATGCACAAATCGACTTTTTGGGCCAAAAAAACGTGTTTTAGCATTTTTTTTGCCTGAAAATTGAAATGTTTCTAGCACAGTACAAATCGCTTCTGAGACCCAAAAAACTCGATTTTTCGGTGTTTTTAGGCTAAATTTGGGATATAAACGGGTATCGAAGATGCATGCACAAATCGACTTTTTGGGCCAAAAAAACGTGTTTTAGCCTTTTTTTTGCCTGAAAATTGATTTTTTTCTAGAACAGTACAAATCGCTTCTGAAACCCAAAAAACTCGATTTTTCGGTGTTTTTAGGCTAAATTTGGGATATAAACGGGTATCGAAGATGCATGCACAAATCGACTTTTTGGGCCAAAAAAACGTGTTTTAGCATTTTTTTTGCCTGAAAATTGAAATTTTTCTAGCACAGTACAAATCGCTTCTGAGACCCAAAAAACTCGATTTTTCGGTGTTTTTAGGCTAAATTTGGGATATAAACGGGTATCGAAGATGCATGCACAAATCGACTTTTTGGGCCAAAAAAACGTGTTTCAGCATTTTTTTTGCCTGAAAATTGAAATTTTTCTAGCACAGTACAAATCGCTTCTGAGACCCAAAAAACTCGATTTTTCGGTGTTTTTAGGCTAAATTTGGGATATAAACGGGCATCGAAGATGCTTGCACAAATTGACTTTTTGGGCCAAAAAAACGTGTTTTAGCATTTTTTTTTGCCTGAAAATTGATTTTTTTCTAGAATAGTGTAGACATGTACAAATCGCTTCTGAGACCCAAAAAACTCGATTTTTCGGTGTTTTTAGGCTAAATTTGGGATATAAACGGGTATCGAAGATGCATGCACAAATCGACTTTTTGGGCCAAAAAAACGTGTTTTAGCCTTTTTTTTGCCTGAAAATTGATTTTTTTCTAGAACAGTACAAATCGCTTCTGAGACCCAAAAAACTCGATTTTTCGGTGTTTTTAGGCTAAATTTGGGATATAAACGGGTATCGAAGATGCATGCACAAATCGACTTTTTGGGCCAAAAAAACGTTTTTTTGCATTTTTTTTGCCTGAAAATTTAAATTTTTCTAGCACAGTACAAATCGCTTCTGAGACCCAAAAAACTCGATTTTTCGGTGTTTTTAGGCTAAATTTGGGATATAAACGGGTATCGAAGATGCATGCACAAATCGACTTTTTAGGCAAAAAAAACGTGTTTTAGCTTTTTTTTTGCCTGAAAATTGATTTTTTTCTAGCACAGTACAAATCGCTTCTGAGACCCAAAAAACTCGATTTTTCGGTGTTTTTAGGCTAAATTTGGGATATAAACGGGTATCGAAGATGCATGCACAAATCGACTTTTTGGGCCAAAAAAAACGTGTTTTAGCATTTTTTTGACTGAAAATTGATTTTTTTCTAGCACAGTACAAATCGCTTCTGAGACCCAAAAAAGTCGATTTTTCGGTGTTTTTAGGCTAAATTTGGGATATAAACGGGTATCGAAGATGCATGCACAAATCGACTTTTTGGGCCAAAAAAAAGTGTTTTAGCATTTTTTTTGCCTGAAAATTGAATTTTTTCTAGCACAGTACAAATCGCTTCTGAGACCCAAAAAACTCGATTTTTCGGAGTTTTTAGGCTAAATTTGGGATATAAACGGGTATCGAAGATGCATGCACAAATCGACTTTTTGGGCCAAAAAAACGTGTTTTAGCATTTTTTTTGCCTGAAAATTGATTTTTTTCTAGCACAGTACAAATCGCTTCTGAGACCCAAAAAACTCGATTTTTCGGTGTTTTTAGGCTAAATTTGGGATATAAACGGGTATCGAAGATGCATGCACAAATCGACTTTTTGGGCCAAAAAAACGTGTTTTAGCATTTTTTTTGCCTGAAAATTGATTTTTTTTTAGAACAGTGTAGACATGTACAAATCGCTTCTGAGACCCCAAAAACTCGATTTTTCGGTGTTTTTAGGCTAAATTTGGGATATAAACGGGTATCGAAGATGCATGCACAAATCGACTTTTTGGGCAAAAAAAACGTGTTTTAGCATTTTTTTTGCCTGAAAATTGATTTTTTTCTAGCACAGTACAAATCGCTTCTGAGACCCAAAAAACTCGATTTTTCGGTGTTTTTAGGCTAAATTTGGGATATAAACGGGTATCGAAGATGCATGCACAAATCGACTTTTTGGGCCAAAAAAACGTGTTTTAGCATTTTTTTTGCCTGAAAATTGAAATTTTTCTAGCACAGTACAAATCGCTTCTGAGACCCAAAAAACTCGATTTTTCGGTGTTTTTAGGCTAAATTTGGGATATAAACGGGTATCGAAGATGCATGCCCAAATCGACTTTTTGGGCCAAAAAAAACGTGTTTTAGCATTTTTTTTGCCTGAAAATTGAAATTTTTCTAGCACAGTACAAATCGCTTCTGAGACCCAAAAAACTCGATTTTTCGGTGTTTTTAGGCTAAATTTGGGATATAAACGGGTATCGAAGATACATGCACAAATCGACTTTTTGGGCCAAAAAAACGTGTTTTAGCATTTTTTTTGCCTGAAAATTGATTTTTTTCTAGCACAGTACTAATCGCTTCTGAGACCCAAAAAACTCGATTTTTCGGTGTTTTTAGGCTAAATTTGGGATATAAACGGGTATCGAAGATGCATGCACAAATCGACTTTTTGGGCCAAAAAAACGTGTTTTAGCATTTTTTTTGACTGAAAATTGAAATTTTTCTAGCACAGTACAAATCGCTTCTGAGACCCAAAAAACTCGATTTTTCGGTGTTTTTAGGCTAAATTTGGGATATAAACGGGTATCGTAGATGCATGCACAAATCGACTTTTTGGGCCAAAAAAAAGTGTTTTAGCATTTTTTTTGCCTGAAAATTGATTTTTTTCTAGCACAGTACAAATCGCTTCTGAGACCCAAAAAAATCGATTTTTCGGTGTTTTTAGGCTAAATTTGGGATATAAACGGGTATCGAAGATGCATGCACAAATCGACTTTTTGGGCCAAAAAAACGTGTTTTAGCATTTTTTTTGCCTGAAAATTGAAATTTTTCTAGCACAGTACAAATCGCTTCTGAGACCCAAAAAACTCGATTTTTCGGTGTTTTTAGGCTAAATTTGGGATATAAACAGTTATCGAAGATGCATGCACAAATCGACTTTTTGGGCCAAAAAAACGTGTTTTAGCATTTTTTTTGCCTGAAAATTGAAATTTTTCTAGCACAGTACAAATCGCTTCTGAGACCCAAAAAACTCGATTTTTCGGTGTTTTTAGGCTAAATTTGGGATATAAACGGGTATCGAAGATGCATGCACAAATCGACTTTTTGGGCCAAAAAAACGTGTTTTAGCATTTTTTTTGCCTGAAAATTGAAATGTTTCTAGCACAGTACAAATCGCTTCTGAGACCCAAAAAACTCGATTTTTCGGTGTTTTTAGGCTAAATTTGGGATAAAAACGGGTATCGAAGATGCATGCACAAATCGACTTTTTGGGCCAAAAAAACGCGTTTTAGCATTTTTTTTCCCTGAAAATTGATTTTTTTCTAGAACAGTGTAGACATGTACAAATCGCTTCTGAGGCCCAAAAAACTCGATTTTTCAGTGTTTTTAGGCTAAATTTGCGATATAAACGGGTATCGAAGATGCATGCACAAATCGACTTTTTGTGCCAAAAAAACGTGTTTTAGCATTTTTTTTGCCTGAAAATTGATTTTTTTCTAGAACAGTGTAGACATGTACAAATCGCTTCTGAGGCCCAAAAAACTCGATTTTTCAGTGTTTTTAGGCTAAATTTGCGATATAAACGGGTATCGAAGATGCATGCACAAATCGACTTTTTGGGCCAAAAAAACGTGTTTTAGCATTTTTTTTGCCTGAAAATTGATTT
This sequence comes from Petrolisthes manimaculis, assembly GCA_034508575.1. NCBI lineage: Eukaryota > Metazoa > Arthropoda > Malacostraca > Decapoda > Porcellanidae > Petrolisthes > Petrolisthes manimaculis. The sequence continues at coordinate 176,203 of JAWZYT010001150.1, forward strand.
TTTTTTAGAACAGTGTAGACATGTACAAATCGCTTCTGAGACCCCAAAAACTCGATTTTTCGGTGTTTTTAGGCTAAATTTGGGATATAAACAGGTATCGAAGATGCATGCACAAATCGACTTTTTGGGCAAAAAAAACGTGTTTTAGCATTTTTTTTGCCTGAAAATTGATTTTTTTCTAGCACAGTACAAATCGCTTCTGAGACCCCAAAAACTCGATTTTTCGGTGTTTTTAGGCTAAATTTGGGATATAAACGGGTATCGAAGATGCATGCACAAATCGACTTTTTGGGCAAAAAAAACGTGTTTTAGCATTTTTTTTGCCTGAAAATTGATTTTTTTCTAGCACAGTACAAATCGCTTCTGAGACCCAAAAAACTCGATTTTTCGGTGTTTTTAGGCTAAATTTGGGATATAAACGGGTATCGAAGATGCATGCACAAATCGACTTTTTGGGCCAAAAAAACGTGTTTTAGCCTTTTTTTTGCCTGAAAATTGATTTTTTTCTAGAACAGTACAAATCGCTTCTGAAACCCCAAAAAATCGATTTTTCGGTGTTTTTAGGCTAAATTTGGGATATAAACGGGTATCGAAGATGCATGCACAAATCGACTTTTTGGGCCAAAAAAACGTGTTTTAGCATTTTTTTTGCCTGAAAATTGAAATTTTTCTAGCACAGTACAAATCGCTTCTGAGACCCAAAAAACTCGATTTTTCGGAGTTTTTAGGCTAAATTTGGGATATAAACGGGTATCGAAGATGCATGCACAAATCGACTTTTTGGGCCAAAAAAACGTATTTTAGCATTTTTTTTGCCTGAAAATTGATTTTTTTCTAGCACAGTACAAATCGCTTCTGAGACCCAAAAAACTCGATTTTTCGGTGTTTTTAGGCTAAATTTGGGATATAAACGGGTATCGAAGATGCATGCACAAATCGACTTTTTGGGCCAAAAAAACGTGTTTTAGCATTTTTTTTGCCTGAAAATTAATTTTTTTTAGAACAGTGTAGACATGTACAAATCGCTTCTGAGACCCCAAAAACTCGATTTTTCGGTGTTTTTAGGCTAAATTTGGGATATAAACGGGTATCGAAGATGCATGCACAAATCGACTTTTTGGGCAAAAAAAACGTGTTTTAGCATTTTTTTTGCCTGAAAATTGATTTTTTTCTAGCACAGTACAAATCGCTTCTGAGACCCCAAAAACTCGATTTTTCGGTGTTTTTAGGCTAAATTTGGGATATAAACGGGTATCGAAGATGCATGCACAAATCGACTTTTTGGGCAAAAAAAACGTGTTTCAGCATTTTTTTTGCCTGAAAATTGATTTTTTTCTAGCACAGTACAAATCGCTTCTGAGACCCAAAAAACTCGATTTTTCGGTGTTTTTAGGCTAAATTTGGGATATAAACGGGTATCGAAGATGCATGCACAAATCGACTTTTTGGGCCAAAAAAACGTGTTTTAGCCTTTTTTTTGCCTGAAAATTGATTTTTTTCTAGAACAGTACAAATCGCTTCTGAAACCCAAAAAACTCGATTTTTCGGTGTTTTTAGGCTAAATTTGGGATATAAACGGGTATCGAAGATGCATGCACAAATCGACTTTTTGGGCCAAAAAAACGTGTTTTAGCATTTTTTTTGCCTGAAAATTGAAATTTTTCTAGCACAGTACAAATCGCTTCTGAGACCCAAAAAACTCGATTTTTCGGTGTTTTTAGGCTAAATTTGGGATATAAACGGGTATCGAAGATGCATGCACAAATCGACTTTTTGGGCCAAAAAAACGTGTTTCAGCATTTTTTTTGCCTGAAAATTGAAATTTTTCTAGCACAGTACAAATCGCTTCTGAGACCCAAAAAACTCGATTTTTCGGTGTTTTTAGGCTAAATTTGGGATATAAACGGGCATCGAAGATGCTTGCACAAATCGACTTTTTGGTCCAAAAAAACGTGTTTTAGCATTTTTTTTTGCCTGAAAATTGATTTTTTTCTAGAATAGTGTAGACATGTACAAATCGCTTCTGAGACCCAAAAAACTCGATTTTTCGGTGTTTTTAGGCTAAATTTGGGATATAAACGGGTATCGAAGATACATGCACAAATCGACTTTTTGGGCCAAAAAAACGTGTTTTAGCATTTTTTTTGCCTGAAAATTGATTTTTTTCTAGCACAGTACTAATCGCTTCTGAGACCCAAAAAACTCGATTTTTCGGTGTTTTTAGGCTAAATTTGGGATATAAACGGGTATCGAAGATGCATGCACAAATCGACTTTTTGGGCCAAAAAAACGTGTTTTAGCATTTTTTTTGACTGAAAATTGAAATTTTTCTAGCACAGTACAAATCGCTTCTGAGACCCAAAAAACTCGATTTTTCGGTGTTTTTAGGCTAAATTTGGGATATAAACGGGTATCGTAGATGCATGCACAAATCGACTTTTTGGGCCAAAAAAAAGTGTTTTAGCATTTTTTTTGCCTGAAAATTGATTTTTTTCTAGCACAGTACAAATCGCTTCTGAGACCCCAAAAACTCGATTTTTCGGTGTTTTTAGGCTAAATTTGGGATATAAACGGGTATCGAAGATGCATGCACAAATCGACTTTTTGGGCAAAAAAAACGTGTTTTAGCATTTTTTTTGCCTGAAAATTGATTTTTTTCTAGCACAGTACAAATCGCTTCTGAGACCCAAAAAACTCGATTTTTCGGTGTTTTTAGGCTAAATTTGGGATATAAACGGGTATCGAAGATGCATGCACAAATCGACTTTTTGGGCCAAAAAAACGTGTTTTAGCCTTTTTTTTGCCTGAAAATTGATTTTTTTCTAGAACAGTACAAATCGCTTCTGAAACCCAAAAAAATCGATTTTTCGGTGTTTTTAGGCTAAATTTGGGATATAAACGGGTATCGAAGATGCATGCACAAATCGACTTTTTGGGCCAAAAAAACGTGTTTTAGCATTTTTTTTGCCTGAAAATTGAAATTTTTCTAGCACAGTACAAATCGCTTCTGAGACCCAAAAAACTCGATTTTTCGGAGTTTTTAGGCTAAATTTGGGATATAAACGGGTATCGAAGATGCATGCACAAATCGACTTTTTGGGCCAAAAAAACGTGTTTTAGCATTTTTTTTGCCTGAAAATTGATTTTTTTCTAGCACAGTACAAATCGCTTCTGAGACCCAAAAAACTCGATTTTTCGGTGTTTTTAGGCTAAATTTGGGATATAAACGGGTATCGAAGATGCATGCACAAATCGACTTTTTGGGCCAAAAAAACGTGTTTTAGCATTTTTTTGACTGAAAATTGATTTTTTTCTAGCACAGTACAAATCGCTTCTGAGACCCCAAAAACTCGATTTTTCGGTGTTTTTAGGCTAAATTTGGGATATAAACGGGTATCGAAGATGCATGCACAAATCGACTTTTTGGGCAAAAAAAACGTGTTTTAGCATTTTTTTTGCCTGAAAATTGATTTTTTTCTAGCACAGTACAAATCGCTTCTGAGACCCCAAAAACTCGATTTTTCGGTGTTTTTAGGCTAAATTTGGGATATAAACGGGTATCGAAGATGCATGCACAAATCGACTTTTTGGGCAAAAAAAACGTGTTTTAGCTTTTTTTTTGCCTGAAAATTGATTTTTTTCTAGCACAGTACAAATCGCTTCTGAGACCCAAAAAACTCGATTTTTCGGTGTTTTTAGGCTAAATTTGGGATATAAACGGGTATCGAAGATGCATGCACAAATCGACTTTTTGGGCCAAAAAAACGTGTTTTAGCCTTTTTTTTGCCTGAAAATTGATTTTTTTCTAGAACAGTACAAATCGCTTCTGAAACCCAAAAAACTCGATTTTTCGGTGTTTTTAGGCTAAATTTGGGATATAAACGGGTATCGAAGATGCATGCACAAATCGACTTTTTGGGCCAAAAAAACGTGTTTTAGCATTTTTTTTGCCTGAAAATTGAAATTTTTCTAGCACAGTACAAATCGCTTCTGAGACCCAAAAAACTCGATTTTTCGGTGTTTTTAGGCTAAATTTGGGATATAAACGGGTATCGAAGATGCATGCACAAATCGACTTTTTGGGCCAAAAAAACGTGTTTCAGCATTTTTTTTGCCTGAAAATTGAATTTTTTCTAGCACAGTACAAATCGCTTCTGAGACCCAAAAAACTCGATTTTTCGGTGTTTTTAGGCTAAATTTGGGATATAAACGGGCATCGAAGATGCTTGCACAAATCGACTTTTTGGGCCAAAAAAACGTGTTTTAGCATTTTTTTTTGCCTGAAAATTGATTTTTTTCTAGAATAGTGTAGACATGTACAAATCGCTTCTGAGACCCAAAAAACTCGATTTTTCGGTGTTTTTAGGCTAAATTTGGGATATAAACGGGTATCGAAGATACATGCACAAATCGACTTTTTGGGCCAAAAAAACGTGTTTTAGCATTTTTTTTGCCTGAAAATTGATTTTTTTCTAGCACAGTACTAATCGCTTCTGAGACCCAAAAAACTCGATTTTTCGGTGTTTTTAGGCTAAATTTGGGATATAAACGGGTATCGAAGATGCATGCACAAATCGACTTTTTGGGCCAAAAAAACGTGTTTTAGCATTTTTTTTGACTGAAAATTGAAATTTTTCTAGCACAGTACAAATCGCTTCTGAGACCCAAAAAACTCGATTTTTCGGTGTTTTTAGGCTAAATTTGGGATATAAACGGGTATCGTAGATGCATGCACAAATCGACTTTTTGGGCCAAAAAAAAGTGTTTTAGCATTTTTTTTGCCTGAAAATTGATTTTTTTCTAGCACAGTACAAATCGCTTCTGAGACCCAAAAAAATCGATTTTTCGGTGTTTTTAGGCTAAATTTGGGATATAAACGGGTATCGAAGATGCATGCACAAATCGACTTTTTGGGCCAAAAAAACGTGTTTTAGCATTTTTTTTGCCTGAAAATTGAAATTTTTCTAGCACAGTACAAATCGCTTCTGAGACCCAAACAATTCGATTTTTCGGTGTTTTTAGGCTAAATTTGGGATATAAACGGGTATCGAAGATGCATGCACAAATCGACTTTTTGGGCCAAAAAAACGTGTTTTAGCATTTTTTTTGCCTGAAAATTGAAATTTTTCTAGCACAGTACAAATCGCTTCTGAGACCCAAAAAACTCGATTTTTCGGTGTTTTTAGGCTAAATTTGGGATATAAACAGTTATCGAAGATGCATGCACAAATCGACTTTTTGGGCCAAAAAAACGTGTTTTAGCATTTTTTTTAGCCTGAAAATTGAAATTTTTCTAGCACAGTACAAATCGCTTCTGAGACCCAAAAAACTCGATTTTTCGGTGTTTTTAGGCTAAATTTGGGATAAAAACGGGTATCGAAGATGCATGCACAAATCGACTTTTTGGGCCAAAAAAAAGTGTTTTAGCATTTTTTTTGCCTGAAAATTGAATTTTTTCTAGCACAGTACAAATCGCTTCTGAGACCCAAAAAACTCGATTTTTCGGAGTTTTTAGGCTAAATTTGGGATATAAACGGGTATCGAAGATGCATGCACAAATCGACTTTTTGGGCCAAAAAAACGTGTTTTAGCATTTTTTTTGCCTGAAAATTGATTTTTTTCTAGCACAGTACAAATCGCTTCTGAGACCCAAAAAACTCGATTTTTCGGTGTTTTTAGGCTAAATTTGGGATATAAACGGGTATCGAAGATGCATGCACAAATCGACTTTTTGGGCCAAAAAAACGTGTTTTAGCATTTTTTTTGCCTGAAAATTGATTTTTTTTTAGAACAGTGTAGACATGTACAAATCGCTTCTGAGACCCCAAAAACTCGATTTTTCGGTGTTTTTAGGCTAAATTTGGGATATAAACAGGTATCGAAGATGCATGCACAAATCGACTTTTTGGGCAAAAAAAACGTGTTTTAGCATTTTTTTTGCCTGAAAATTGATTTTTTTCTAGCACAGTACAAATCGCTTCTGAGACCCCAAAAACTCGATTTTTCGGTGTTTTTAGGCTAAATTTGGGATATAAACGGGTATCGAAGATGCATGCACAAATCGACTTTTTGGGCAAAAAAAACGTGTTTTAGCATTTTATTTGCCTGAAAATTGATTTTTTTCTAGCACAGTACAAATCGCTTCTGAGACCCAAAAAACTCGATTTTTCGGTGTTTTTAGGCTAAATTTGGGATATAAACGGGTATCGAAGATGCATGCACAAATCGACTTTTTGGGCCAAAAAAACGTGTTTTAGCCTTTTTTTTGCCTGAAAATTGATTTTTTTCTAGAACAGTACAAATCGCTTCTGAAACCCAAAAAAATCGATTTTTCGGTGTTTTTAGGCTAAATTTGGGATATAAACGGGTATCGAAGATGCATGCACAAATCGACTTTTTGGGCCAAAAAAACGTGTTTTAGCATTTTTTTTGCCTGAAAATTGAATTTTTTCTAGCACAGTACAAATCGCTTCTGAGACCCAAAAAACTCGATTTTTCGGAGTTTTTAGGCTAAATTTGGGATATAAACGGGTATCGAAGATGCATGCACAAATCGACTTTTTGGGCCAAAAAAACGTGTTTTAGCATTTTTTTTGCCTGAAAATTGATTTTTTTCTAGCACAGTACAAATCGCTTCTGAGACCCAAAAAACTCGATTTTTCGGTGTTTTTAGGCTAAATTTGGGATATAAACGGGTATCGAAGATGCATGCACAAATCGACTTTTTGGGCCAAAAAAACGTGTTTTAGCATTTTTTTTGCCTGAAAATTGATTTTTTTTTAGAACAGTGTAGACATGTACAAATCGCTTCTGAGACCCCAAAAACTCGATTTTTCGGTGTTTTTAGGCTAAATTTGGGATATAAACGGGTATCGAAGATGCATGCACAAATCGACTTTTTGGGCAAAAAAAACGTGTTTTAGCATTTTTTTTGCCTGAAAATTGATTTTTTTCTAGCACAGTACAAATCGCTTCTGAGACCCCAAAAACTCGATTTTTCGGTGTTTTTAGGCTAAATTTGGGATATAAACGGGTATCGAAGATGCATGCACAAATCGACTTTTTGGGCAAAAAAAACGTGTTTTAGCATTTTTTTTGCCTGAAAATTGATTTTTTTCTAGCACAGTACAAATCGCTTCTGAGACCCAAAAAACTCGATTTTTCGGTGTTTTTAGGCTAAATTTGGGATATAAACGGGTATCGAAGATGCATGCACAAATCGACTTTTTGGGCCAAAAAAACGTGTTTTAGCCTTTTTTTTGCCTGAAAATTGATTTTTTTCTAGAACAGTACAAATCGCTTCTGAAACCCAAAAAACTCGATTTTTCGGTGTTTTTAGGCTAAATTTGGGATATAAACGGGTATCGAAGATGCATGCACAAATCGACTTTTTGGGCCAAAAAAACGTGTTTTAGCATTTTTTTTGCCTGAAAATTGAAATTTTTCTAGCACAGTACAAATCGCTTCTGAGACCCAAAAAACTCGATTTTTCGGTGTTTTTAGGCTAAATTTGGGATATAAACGGGTATCGAAGATGCATGCACAAATCGACTTTTTGGGCCAAAAAAACGTGTTTCAGCATTTTTTTTGCCTGAAAATTGAATTTTTTCTAGCACAGTACAAATCGCTTCTGAGACCCAAAAAACTCGATTTTTCGGTGTTTTTAGGCTAAATTTGGGATATAAACGGGCATCGAAGATGCTTGCACAAATCGACTTTTTGGGCCAAAAAAACGTGTTTTAGCATTTTTTTTTGCCTGAAAATTGTTTTTTTTCTAGAATAGTGTAGACATGTACAAATCGCTTCTGAGACCCAAACAACTCGATTTTTCGGTGTTTTTAGGCTAAATTTGGGATATAAACGGGTATCGAAGATGCATGCACAAATCGACTTTTTGGGCCAAAAAAACGTGTTTTAGCCTTTTTTTTGCCTGAAAATTGATTTTTTTCTAGAACAGTACAAATCGCTTCTGAGACCCAAAAAACTCGATTTTTCGGTGTTTTTAGGCTAAATTTGGGATATAAACGGGTATCGAAGATGCATGCACAAATCGACTTTTTGGGCCAAAAAAACGTTTTTTTGCATTTTTTTTGCCTGAAAATTTAAATTTTTCTAGCACAGTACAAATCGCTTCTGAGACCCAAAAAACTCGATTTTTCGGTGTTTTTAGGCTAAATTTGGGATATAAACGGGTATCGAAGATGCATGCACAAATCGACTTTTTAGGCAAAAAAAACGTGTTTTAGCTTTTTTTTTGCCTGAAAATTGAATTTTTTCTAGCACAGTACAAATCGCTTCTGAGACCCAAAAAACTCGATTTTTCGGTGTTTTTAGGCTAAATTTGGGATATAAACGGGTATCGAAGATGCATGCACAAATCGACTTTTTGGGCCAAAAAAACGTGTTTTAGCCTTTTTTTGACTGAAAATTGATTTTTTTCTAGCACAGTACAAATCGCTTCTGAGACCCAAAAAAGTCGATTTTTCGGTGTTTTTAGGCTAAATTTGGGATATAAACGGGTATCGAAGATGCATGCACAAATCGACTTTTTGGGCCAAAAAAAAGTGTTTTAGCATTTTTTTTGCCTGAAAATTGAATTTTTTCTAGCACAGTACAAATCGCTTCTGAGACCCAAAAAACTCGATTTTTCGGAGTTTTTAGGCTAAATTTGGGATATAAACGGGTATCGAAGATGCATGCACAAATCGACTTTTTGGGCCAAAAAAACGTGTTTTAGCATTTTTTTTGCCTGAAAATTGATTTTTTTCTAGCACAGTACAAATCGCTTCTGAGACCCAAAAAACTCGATTTTTCGGTGTTTTTAGGCTAAATTTGGGATATAAACGGGTATCGAAGATGCATGCACAAATCGACTTTTTGGGCCAAAAAAACGTGTTTTAGCATTTTTTTTGCCTGAAAATTGATTTTTTTTTAGAACAGTGTAGACATGTACAAATCGCTTCTGAGACCCAAAAAACTCGATTTTTCGGTGTTTTTAGGCTAAATTTGGGATATAAACGGGTATCGAAGATGCATGCACAAATCGACTTTTTGGGCAAAAAAAACGTGTTTTAGCATTTTTTTTGCCTGAAAATTGATTTTTTTCTAGCACAGTACAAATCGCTTCTGAGACCCAAAAAACTCGATTTTTCGGTGTTTTTAGGCTAAATTTGGGATATAAACGGGTATCGAAGATGCATGCCCAAATCGACTTTTTGGGCCAAAAAAAACGTGTTTTAGCATTTTTTTTGCCTGAAAATTGAAATTTTTCTAGCACAGTACAAATCGCTTCTGAGACCCAAAAAACTCGATTTTTCGGTGTTTTTAGGCTAAATTTGGGATATAAACGGGTATCGAAGATACATGCACAAATCGACTTTTTGGGCCAAAAAAACGTGTTTTAGCATTTTTTTGGCCTGAAAATTGATTTTTTTCTAGCACAGTACTAATCGCTTCTGAGACCCAAAAAACTCGATTTTTCGGTGTTTTTAGGCTAAATTTGGGATATAAACGGGTATCGAAGATGCATGCACAAATCGACTTTTTGGGCCAAAAAAACGTGTTTTAGCATTTTTTTTGACTGAAAATTGAAATTTTTCTAGCACAGTACAAATCGCTTCTGAGACCCAAAAAACTCGATTTTTCGGTGTTTTTAGGCTAAATTTGGGATATAAACGGGTATCGTAGATGCATGCACAAATCGACTTTTTGAGCCAAAAAAAAGTGTTTTAGCATTTTTTTTGCCTGAAAATTGATTTTTTTTCTAGCACAGTACAAATCGCTTCTGAGACCCAAACAAATCAATTTTTCGGTGTTTTTTAGGCTAAATTTGGGATATAAACGGGTATCGAAGATGCATGCACAAATCGACTTTTTGGGCCAAAAAAACGTGTTTTAGCATTTTTTTTGCCTGAAAATTGAAATTTTTCTAGCACAGTACAAATCGCTTCTGAGACCCAAACAATTCGATTTTTCGGTGTTTTTAGGCTAAATTTGGGATATAAACGGGTATCGAAGATGCATGCACAAATCGACTTTTTGGGCCAAAAAAACGTGTTTTAGCATTTTTTTTGCCTGAAAATTGAAATTTTTCTAGCACAGTACAAATCGCTTCTGAGACCCAAAAAACTCGATTTTTCGGTGTTTTTAGGCTAAATTTGGGATATAAACAGTTATCGAAGATGCATGCACAAATCGACTTTTTGGGCCAAAAAAACGTGTTTTAGCATTTTTTTTGCCTGAAAATTGAAATTTTTCTAGCACAGTACAAATCGCTTCTGAGACCCAAAAAACTCGATTTTTCGGTGTTTTTAGGCTAAATTTGGGATATAAACGGGTATCGAAGATGCATGCACAAATCGACTTTTTGGGCCAAAAAAACGTGTTTTAGCATTTTTTTTGCCTGAAAATTGAAATGTTTCTAGCACAGTACAAATCGCTTCTGAGACCCAAAAAACTCGATTTTTCGGTGTTTTTAGGCTAAATTTGGGATAAAAACGGGTATCGAAGATGCATGCACAAATCGACTTTTTGGGCCAAAAAAACGCGTTTTAGCATTTTTTTTCCCTGAAAATTGATTTTTTTCTAGAACAGTGTAGACATGTACAAATCGCTTCTGAGGCCCAAAAAACTCGATTTTTCAGTGTTTTTAGGCTAAATTTGCGATATAAACGGGTATCGAAGATGCATGCACAAATCGACTTTTTGTGCCAAAAAAACGTGTTTTAGCATTTTTTTTGCCTGAAAATTGATTTTTTTCTAGAACAGTGTAGACATGTACAAATCTCTTCTGAGACCCTAAAAACTCGATTTTCGGTGTTTTTAGGCTAAATTTGGGATATAAACGGGTATCGAAGATGCATGCACAAATCGACTTTTTGGGCCAAAAAAAAACGTGTTATAGCATTTTTTTTGCCTGCAAATTGAATTTTTTCTAGCTCAGTACAAATCGCTTCTGAGACCCAAAAAACTCGATTTTTCGGTGTTTTTTGGCTAAATTTGGGATATAAACGGGTATCGAAGATGCATGCACAAATCGACTTTTTGGGCCAAAAAAACGTGTTTTAGCATTTTTTTTGCCTGAAAATTGATTTTTTTCTAGAACAGTACAAATCGCTTCTGAGACCCAAAAACTCGATTTTTCGGTGTTTTTAGGCTAAATTTGGGATATAAACGGGTATCGAAGATGCATGCACAAATCGTCTTTTGGGGCCAAAAAAAGGTGTTTTAGCATTTTTTTTGCCTGAAAATTGATTTTTTTTCTAGCACAGTACAAATCGCTTCTGAGACCCAAACAAATCAATTTTTCGGTGTTTTTTAGGCTAAATTTGGGATATAAACGGGTATCGAAGATGCATGCACAAATCGACTTTTTGGGCCAAAAAAACGTGTTTTAGCATTTTTTTTGCCTGAAAATTGAAATTTTTCTAGCACAGTACAAATCGCTTCTGAGACCCAAACAATTCGATTTTTCGGTGTTTTTAGGCTAAATTTGGGATATAAACGGGTATCGAAGATGCATGCACAAATCGACTTTTTGGGCCAAAAAAACGTGTTTTAGCATTTTTTTTGCCTGAAAATTGAAATTTTTCTAGCACAGTACAAATCGCTTCTGAGACCCAAAAAACTCGATTTTTCGGTGTTTTTAGGCTAAATTTGGGATATAAACAGTTATCGAAGATGCATGCACAAATCGACTTTTTGGGCCAAAAAAACGTGTTTTAGCATTTTTTTTGCCTGAAAATTGAAATTTTTCTAGCACAGTACAAATCGCTTCTGAGACCCAAAAAACTCGATTTTTCGGTGTTTTTAGGCTAAATTTGGGATATAAACGGGTATCGAAGATGCATGCACAAATCGACTTTTTGGGCCAAAAAAACGTGTTTTAGCATTTTTTTTGCCTGAAAATTGAAATGTTTCTAGCACAGTACAAATCGCTTCTGAGACCCAAAAAACTCGATTTTTCGGTGTTTTTAGGCTAAATTTGGGATAAAAACGGGTATCGAAGATGCATGCACAAATCGACTTTTTGGGCCAAAAAAACGCGTTTTAGCATTTTTTTTCCCTGAAAATTGATTTTTTTCTAGAACAGTGTAGACATGTACAAATCGCTTCTGAGGCCCAAAAAACTCGATTTTTCAGTGTTTTTAGGCTAAATTTGCGATATAAACGGGTATCGAAGATGCATGCACAAATCGACTTTTTGTGCCAAAAAAACGTGTTTTAGCATTTTTTTTGCCTGAAAATTGATTTTTTTCTAGAACAGTGTAGACATGTACAAATCTCTTCTGAGACCCTAAAAACTCGATTTTCGGTGTTTTTAGGCTAAATTTGGGATATAAACGGGTATCGAAGATGCATGCACAAATCGACTTTTTGGGCCAAAAAAAAACGTGTTATAGCATTTTTTTTGCCTGCAAATTGAATTTTTTCTAGCTCAGTACAAATCGCTTCTGAGACCCAAAAAACTCGATTTTTCGGTGTTTTTTGGCTAAATTTGGGATATAAACGGGTATCGAAGATGCATGCACAAATCGACTTTTTGGGCCAAAAAAACGTGTTTTAGCATTTTTTTTGCCTGAAAATTGATTTTTTTCTAGAACAGTACAAATCGCTTCTGAGACCCAAAAACTCGATTTTTCGGTGTTTTTAGGCTAAATTTGGGATATAAACGGGTATCGAAGATGCATGCACAAATCGTCTTTTGGGGCCAAAAAAAGGTGTTTTAGCATTTTTTTTGCCTGAATTTTTTTTTTTTTTAGAACAGTGTAGACATGTACAAATCGCTTCTGAGACCCAAAAAACTCGATTTTTCGGTGTTTTTAGGCTAAATTTGGGATATAAACGGGTATCGAAGATGCATGCACAAATCGACTTTTTGGGCCAAAAAAACGTGTTTTAGCATTTTTTTTGCCTGAAAATTGATTTTTTTTTAGAACAGTACAAATCGCTTCTGAGACCCAAAAAACTCGATTTTTCTGTGTTTTTAGGCTAAATTTGGGATATAAACGGGTATCGAAGATGCATGCACAAATCGACTTTTTGGGCCAAAAAAAACGTGTTTTAGCATTTTTTTTGCCTGAAAATTGATTTTTTTCTAGAACAGTACAAATCGCTTCTGAGACCCAAAAAACTCGATTTTTCGGTGTTTTTAGGCTAAATTTGGGATATAAACGGGTATCGAAGATGCATGCACAAATCGACTTTTTGGGCCAAAAAAACGTGTTTTAGCATTTTTTTTGCCTGAAAATTGAAATTTTTCTAGCACAGTACAAATCGCTTCTGAAACCCAAAAAACTCGATTTTTCGGTGTTTTTAGGCTAAATTTGGGATATAAACGGGTATCGAAGATGCATGCACAAATCGACTTTTTGGGCCAAAAAAACGTGTTTTAGCATTTTTTTTGCCTGAAAATTGAAATTTTTCTAGCACAGTACAAATCGATTCTGAGATCCAAAAAACTCGATTTTACGGTGTTTTTAGGCTAAATTTGGGATATAAACGGGTAGCGAAGATGCATGCACAAGTCGACTTTTTGGGCCAAAAAAACGTGTTTTAGCACTTTTTTGCCTGAAAATTGAAATTTTTCTAGCACAGCACAAATTGCTTCTGAGACCCAAAAAACGCGATTTTTCGGTGTTTTTAGGCTAAATTTGGGATATAAACGGGTATCGAAGATGCATGCACAAATCGACTTTTTTGGCCAAAAAAACGTGTTTTAGCATTTTTTTTGCCTGAAAATTGATTTTTTTCTAGAACAGTGTAGACATGTACAAATCGCTTCTGAGACCCAAAAAACTCGATTTTTCGGTGCTTTTAGGCTAAATTTGGGATATAAACGGGTATCGAAGATGCATGCACAAATCGACTTTTTGGGCCAAAAAAACGTGTTTTAGCATTTTTTTTGCCTGAAAATTGATTTTTTTCTAGATCAGTGTAGACATGTACAAGTCGCTTCTGAGACCCAAAAAACTCGATTTTTCGGTGTTTTTAGGCTAAATTTGGGATATAAACGGGTATCGAAGATGCATGCACAAATCGACTTTTTGGGCCAAAAAAACGTGTTTCAGCATTTTTTTGCCTGAAAATTGATTTTTTTCTAGAACAGTGTAGACATGTACAAATCGCTTCTGAGACCCAAAAAACTCGATTTTTCGGTGTTTTTAGGCTAAATTTGGGATATAAACGGGTATCGAAGATGCATGCACAAATCGACTTTTTGGGCCAAAAAAACGTGTTTCAGCATTTTTTTGCCTGAAAATTGATTTTTTTCTAGAACAGTGTAGACATGTACAAATCGCTTCTGAGACCCAAAAAACTCGATTTTTCGGTGTTTTTAGGCTAAATTTGGGATATAAACGGGTATCGAAGATGCATGCACAAATCGACTTTTTGGGCCAAAAAAACGTGTTTTAGCATTTTTTTTGCCTGAAAATTGATTTTTTTCTAGAACAGTGTAGACATGTACAAATCGCTTCTGAGACCCAAAAAACTCGATTTTTCGGTGTTTTTAGGCTAAATTTGGGATATAAACGGGTATCGAAGATGCATGCACAAATCGACTTTTTGGGCCAAAAAAACGTGTTTTAGCATTTTTTTGGCCTGAAAATTGATTTTTTTCTAGAACAGTGTAGACATGTACAAATCGCTTCTGAGACCCAAAAAACTCGATTTTTCGGTGTTTTTAGGCTAAATTTGGGATATAAACGGGTATCGAAGATGCATGCACAAATCGACTTTTTGGGCCAAAAAAACGTGTTTTAGCATTTTTTTTGCCTGAAAATTGAAATTTTTCTAGCACAGTACAAATCGCTTCTGAGACCCAAAAAACTCGATTTTTCGGTGTTTTTAGGCTAAATTTTGGATATAAACGGGTATCGAAGATGCATGCACAAATCGACTTTTTGGGCCAAAAAAACGTGTTTTAGCATTTTTTTTGCCTGAAAATTGAAATTTTTCTAGCACAGTACAAATCGCTTCTGAGACCCAAAAAACTCGATTTTTCGGTGTTTTTAGGCTAAATTTTGGATATAAACGGGTATCGAAGATGCATGCGCAAATCGACTTTTTGGGCCAAAAAAACGTGTTTTAGCATTTTTTTTGCCTGAAAATTGAAATTTTTCTAGCACAGTACAAATCGCTTCTGAGACCCAAAAAACTCGATTTTTCGGTGTTTTTAGGCTAAATTTGGGATATAAACGGGTATCGAAGATGCATGCACAAATCGAGTTTTTGGGCCAAAAAAACGTGTTTTAGCATTTTTTTTGCCTGAAAATTGATTTTTTTTCTAGAACAGTGTAGACATGTACAAATCGCTTCTGAGACCCAAAAAACTCGATTTTTCGGTGTTTTTAGGCTAAATTTGGGATATAAACGGGTATCGAAGATGCATGCACAAATCGACTTTTTGGGCCAAAAAAACGTGTTTTAGCATTTTTTTTGCCTGAAAATTGAAATTTTTCTAGCACAGTACAAATCGCTTCTGAGACCCAAAAAACTCGATTTTTCGGTGTTTTTAGGCTAAATTTGGGATATAAACGGGTATCGAAGATGCATGCACAAATCGACTTTTTGGGCCAAAAAAACGTGTTTTAGCATTTTTTTTGCATGAAAATTGATTTTTTTCTAGAACAGTGTAGACATGTACAAATCGCTTCTGAGACCCAAAAAACTCGATTTTTCGGTGTTTTTAGGCTAAATTTGGGATATAAACGGGTATCGAAGATGCATGCACAAATCGAGTTTTTGGGCCAAAAAAACATGTTTTAGCTTTTTTTTTGCCTGAAAATTGATTTTTTTCTAGAACAGTGTAGACATGTACAAATCGCTTCTGAGACCCAAAAAACTCGATTTTTCGGTGTTTTTAGGCTAAATTTGGGATATAAACGGGTATCGAAGATGCATGCACAAATCGACTTTTTGGGCCAAAAAAACGTGTTTTAGCATTTTTTTTGCCTGAAAATTAATTTTTTTCTAGCACAGTACAAATCGCTTCTGAGACCCAAAAAACTCGATTTGTCGGTGTTTTTAGGCTAAATTTGGGATATAAACGGGTATCGAAGATGCATGCACAAATCGACTTTTTGGGCCAAAAAAAGTGTTTTAGCATTTTTTTTGCCTGAAAATTGAAATTTTTCTAGCACAGTACAAATCGCTTCTGAGACCAAAAAAACTCGATTTTTCGGTGTTTTTAGGCTAAATTTGGGATATAAACGGGTATCGAAGATGCATGCACAAATCGACTTTTTGGGCCAAAAAAACGTGTTTTAGCATTTTTTTTGCCTGAAAATTAAAATTTTTCTAGCACAGTACAAACCGCTTCTGAGACCCAAAAAACTCGATTTGTCGGTGTTTTTAGGCTAAATTTGGGATATAAACGGGTATCGAAGATGCATGCACAAATCGACTTTTTGGGCCAAAAAAACGTGTTTTAGCATTTTTTTTGCCTGAAAATCGATTTTTTTCTAGAACAGTGTAGATATGTACAAATCGCTTCTGAGACCCAAAAAACTCGATTTTTCGGTGTTTTTAGGCTAAATTTGGGATATAAACGGGTATCGAAGATGCATGCACAAATCGACTTTTTGGGGCAAAAAAACGTGTTTTTGCATTTTTTTTTACTGAAAATTGAAATTTTTCTAGCACAGTACAAATCGCTTCTGAGACCCAAAAAACTCGATTTTTCGGTGTTTTTAGGCTAAATTTGGGATATAAACGGGTATCGAAGATGCATGCACAAATCGACTTTTTGGGCCAAAAAAACGTGTTTTAGCATTTTTTTTGCCTGAAAATTGTTTTTTTTCTAGCACAGTACAAATCGCTTCTGAGACCCAAAAAACTCGATTTTTCGGTGTTTTTAGGCTAAATTTGGGATATAAACGGGTATCGAAGATGTATGCACAAATCGACTTTTTGGGCCAAAAAAACGTGTTTTAGCATTTTTTTTGCCTGAAAATTGAAATTTTTCTAGCACAGTACAAATCGCTTCTGAGACCCAAAAAACTCGATTTTTCGGTGTTTTTAGGCTAAATTTGGGATATAAACGGGTATCGAAGATGCATGCACAAATCAACTTTTTGGGCCAAAAAAACGAGTTTTAGCATTTTTTTTGCCTGAAAATTGATTTTTTTCTAGAACAGTGTAGACATGTACAAATCGCTTCTGAGACCCAAAAAACTCGATTTTTCGGTGTTTTTAGGCTAAATTTGGGATATAAACGGGTATCGAAGATGCATGCACAAATCGACTTTTTGGGCCAAAAAAACGTGTTTTAGCATTTTTTTTGCCTGAAAATTGAAATTTTTCTAGCACAGTACAAATCGCTTCTGAGACCCAAAATACTCGATTTTTCGGTGTTTTTAGGCTAAATTTGGGATATAAACGGGTATCGATGATGCATGCACAAATCGACTTTTTGGGCCAAAAAAACGTGTTTTAGCATTTTTTTTGCCTGAAAATCGATTTTTTTCTAGAACAGTGTAGATATGTACAAATCGCTTCTGAGACCCAAAAAACTCGATTTTTCGGTGTTTTTAGGCTAAATTTGGGATATAAACGGGTATCGAAGATGCATGCACAAATCGACTTTTTGGGCCAAAAAAACGTGTTTTAGCATTTTTTTTGCCTGAAAATTGATTTTTTTCTAGCACCGTACAAATCGCTTCTGAGACCCAAAAAACTCGATTTTTCGGTGTTTTTAGGCTAAATTTGGGATATAAACGGGTATCGAAGATGTATGCACAAATCGACTTTTTGGGCCAAAAAAACGTGTTTTAGCATTTTTTTTGCCTGAAAATTGAAATTTTTCTAGCACAGTACAAATCGCTTCTGAGACCCAAAAAACTCGATTTTTCGGTGTTTTTAGGCTAAATTTGTGATATAAACGGGTATCGAAGATGCATGCACAAATCAACTTTTTGGGCCAAAAAAACGTGTTTTAGCATTTTTTTTGCCTGAAAATTGTTTTTTTTCTAGAACAGTGTAGACATGTACAAATCGCTTCTGAGACCCAAAAAACTTGATTTTTCGGTGTTTTTAGGCTAAATTTGGGATATAAACGGGTATCGAAGATGCATGCACAAATCGACTTTTTGGGGCAAAAAAACGTGTTTTTGCATTTTTTTTTACTGAAAATTGAAATTTTTCTAGCACAGTACAAATCGCTTCTGAGACCCAAAAAACTCGATTTTTCGGTGTTTTTAGGCTAAATTTGGGATATAAACGGGTATCGAAGATGCATGCACAAATCGACTTTTTGGGCCAAAAAAACGTGTTTTAGCATTTTTTTTGCCTGAAAATTGATTTTTTTCTAGCACAATACAAATCGCTTCTGAGACCCAAAAAACTCGATTTTTCGGTGTTTTTAGGCTAAATTTGTGATATAAACGGGTATCGAAGATGCATGCACAAATCAACTTTTTGGGCCAAAAAAACGTGTTTTAGCATTTTTTTTGCCTGAAAATCGATTTTTTTCTAGAACAGTGTAGATATGTACAAATCGCTTCTGAGACCCAAAAAACTCGATTTTTCGGTGTTTTTAGGCTAAATTTGGGATATAAACGGGTATCGAAGATGCATGCACAAATCGACTTTTTGGGGCAAAAAAACGTGTTTTTGCATTTTTTTTGACTGAAAATTGAAATTTTTCTAGCACAGTACAAATCGCTTCTGAGACCCAAAAAACTCGATTTTTCGGTGTTTTTAGGCTAAATTTGGGATATAAACGGGTATCGAAGATGCATGCACAAATCGACTTTTTGGGCCAAAAAAACGTGTTTTAGCATTTTTTTTGCCTGAAAATTGATTTTTTTCTAGCACAATACAAATCGCTTCTGACACCCAAAAAACTCGATTTTTCGGTGTTTTTAGGCTAAATTTGGGATGTAAACGGGTATCGAAGATGCATGCACAAATCAACTTTTTGGGCCAAAAAAACGTGTTTTAGCATTTTTTTTGCCTGAAAATTGATTTTTTTCTAGAACAGTGTAGACATGTACAAATCGCTTCTGAGACCCAAAAAACTCGATTTGTCGGTGTTTTTAGGCTAAATTTGGGATATAAACGGGTATCGAAGATGCATGCACAAATCGACTTTTTGGGCCAAAAAAACGTGTTTTAGCATTTTTTTTGCCTGAAAATTGAAATTTTTCTAGCACAGTACAAATCACTTCTGAGACCAAAAAAACTCGATTTTTCGGTGTTTTTAGGCTAAATTTGGGATATAAACGGGTATCGAAGATGCATGCACAAATCGACTTTTTGGGCCAAAAAAACGTGTTTTAGCATTTTTTTTGCCTGAAAATTGAAATTTTTCTAGCACAGTACAAATCGCTTCTGAGACCCAAAAAACTCGATTTTTCGGTGTTTTTAGGCTAAATTTGGGATATAAACGGGTATCGAAGATGCATGCACAAATCGACTTTTTGGGCCAAAAAAACGTGTTTTAGCATTTTTTTTGCCTGAAAATCGATTTTTTTCTAGAACAGTGTAGATATGTACAAATCGCTTCTGAGACCCAAAAAACTCGATTTTTCGGTGTTTTTAGGCTAAATTTGGGATATAAACGGGTATCGAAGATGCATGCACAAATCGACTTTTTGGGCCAAAAAAACGTGTTTTAGCATTTTTTTTGCCTGAAAATTGATTTTTTTCTAGCACAGTACAAATCGCTTCTGAGACCCAAAAACTCGATTTTTCGGTGTTTTTAGGCTAAATTTGGGATATAAACGGGTATCGAAGATGTATGCACAAATCGACTTTTTGGGCCAAAAAAACGTGTTTTAGCATTTTTTTTGCCTGAAAATTGAAATTTTTCTAGCACAGTACAAATCGCTTCTGAGACCCAAAAAACTCGATTTTTCGGTGTTTTTAGGCTAAATTTGTGATATAAACGGGTATCGAAGATGCATGCACAAATCAACTTTTAGGGCCAAAAAAACGTGTTTTAGCATTTTTTTTGCCTGAAAATTGATTTTTTTTCTAGAACAGTGTAGACATGTACAAATCGCTTCTGAGACCCAAAAAACTCGATTTTTCGGTGTTTTTAGGCTAAATTTGGGATATAAACGGGTATCGAAGATGCATGCACAAATCGACTTTTTGGGCCAAAAAAACGTGTTTTAGCATTTTTTTTGCCTGAAAATTGATTTTTTTCTAGCACAGTACAAATCGCTTCTGAGACCCAAAAAACTCGATTTTTCGGTGTTTTTAGGCTAAATTTGGGATATAAACGGGTATCGAAGATGCATGCACAAATCGACTTTTTGTGCCAAAAAAACGTGTTTTAGCATTTTTTTTGCCAGAAAATTGAAATTTTTCTAGCACAGTACAAATCGCTTCTGAGACCCAAAAAACTCGATTTTTCGGTGTTTTTAGGCTAAATTTGGGATATAAACGGGTATCGAAGATGCATGCACAAATCGACTTTTTTGGCCAAAAAAACGTGTTTTAGCATTTTTTTTGCCTGAAAATTGAAATTTTTCTAGCACAGTGCAAATCGCTTCTGAGACCCAAAAAACTCGATTTTTCGGTGTTTTTAGGCTAAATTTGGGATATAAACGGGTATCGAAGATGCATGCACAAATCGACTTTTTGGGCCAAAAAAACGTGTTTTAGCATTTTTTTTGCCTGAAAATTGATTTTTTTCTAGAACATTGTAGACATGTACAAATCGCTTCTGAGACCCAAAAAACTCGATTTTTCGGTGTTTTTAGGCTAAATTTGGGATATAAACGGGTATCGAAGATGCATGCACAAATCGAGTTTTTGGGCCAAAAAAACGTGTTTTAGCATTTTTTTTTGCCTGAAAATTGATTTTTTTCTAGAACAGTGTAGACATGTACAAATCGCTTCTGAGACCCAAAAAACTCGATTTTTCGGTGTTTTTAGGCTAAATTTGGGATATAAACGGGTATCGAAGATGCATGCACAAATCGACTTTTTGGGCCAAAAAAACGTGTTTTAGCATTTTTTTTGCCTGAAAATTGAAATTTTTCTAGCACAGTACAAATCGCTTCTGAGACCCAAAAAACTCGATTTTTCGGTGTTTTTAGGCTAAATTTGGGATATAAACGGGTATCGAAGATGCATGCACAAATCGACTTTTTGGGCCAAAAAAACGTGTTTTAGCATTTTTTTTGCCTGAAAATTGAAATTTTTCTAGCACAGTACAAATCGCTTCTGAGACCCAAAAAACTCGATTTTTCGGTGTTTTTAGGCTAAATTTGTGATATAAACGGGTATCGAAGATGCATGCACAAATCAACTTTTAGGGCCAAAAAAACGTGTTTTAGCATTTTTTTTGCCTGAAAATTGATTTTTTTTCTAGAACAGTGTAGACATGTACAAATCGCTTCTGAGACCCAAAAAACTCGATTTTTCGGTGTTTTTAGGCTAAATTTGGGATATAAACGGGTATCGAAGATGCATGCACAAATCGACTTTTTGGGCCAAAAAAACGTGTTTTAGCATTTTTTTTGCCTGAAAATTGATTTTTTTCTAGCACAGTACAAATCGCTTCTGAGACCCAAAAAACTCGATTTTTCGGTGTTTTTAGGCTAAATTTGGGATATAAACGGGTATCGAAGATGCATGCACAAATCGACTTTTTGTGCCAAAAAAACGTGTTTTAGCATTTTTTTTGCCAGAAAATTGAAATTTTTCTAGCACAGTACAAATCGCTTCTGAGACCCAAAAAACTCGATTTTTCGGTGTTTTTAGGCTAAATTTGGGATATAAACGGGTATCGAAGATGCATGCACAAATCGACTTTTTTGGCCAAAAAAACGTGTTTTAGCATTTTTTTTGCCTGAAAATTGAAATTTTTCTAGCACAGTGCAAATCGCTTCTGAGACCCAAAAAACTCGATTTTTCGGTGTTTTTAGGCTAAATTTGGGATATAAACGGGTATCGAAGATGCATGCACAAATCGACTTTTTGGGCCAAAAAAACGTGTTTTAGCATTTTTTTTGCCTGAAAATTGATTTTTTTCTAGAACATTGTAGACATGTACAAATCGCTTCTGAGACCCAAAAAACTCGATTTTTCGGTGTTTTTAGGCTAAATTTGGGATATAAACGGGTATCGAAGATGCATGCACAAATCGAGTTTTTGGGCCAAAAAAACGTGTTTTAGCATTTTTTTTTGCCTGAAAATTGATTTTTTTCTAGAACAGTGTAGACATGTACAAATCGCTTCTGAGACCCAAAAAACTCGATTTTTCGGTGTTTTTAGGCTAAATTTGGGATATAAACGGGTATCGAAGATGCATGCACAAATCGACTTTTTTGCCAAAAAAACGTGTTTTAGCATTTTTTTTGCCTGAAAATTGAAATTTTTCTAGCACAGTACAAATCGCTTCTGAGACCCAAAAAACTCGATTTTTCGGTGTTTTTAGGCTAAATTTGGGATATAAACGGGTATCGAAGATGCATGCACAAATCGACTTTTTGGGCCAAAAAAACGTGTTTTAGCATTTTTTTTGCCTGAAAATTGAAATTTTTCTAGCACAGTACAAATCGCTTCTGAGACCCAAAAAACTCGATTTTTCGGTGTTTTTAGGCTAAATTTGGGATATAAACGGGTATCGAAGATACATGCACAAATCGACTTTTTGGGATAAAAAAACGTGTTTTAGCATTTTTTTTGCCTGAAAATTGAAATTTTTCTAGCACAGTACAAATCGCTTCTGAGACCCAAAAAACTCGATTTTTCGGTGTTTTTAGGCTAAATTTGGGATATAAACAGGTATCGAAGATGCATGCACAAATCGACTTTTTGGGCCAAAAAAACGTGTTTTAGCATTTTTTTTGCCTGAAAATTGATTTTTTTCTAGAACAGTGTAGACATGTACAAATCGCTTCTGAGACCCAAAAAACTCGATTTTTCGGTGTTTTTAGGCTAAATTTGGGATATAAACCGGTATCGAAGATGCATGCACAAATCGACTTTTTGGGCCAAAAAAACGTGTTTTAGCATTTTTTTTGCCTGAAAATCGATTTTTTTCTTGAACAGTGTAGATATGTACAAATCGCTTCTGAGACCCAAAAAACTCGATTTTTCGGTGTTTTTAGGCTAAATTTGGGATATAAACGGGTATCGAAGATGCATGCACAAATCGACTTTTTGGGCCAAAAAAACGTGTTTTAGCATTTTTTTTGCCTGAAAATTGAAATTTTTCTAGCACAGTACAAATCGCTTCTGAGACCCAAAAAAATCGATTTTTCGGTGTTTTTAGGCTAAATTTGGGATATAAACGGGTATCGAAGATGCATGCACAAATCGACTTTTTGGGCCAAAAAAACGTGTTTTAGCATTTTTTTTGCCTGAAAATTGATTTTTTTCTAGCACAGTACAAATCGCTTCTGAGACCCAAAAAAGTCGATTTTTCGGTGTTTTTAGGCTAAATTTGGGATATAAACGGGTATCGAAGATGCATGCACAAATCGACTTTTTGGGCCAAAAAAACATGTTTTAGCATTTTTTTTTCCTGAAAATTGATTTTTTTCTAGAACAGTGTAGACATGTACAAATCGCTTCTGAGACCCAAAAAACTCGATTTTTCGGTATTTTTAGGCTAAATTTGGGATATAAACGGGTATCGAAGATACATGCACAAATCGACTTTTTGGGCCAAAAAAACGTGTTTTTAGCATTTTTTTTGCCTGAAAATTGATTTTTTTCTAGAACATTGTAGACATGTACAAATCGCTTCTGAGACCCAAAAAACTCGATTTTTCGGTGTTTTTAGGCTAAATTTGGGATATAAACGGGTATCGAAGATGCATGCACAAATCGACTTTTTGGGCCAAAAAAACGTGTTTTAGCATTTTTTTGCCTGAAAATCGATTTTTTTCTAGAACAGTGTAGACATGTACAAATCGCTTCTGAGACCCAAAAAACTCGATTTTTCGGTGTTTTTAGGCTAAATTTGGGATATAAACGGGTATCGAAGATGCATGCACAAATCGACTTTTTGGGCCAAAAAAACGTGTTTTAGCATTTTTTTTGCCTGAAAATTGAAATTTTTCTAGCACAGTACAAATCGCTTCTGAGACCCAAAAAACTCGATTTTTCGATGTTTTTAGGCTATATTTGGGATATAAACGGGTATCGAAGATGCATGCACAAATCGACTTTTTGGGCCAAAAAAATGTGTTTTAGCATTTTTTTTACCTGAAAATTGATTTTTTTCTAGAACATTGTAGACATGTACAAATCGCTTCTGAGACCCAAAAAACTCGATTTTCGGTGTTTTTAGGCTAAATTTGGGATATAAACGGGTATCGAAGATGCATGCACAAATCGACTTTTTCGGCCAAAAAAACGTGTTTTAGCATTTTTTTTGCCTGAAAATTGATTTTTTTCTAGAACAGTGTAGACATGTACAAATCGCTTCTGAGACCCAAAAAACTCGATTTTTCGGTGTTTTTAGGCGAAATTTGGGATATAAACGGGTATCGAAGATGCATGCACAAATCGACTTTTTGGGCCAAAAAAAACGTGTTTTAGCATTTTTTTTGCCCAAAAATTGAAATATTTCTAGCACAGTACAAATCGCTTCTGAGACCCAAAAAGCTCGATTTTTCGGTGTTGTTAGGCTAAATTTGGGATATAAACGGGTATCGAAGATGCATGCACAAATCGACTTTTTGGGCCAAAAAAACGTGTTTTAGCATTTTTTTTACCTGAAAATTGTTTTTTTTCTAGAACAGTGTAGACATGTACAAATCGCTTCTGAGACCAAAAAAACTCGATTTTTCGGTGTTTTTAGGCTACATTTGGGATGTAAACGGGTATCGAAGATGCATGCACAAATCGACTTATTGGGCCAAAAAAACGTGTTTTTGCATTTTTTTTGCCTGAAAATTGAAATTTTTCTAGCACAGTACAAATCGCTTCTGAGACCCAAAAAACTCGATTTTTCGGTGTTTTTAGGCTAAATTTGGGATATAAATGGGTATCGAAGATGCATGCACAAATCGACTTTTTGGGCCAAAAAAACGTGTTTTAGCATTTATTTTGCCTGAAAATTGAATTTTTTCTAGCACAGTACAAATCGCTTCTGATACCCAAAAACTCGATTTTTCGGTGTTTTTAGGCAAAATTTGGGATATAAACGGGTATCGAAGATGCATGCACAAATCGACTTTTTGGGCCAAAAAAACGTGTTTTAGCATTTTTTTTGCCTGAAAATTGATTTTTTTCTAGCACAATACAAATCGCTTCTGAGACCCAAAAAACTCGATTTTTCGGTGTTTTTAGGCTAAATTTGGGATATAAACGGGTATCGAAGATGCATGCACAAATCGACTTTTTGGGCCAAAAAAACGTGTTTTAGCATTTTTTTTTCCTGAAAATTGATTTTTTTCTAGAAAAGTGTAGACATGTACAAATCGCTTCTGAGACCCAAAAAACTCGATTTTTCGGTGTTTTTAGGCTAAATTTGGGATATAAACGGGTATCGAAGATGCATGCACAAATCGACTTTTTGGGCCAAAAAAACGTGTTTTAGCATTTTTTTGCCTGAAAATTGATTTTTTTCTAGAACAGTGTAGACATGTACAAATCGCTTCTGAGACCCAAAAAACTCGATTTTTCGGTGTTATTAGGCTAAATTTGGGATATAAACGGGTATCGAAGATGCATGCACAAATTTGCGACTTTTTTGGGCCAAAAAAACGTGTTTTAGCATTTTTTTTGCCTGAAAATCGATTTTTTTCTTGAACAGTGTAGATATGTACAAATCGCTTCTGAGACCCAAAAAACTCGATTTTTCGGTGTTTTTAGGCTAAATTTGGGATATAAACGGGTATCGAAGATGCATGCACAAATCGACTTTTTGGGCCAAAAAAACGTGTTTTAGCATTTTTTTTGCCTGAAAATTGAAATTTTTCTAGCACAGTACAAATCGCTTCTGAGACCCAAAAAACTCGATTTTTCGGTGTTTTTAGGCTAAATTTGGGATATAAACGGGTATCGAAGATGCATGCACAAATCGACTTTTTGGGCCAAAAAAACGTGTTTTAGCATTTTTTTTGCCTGAAAATTGATTTTTTTCTAGCACAGTACAAATCGCTTCTGAGACCCAAAAAACTCGATTTTTCGGTGTTTTTAGGCTAAATTTGGGATATAAACGGGTATCGAAGATGCATGCACAAATCGACTTTTTGGGCCAAAAAAACGTGTTTTAGCATTTTTTTTTCATGAAAATTGATTTTTTTCTAAAACAGTGTAGACATGTACAAATCGCTTCTGAGACCCAAAAAACTCGATTTTTCGGTATTCTTAGGCTAAATTTGGGATATAAACGGGTATCGAAGATGCATGCACAAATCGACTTTTTGGGCCAAAAAAACGTGTTTTTAGCATTTTTTTTGCCTGAAAATTGATTTTTTTCTAAAACATTGTAGACATGTACAAATCGCTTCTGAGACCCAAAAAACTCGATTTTTCGGTGTTTTTAGGCTAAATTTGGGATATAAACGGGTATCGAAGATGCATGCACAAATCGACTTTTTGGGCCAAAAAAACGTGTTTTAGCATTTTTTTGCCTGAAAATCATTTTTTTTCTAGAACAGTGTAGACATGTACAAATCGCTTCTGAGACCCAAAAAACTCGATTTTTCGGTGTTTTTAGGCTAAATTTGGGATATAAACGGGTATCGAAGATGCATGCACAAATCGACTTTTTGGGCAAAAAAAACGTGTTTTAGCATTTTTTTTGCCTGAAAATTGAAATTTTTCTAGCACAGTACAAATCGCTTCTGAGACCCAAAAAACTCTATTTTTCGGTGTTTTTAGGCTATATTTGGGATATAAACGGGTATCGAAGATGCATGCACAAATCGACTTTTTGGGCCAAAAAAATGTGTTTTAGCATTTTTTTTGCCTGAAAATTGATTTTTTTCTAGAACATTGTAGACATGTACAAATCGCTTCTGAGACCCAAAAAACTCGATTTTCGGTGTTTTTAGGCTAAATTTGGGATATAAACGGGTATCGAAGATGCATGCACATATCGACTTTTTCGGCCAAAAAAACGTGTTTTAGCATTTTTTTGGCCTGAAAATTGATTTTTTTCTAGAACAGTGTAGACATGTACAAATCGCTTCTGAGACCCAAAAAACTCGATTTTTCGGTGTTTTTAGGCGA
Source organism: Petrolisthes manimaculis (assembly GCA_034508575.1). NCBI lineage: Eukaryota > Metazoa > Arthropoda > Malacostraca > Decapoda > Porcellanidae > Petrolisthes > Petrolisthes manimaculis. Next base: position 203,353 of record JAWZYT010001150.1, read on the forward strand.
ACTTTGGGATATAAACGGGTATCGAAGATGCATGCACAAATCGACTTTTTGGGCCAAAAAAAACGTGTTTTAGCATTTTTTTTGCCTGAAAATTGAAATTTTTCTAGCACAGTACAAATCGCTTCTGAGACCCAAAAAGCTCGATTTTTCGGTGTTGTTAGGCTAAATTTGGGATATAAACGGGTATCGAAGATGCATGCACAAATCGACTTTTTGGGCCAAAAAAACGTGTTTTAGCATTTTTTTTACCTGAAAATTGATTTTTTTCTAGAACAGTGTAGACATGTACAAATCGCTTCTGAGACCCAAAAAACTCGATTTTTCGGTGTTTTTAGGCTACATTTGGGATATAAACGGGTATCGAAGATGCATGCACAAATCGACTTATTGGGCCAAAAAAACGTGTTTTTGCATTTTTTTTGCCTGAAAATTGAAATTTTTCTAGCACAGTACAAATCGCTTCTGAGACCCAAAAAACTCGATTTTTCGGTGTTTTTAGGCTAAATTTGGGATATAAACGGGTATCGAAGATGCATGCACAAATCGACTTTTTGGGCCAAAAAAACGTGTTTTAGCATTTATTTTGCCTGAAAATTGAAATTTTTCTAGCACAGTACAAATCGCTTCTGAGACCCAAAAACTCGATTTTTCGGTGTTTTTAGGCTAAATTTGGGATATAAACGGGTATCGAAGATGCATGCACAAATCGACTTTTTGGGCCAAAAAAACGTGTTTTAGCATTTTTTTTGCCTGAAAATTGAAATTTTTCTAGCACAGTACAAATCGCTTCTGAGACCCAAAAAACTCGATTTTTCGGTGTTTTTAGGCTAAATTTGGGATATAAACGGGTATCGAAGATGCATGCACAAATCGACTTTTTGGGCAAAAAAAACGTGTTTTAGCATTTTTTTTGCCTGAAAATTGAAATTTTTCTAGCACAGTACAAATCGCTTCTGAGACCCAAAAAACTCGATTTTTCGGTGTTGTTAGGCTAAATTTGGGATATAAACGGGTATCGAAGATGCATGCACAAATCGACTTTTTGGGCCAAAAAAACGTGTTTTAGCATTTTTTTTACCTGAAAATTGATTTTTTTCTAGAACAGTGTAGACATGTACAAATCGCTTCTGAGACCCAAAAAACACGATTTTTCGGTGTTTTTAGGCTACATTTGGGATATAAACGGGTATCGAAGATGCATGCACAAATCGACTTATTGGGCCAAAAAAACGTGTTTTTGCATTTTTTTTGCCTGAAAATTGAAATTTTTCTAGCACAGTACAAATCGCTTCTGAGACCCAAAAAACTCGATTTTTCGGTGTTTTTAGGCTAAATTTGGGATATAAACGGGTATCGAAGATGCATGCACAAATTGACTTTTTGGGCCAAAAAAACGTGTTTTAGCATTTTTTTTGCCTGAAAATTGAAATTTTTCTAGCACAGTACAAATCGCTTCTGAGACCCAAAAACTCGATTTTTCGGTGTTTTTAGGCTAAATTTGGGATATAAACGGGTATCGAAGATGCATGCACAAATCGACTTTTTGGGACAAAAAAACGATGTTTTAGCATTTTTTTGGCCTGAAAATTGATTTTTTCTAGAACATTGTAGACATGTACAAATCGCTTCTGAGACCCAAAAAACTCGATTTTTTGGTGTTTTTAGGCTAAATTTGGGATATAAACGGGTATCGAAGATGCATGCACAAATCGACTTTTTGGGCCAAAAAAACGTGTTTTAGCATTTTTTTTGCCAGAAAATTGAAATTTTTCTAGCACAGTACAAATCGCTTCTGAGACCCAAAAAACTCGATTTTTCGGTGTTTTTAGGCTAAATTTGGGATATAAACGGGTATCGAAGATGCATGCACAAATCGACTTTTTGGGCCAAAAAAATGTGTTTTAGCATTTTTTTTGCCTGAAAATTGATTTTTTTCTAGAACATTGTAGACATGTACAAATCGCTTCTGAGACCCAAAAAAATCGATTTTCGGTGTTTTTAGGCTAAATTTGGGATATAAACGGGTATCGAAGATGCATGCACAAATCGACTTTTTGGGCAAAAAAACCGTGTTTTAGCATTTTTTTTGCTTGAAAATTGATTTTTTTCTAGCACAGTACAAATCGCTTCTGAAACCCAAAAAACTCGATTTTTCGGTGTTTTTAAGCTAAATTTGGGATATAAACGGGTATCGAAGATGCATGCACAAATCGACTTTTTGGGCCAAAAAAACGTGTTTTAGAATTTTTTTTGACGGAAAATTGATTTTTTTCTAAAACAGTGTAGACATGTACAAATCGCTTCTGAGACCCAAAAAACTCGATTTTTCGGTGTTTTTAGGCTAAATTTGGGATATAAACGGGTATCGAAGATGCATGCACAAATCGACTTTATGGGCCAAAAAAAACGTGTTTTAGCATTTTTTTTGCCTGAAAATTGATTTTTTTCTAGAACAGTGTAGACATGTACAAATCGCTTCTGAGACCCAAAAAACTCGATTTTTCGGTGTTTTTAGGCTAAATTTGGGATATAAACGGGTATCAAAGATGCATGCACAAATCGACTTTTTGGGCCAAAAAAACGTGTTTTAGCATTTGTTTTGCCTGAAAATTGATTTTTTTCTAGAACAGTGTAGACATGTACAAGTCGCTTCTGAGACCCAAAAAACTCGATTTTTCGGTGTTTTTAGGCTAAATTTGGGATATAAACGGGTATCGAAGAGGCATGCACAAATCGACTTTTTGGGCCAAAAAAACGTGTTTTAGCATTTTTTTTGCCTGAAAATTGATTTTTTTCTAGAACAGTGTAGACATGTACAAATCGCTTCTGTGACCCAAAAAACTCGATTTTTCGGTGTTTTTAGGCTAAATTTGGGATATAAACGGGTATCGAAGATGCATTCACAAATCGACTTTTTGGGCCAAAAAAACGTGTTTTAGCATTTTTTTTTGCCTGAAAATTGAAATTTTTCTAGCACAGTACAAATCGCTTCTGAGACCCAAAAAACTCGATTTTTCGGTGTTTTTAGGCTAAATTTGGGATATAAACGGGTATCGAAGATGCATGCACAAATCGACTTTTTGGGCCAAAAAAAACGTGTTTTAGCATTTTTTTTGCCTGAAAATTGAATTTTTTCTAGCACAGTACAAATCGCTTCTGAAACCCAAAAAACTCGATTTTTCGGTGTTTTTAGGCTAAATTTGGGATATAAACGGGTATCGAAGATGCATGCACAAATCGACTTTTTGGGCCAAAAAAACGTGTTTTAGCATTTTTTTTGCCTGAAAATTGAAATTTTTCTAGCACAGTACAAAACGCTTCTGAGACCCAAAAAACTCGATTTTTCGGTGTTTTTAGGCTAAATTTGGGATATAAACGGGTATCGAAGATGCATGCACAAATCGACTTTTTGGGCCAAAAAAACGTGTTTTGCATTTTTTTTGCCTGAAAATTGTTTTTTTTCTAGAACAGTGTAGACATGTACAAATCGCTTTTGAGACCCAAAAAACTCGATTTTTCGGTGTTTTTAGGCTAAATTTGGGATATAAACGGGTATCAAAGATGCATGCACAAATCGACTTTTTGGGCCAAAAAAACGTGTTTTAGCATTTTTTTTGCCTGAAAATTGATTTTTTCCTAGAACAGTGTAGACATGTACAAATCGCTTCTGAGACCCAAAAAACTCGATTTTTCGGTGTTCTTAGGCTAAATTTGGGATATAAACGGGTATCGAAGATGCATGCACAAATCGACTTTTTGGGCCAAAAAACCGTGTTTTAGCATTTTTTTTGCCTGAAAATTGTTTTTTTTCTAGAACAGTGTAGACATGTACAAATCGCTTCTGAGACCCAAAAAACTCGATTTTTCGGTGTTTTTAGGCTAAATTTGGGATATAAACGGGTATCGAAGATGCATGCACAAATCGACTTTTTGGGCCAAAAAAACGTGTTTTAGCATTTTTTTTGCTTGAAAATTGATTTTTTTCTAGCACAGTACAAATCGCTTCTGAGACCCAAAAAACTCGATTTTTCGGTGTTTTTAGGCTAAATTTGGGATATAAACGGGTATCGAAGATGCATGCACAAATCGACTTTTTGGGCCAAAAAAACGTGTTTTAGAATTTTTTTTGCCGGAAAATTGATTTTTTTCTAAAACAGTGTAGACATGTACAAATCGCTTCTGAGACCCAAAAAACTCGATTTTTCGGTGTTTTTAGGCTAAATTTGGGATATAAACGGGTATCGAAGATGCATGCACAAATCGACTTTTTGGGCCAAAAAAACGTGTTTTAGCATTTTTTTTGCCTGAAAATTGATTTTTTTCTAGAACAGTGTAGACATGTACAAGTCGCTTCTGAGACCCAAAAAACTCGATTTTTCGGTGTTTTTAGGCTAAATTTGGGATATAAACGGGTATCGAAGATGCATGCACAAATCGACTTTTTGGGCCAAAAAAACGTGTTTTAGCATTTTTTTGCCTGAAAATTGATTTTTTTCTAGAACAGTGTAGACATGTACAAATCGCTTCTGAGACCCAAAAAACTCGATTTTTCGGTGTTTTTAGGCTAAATTTGGGATATAAACGGGTATCGAAGATGCATTCACAAATCGACTTTTTGGGCCAAAAAAACGTGTTTTAGCATTTTTTTTTGCCTGAAAATTGAAATTTTTCTAGCACAGTACAAATCGCTTCTGAGACCCAAAAAACTCGATTTTTCGGTGTTTTTAGGCTAAATTTGGGATATAAACGGGTATCGAAGATGCATGCACAAATCGACTTTTTGGGCCAAAAAAACGTGTTTTAGCATTTTTTTTGCTTGAAAATTGATTTTTTTCTAGCACAGTACAAATCGCTTCTGAAACCCAAAAAACTCGATTTTTCGGTGTTTTTAGGCTAAATTTGGGATATAAACGGGTATCGAAGATGCAAGCACAAATCGACTTTTTGGGCCAAAAAAACGTGTTTTAGAATTTTTTTTGCCTGAAAATTGAAATTTTTCTAGCACAGTACAAAACGCTTCTGAGACCCAAAAAACTCGATTTTTCGGTGTTTTTAGACTAAATTTGGGATATAAACGGGTATCGAAGATGCATGCACAAATCGACTTTTTGGGCCAAAAAAACGTGTTTTAGCATTTTTTTTGCCTGAAAATTGATTTTTTTCTAGAACAGTGTAGACATGTACAAATCGCTTTTGAGACCCAAAAAACTCGATTTTTCGGTGTTTTTAGGCTAAATTTGGGATATAAACGGGTATCAAAGATGCATGCACAAATCGACTTTTTGGGCCAAAAAAACGTGTTTTAGCATTTTTTTTGCCTGAAAATTGATTTTTTTCTAGAACAGTGTAGACATGTACAAATCGCTTCTGAGACCCCAAAAACTCGATTTTTCGGTGTTCTTAGGCTAAATTTGGGATATAAACGGGTATCGAAGATGCATGCACAAATCGACTTTTTGGGCCAAAAAAACGTGTTTTAGAATTGTTTTTGCCGGAAAATTGATTTTTTTCTAAAACAGTGTAGACATGTACAAATCGCTTCTGTGACCCAAAAAACTCGATTTTTCGGTGTTTTTAGGCTAAATTTGGGATATAAACGGGTATCGAAGATGCATGCACAAATCGACTTTTTGGGCCAAAAAAACGTGTTTTAGCATTTTTTTTGCCTGAAAATTGATTTTTTTCTAGAACAGTGTAGACATGTACAAATCGCTTCTGAGACCCAAAAAACTCGATTTTTCGGTGTTTTTAGGCTAAATTTGGGATATAAACGGGTATCAAAGATGCATGCACAAATCGACTTTTTGGGCCAAAAAAACGTGTTTTAGCATTTGTTTTGCCTGAAAATTGATTTTTTTCTAGAACAGTGTAGACATGTACAAGTCGCTTCTGAGACCCAAAAAACTCGATTTTTCGGTGTTTTTAGGCTAAATTTGGGATATAAACGGGTATCGAAGATGCATGCACAAATCGACTTTTTGGGCCAAAAAAACGTGTTTTAGCATTTTTTTTGCCTGAAAATTGATTTTTTTCTAGAACAGTGTAGACATGTACAAATTGCTTCTGAGACCCAAAAAACTCGATTTTTCGGTGTTTTTAGGCTAAATTTGGGATATAAACGGGTATCGAAGATGCATGCACAAATCGACTTTTTGTGCCAAAAAAACGTGTTTTAGCATTTTTTTTTGCCTGAAAATTGAAATTTTTCTAGCACAGTACAAATCGCTTCTGAGACCCAAAAAACTCGATTTTTCGGTGTTTTAGGCTAAATTTGGGATATAAACGGGTATCGAAGATGCATGCACAAATCGACTGTTTGGGCCAAAAAAAACGTGTTTTAGCATTTTTTTTGCCTGAAAATTGAAATTTTTCTAGCACAGTACAAATCGCTTCTGAAACCCAAAAAACTCGATTTTTCGGTGTTTTTAGGCTAAATTTGGGATATAAACGGGTATCGAAGATGCATGCACAAATCGACTTTTTGGGCCAAAAAAACGTGTTTTAGCATTTTTTTTGCCTGAAAATTGATTTTTTTCTAGAACAGTGTAGACATGTACAAATCGCTTCTGAGACCCAAAAAACTCGATTTTTCGGTGTTCTTAGGCTAAATTTGGGATATAAACGGGTATCGAAGATGCATGCACAAATCGACTTTTTGGGCCAAAAAAACGTGTTTTAGCATTTTTTTTGCCTGAAAATTGTTTTTTTTCTAGAACAGTGTAGACATGTACAAATCGCTTCTGAGACCCAAAAAACTCGATTTTTCGGTGTTTTTAGGCTAAATTTGGGATATAAACGGGTATCGAAGATGCATGCACAAATCGACTTTTTGGGCCAAAAAAAACGTGTTCTAGCATTTTTTTTGCCTGAAAATTGAAATTTTTCTAGCACTGTACAAATCGCTTCTGAGACCCAAAAAACTCGATTTTTCGGTGTTTTTAGGCTAAATTTGGGATATAAACGGGTATCGAAGATGCATGCACAAATCGACTTTTTGGGCCAAAAAAACGTGTTTTAGCATTTTTTTTGCCTGAAAATCGAAATTTTTCTAGCACAGTACAAATCGCTTCTGAGACCCAAAAATCTCGATTTTTCGGTGTTTTTAGGATAAATTTGGGATATAAACGGGTATCGAAGATGCATGCACAAATCGACTTTTTGGGCCAAAAAAACGTGTTTTAGCATTTTTTTTGCCTGAAAATTGATTTTTTTCTAGAACAGTGTAGACATGTACAAATCGCTTCTGAGACCCAAAAAACTAGATTTTTCGGTGTTTTTAGGCTAAATTTGGGATATAAACGGGTATCGAAGATGCATGCACAAATCGACTTTTTGGGCCAAAAAAACGTGTTTTAGCATTTTTTTTGCTTGAAAATTGATTTTTTTCTAGCACAGTACAAATCGCTTCTGAGACCCAAAAAACTCGATTTTTCGGTGTTTTTAGGCTAAATTTGGGATATAAACGGGTATCGAAGATGCATGCACAAATCGACTTTTTGGGCCAAAAAAACGTGTTTTAGAATTTTTTTTGCCGGAAAATTGATTTTTTTCTAGAACAGTGTAGACATGTACAAATCGCTTCTGAGACCCAAAAAACTCGATTTTTCGGTGTTTTTAGGCTAAATTTGGGATATAAACGGGTATCGAAGATGCATGCACAAATCGACTTTTTGTGCCAAAAAAACGTGTTTTAGCATTTTTTTTGCCTGAAAATTGTTTTTTTTCTAGAACAGTGTAGACATGTACAAATCGCTTCTGAGACCCAAAAAACTCGATTTTTCGGTGTTTTTAGGCTAAATTTGGGATATAAACGGGTATCGAAGATGCATGCCCAAATCGACTTTTTGGGCCAAAAAAACGTGTTTTAGCCTTTTTTTTGCCTGAAAATTGAATTCTTTCTAGAACAGTGTAGACATGTACAAATCGCTTCTGAGACCCAAAAAACTCGATTTTTCGGTGTTTTTAGGCTAAATTTGGGATATAAACGGGTATCGAAGATGCATGCACAAATCGACTTTTTGGGCCAAAAAAACGTGTTTTAGCTTTTTTTTTGCCTGAAAATCGATTTTTTTCTAGAACAGTGTAGACATGTACAAATCGCTTCTGAGACCCAAAAAACTCGATTTTTCGGTGTTTTTAGGCTAAATTTGGGATATAAACTGGTATCGAAGATGCATGCACAAATCGACTTTTTGGGCCAAAAAAACGTGTTTTTGCCTTTTTTTTGCCTGAAAATTGAAATTTTTCTAGCACAGTACAAATCGCTTCTGAGACCCAAAAAATCGATTTTTTGGTGTTTTTAGGCTAAATTTGGGATATAAACGGGTATCGAAGATGCATGCACAAATCGACTTTTTGGGCCAAAAAAACGTGTTTTAGCATTTATTTTGCCTGAAAATTGAAATTTTTCTAGCACAGTACAAATCGCTTCTGAGACCCAAAAAACTCGATTTTTCGGTGTTTTTAGGCTAAATTTGGGATTTAAACGGGTATTGAAGATGCATGCACAAATCGACTTTTTGGGCCAAAAAAACGTGTTTTAGCATTTTTTTTGCCTGAAAATTGATTTTTTTTCTAGAACAGTGTAGACATGTACAAATCGCTTCTGAGACCCAAAAAACTCGATTTTTCGGTGTTTTTAGGCTAAATTTGGGATATAAACGGGTATCGAAGATGCATGCACAAATCGACTTTTTTGGCCAAAATAACGTGTTTTAGCATTTTTTTTGCCTGAAAATTGAAATTTTTCTACCACAGTACAAATCGCTTCTGAGACCCAAAAAACTCGATTTTTCGGTGTTTTTAGGCTAAATTTGGGATATAAACGGGTATCGAAGATGCATGCACAAATCGACTTTTTGGGCCAAAATAACGTGTTTTAGCATTTTTTTTGCCTGAAAATTGAAATTTTTCTAGCACAGTACAAATCGCTTCTGAGACCCAAAAAACTCGATTTTTCGGTGTTTTTAGGCTAAATTTGGGATATAAACGGGTATCGAAGATGCATGTACAAATCGACTTTTTGGGCCAAAAAAACGTGTTTTAGCATTTTTTTTGCCTGAAAATTGAAATTTTTCTAGCACAGTACAAATCGCTTCTGAGACCCAAAAAACTCGATTTTTCGGTGTTTTTGTAGGCTAAATTTGGGATATAAACGGATATCGAAGATGCATGCACAAATCGACTTTTTGGGCCAAAAAAACGTGTTTTAGCATTTTTTTTGCCTGAATTTTTTTTTTTTCTAGAACAGTGTAGACATGTACAAATCGCTTCTGAGACCCAAAAAAATCGATTTTTCGGTGTTTTTAGGCTAAATTTGGGATATAAACGGGTATCGAAGATGCATGCACAAATCGACTTTTTGGGCCAAAAAAACGTGTTTTAGCATTTTTTTTGCCTGAAAATCGATTTTTTTCTAGAACAGTGTAGATATGTACAAATCGTTTATGAGACCCAAAAAACTCGATTTTTCGGTGTTTTTAGGCTAAATTTGGGATATAAACGGGTATCGAAGATGCATGCACAAATCGACTTTTTGGGCCAAAAAAACGTGTTTTAGCATTTTTTTTGCCTGAAAATTGAAATTTTTCTAGCACTGTACAAATCGCTTCTGAGACCCAAAAAACTCGATTTTTCGGTGTTGTTAGGCTAAATTTGGGATATAAACGGGTATCGAAGATGCATGCACAAATCGACTTTTTGGGCCAAAAAAACGTGTTTTAGCATTTTTTTTGCCTGAAAATCGATTTTTTTCTAGAATAGTGTAGATATGTACAAATCGCTTCTGAGACCCAAAAAACTTGATTTTTCGGTGTTTTTAGGCTAAATTTGGGATATAAACGGGTATCGAAGATGCATGCACAAATCGACTTTTTGGGCCAAAAAAACGTGTTTTAGCATTTTTTTTGCCTGAAAATTGAAATTTTTCTAGCACAGTACAAATCGCTTCTGAGACCCAAAAAACTCGATTTTTCGGTGTTTTTAGGCTAAATTTGGGATATAAACGGGTATCGAAGATGCATGCACAAATCGACTTTTTGGGCCAAAAAAACGTGTTTTAGCATTTTTTTTGCCTGAAAATTGAATTCTTTCTAGAACAGTGTAGACATGTACAAATCGCTTCTGAGACCCAAAAAACTCGATTTTTCGGTGTTTTTAGGCTAAATTTGGGATATAAACGGGTATCGAAGATGCATGCACAAATCGACTTTTTGGGCCAAAAAAACGTGTTTTAGCATTTTTTTTGCTTGAAAGTCGATTTTTTTTTCTAGAACAGTATAGACATGTACAAATCGCTTCTGAGACCCAAAAAACTCGATTTTTCGGTGTTTTTAGGCTAAATTTGGGATATAAACGGGTATCGAAGATGCATGCACAAATCGACTTTTTGTGCCAAAAAAACGTGTTTTTGCCTTTTTTTTGCCTGAAAATTGATTTTTTTCTAGCACAGTACAAATCGCTTCTGAGACCCAAAAAATCGATTTTTCGGTGTTTTTAGGCTAAATTTGGGATATAAACGGGTATCGAAGATGCATGCACAAATCGACTTTTTGGGCCAAAAAAACGTGTTTTAGCATTTTTTTTGCCTGAAAATTGAAATTTTTTTAGCACAGTACAAATCGCTTCTGAGACCCAAAAAACTCGATTTTTCGGTGTTTTTAGGCTAAATTTGGGATATAAACGGGTATCGAAGATGCATGCACAAATCGACTTTTTGGGCCAAAAAAACGTGTTTTAGCATTTTTTTTGCCTGAAAATCGATTTTTTTCTAGAACAGTGTAGATATGTACAAATCGTTTATGAGACCCAAAAAACTCGATTTTTCGGTGTTTTTAGGCTAAATTTGGGATATAAACGGGTATCGAAGATGCATGCACAAATCGACTTTTTGGGCCAAAAAAACGTGTTTTAGCATTTTTTTTGCCTGAAAATTGAATTTTTTCTAGCACTGTACAAATCGCTTCTGAGACCCAAAAAACTCGATTTTTCGGTGTTGTTAGGCTAAATTTGGGATATAAACAAGTATCGAAGATGCATGCACAAATCGACTTTTTGGGCCAAAAAAACGTGTTTTAGCATTTTTTTTTCCTGAAAATTGATTTTTTTCTAGAACAGTGTAGACATGTACAAATCGCTTTTGGGACCCAAAAAACTCGATTTTTCGGTGTTTTTAGGCTAAATTTGGGATATAAACGGGTATCAAAGATGCATGCACAAATCGAATTTTTTGGGCCAAAAAAACGTGTTTTAGCATTTTTTTTGCCTGAAAATTGATTTTTTTCTAGAACAGTGTAGACATGTACAAATCGCTTCTGAGACCCAAAAAACTCGATTTTTCGGTGTTCTTAGGCTAAATTTGGGATATAAACGGGTATCGAAGATGCATGCACAAATCGACTTTTTGGGCTAAAAAAACGTGTTTTAGCATTTTTTTTTGCCTGAAAATTGTTTTTTTTTCTAGAACAGTGTAGACATGTACAAATCGCTTCTGAGACCCAAAAAACTCGATTTTTCGGTGTTTTTAGGCTAAATTTTGGATATAAACGGGTATCGAAGATGCATGCACAAATCGACTTTTTGGGCCAAAAAAACGTGTTTTAGCATTTTTTTTGCTTGAAAATTGATTTTTTTCTAGCACAGTACAAATCGCTTCTGAGACCCAAAAAACTCGATTTTTCGGTGTTTTTAGGCTAAATTTGGGATATAAACGGGTATCGAAGATGCATGCACAAATCGACTTTTTGGGCCAAAAAAACGTGTTTTAGAATTGTTTTTGCCGGAAAATTGATTTTTTTCTAAAACAGTGTAGACATGTACAAATCGCTTCTGAGACCCAAAAAACTCGATTTTTCGGTGTTTTTAGGCTAAATTTGGGATATAAACGGGTATCGAAGATGCATGCACAAATCGACTTTTTGGGCCAAAAAAACGTGTTTTAGCATTTTTTTTGCCTGAAAATTGATTTTTTTCTAGAACAGTGTAGACATGTACAAATCGCTTCTGAGACCCAAAAAACTCGATTTTTCGGTGTTTTTAGGCTAAATTTGGGATATAAACGGGTATCAAAGATGCATGCACAAATCGACTTTTTGGGCCAAAAAAACGTGTTTTAGCATTTGTTTTGCCTGAAAATTGATTTTTTTCTAGAACAGTGTAGACATGTACAAGTCGCTTCTGAGACCCAAAAAACTCGATTTTTCGGTGTTTTTAGGCTAAATTTGGGATATAAACGGGTATCGAAGATGCATGCACAAATCGACTTTTTGGGCCAAAAAAACGTGTTTTAGCATTTTTTTTGCCTGAAAATTGATTTTTTTCTAGAACAGTGTAGACATGTACAAATCGCTTCTGAGACCCCCAAAACTCGATTTTTCGGTGTTTTTAGGCTAAATTTGGGATATAAACGGGTATCGAAGATGCATGCACAAATCGACTTTTTGGGCCAAAAAAACGTGTTTTAGCATTTTTTTTTGCCTGAAAATTGCAATTTTTCTAGCACAGTACAAATCGCTTCTGAGACCCAAAAAACTCGATTTTTCGGTGTTTTTAGGCTAAATTTGGGATATAAACGGGTATCGAAGATGCATGCACAAATCGACTTTTTGGGCCAAAAAAAACGTGTTTTAGCATTTTTTTTGCCAGAAAATTGAAATTTTTCTAGCACAGTACAAATCGCTTCTGAAACCCAAAAAACTCGGTTTTTCGGTGTTTTTAGGCTAAATTTGGGATATAAACGGGTATCGAAGATGCATGCACAAATCGACTTTTTGGGCCAAAAAAACGTGTTTTAGCATTTTTTTTGCCTGAAAATTGATTTTTTTCTAGAACAGTGTAGACATGTACAAATCGCTTCTGAGACCCAAAAAACTCGATTTTTCGGTGTTCTTAGGCTAAATTTGGGATATAAACGGGTATCGAAGATGCATGCACAAATCGACTTTTTGGGCCAAAAAAACGTGTTTTAGCATTTTTTTTGCCTGAAAATTGTTTTTTTTCTAGAACAGTGTAGACATGTACAAATCGCTTCTGAGACCCAAAAAACTCGATTTTTCGGTGTTTTTAGGCTAAATTTGGGATATAAACGGGTATCGAAGATGCATGCACAAATCGACTTTTTGGGCCAAAAAAAACGTGTTTTAGCATTTTTTTTGCCTGAAAATTGAAATTTTTCTAGCACTGTACAAATCGCTTCTAAGACCCAAAAAACTCGATTTTTCGGTGTTTTTAGGCTAAATTTGGGATATAAACGGGTATCGAAGATGCATGCACAAATCGACTTTTTGGGCCAAAAAAACGTGTTTTAGCATTTTTTTTGCCTGAAAATCGAAATTTTTCTAGCACAGTACAAATCGCTTCTGAGACCCAAAAATCTCGATTTTTCGGTGTTTTTAGGATAAATTTGGGATATAAACGGGTATCGAAGATGCATGCACAAATCGACTTTTTGGGCCAAAAAAACGTGTTTTAGCATTTTTTTTGCCTGAAAATTGATTTTTTTCTAGAACAGTGTAGACATGTACAAATCGCTTCTGAGACCCAAAAAACTAGATTTTTCGGTGTTTTTAGGCTAAATTTGGGATATAAACGGGTATCGAAGATGCATGCACAAATCGACTTTTTGGGCCAAAAAAACGTGTTTTAGCATTTTTTTTGCTTGAAAATTGTTTTTTTTCTAGCACAGTACAAATCGCTTCTGAGACCCAAAAAACTCGATTTTTCGGTGTTTTTAGGCTAAATTTGGGATATAAACGGGTATCGAAGATGCATGCACAAATCGACTTTTTGGGCCAAAAAAACGTGTTTTAGATTTTTTTTTGCCGGAAAATTGATTTTTTTCTAGAACAGTGTAGACATGTACAAATCGCTTCTGAGACCCAAAAAACTCGATTTTTCGGTGTTTTTAGGCTAAATTTGGGATATAAACGGGTATCGAAGATGCATGCACAAATCGACTTTTTGTGCCAAAAAAACGTGTTTTAGCATTTTTTTTGCCTGAAAATTGTTTTTTTTTCTAGAACAGTGTAGACATGTACAAATCGCTTCTGAGACCCAAAAAACTCGATTTTTCGGTGTTTTTAGGCTAAATTTGGGATATAAACGGGTATCGAAGATGCATGCCCAAATCGACTTTTTGGGCCAAAAAAACGTGTTTTAGCATTTTTTTTGCCTGAAAATTGAATTCTTTCTAGAACAGTGTAGACATGTACAAATCGCTTCTGAGACCCAAAAAACTCGATTTTTCTGTGTTTTTAGGCTAAATTTGAGATATAAACGGGTATCGAAGATGCATGCACAAATCGACTTTTTGGGCCAAAAAAACGTGTTTTAGCTTTTTTTTTGCCTGAAAATCGATTTTTTTCTAGAACAGTGTAGACATGTACAAATCGCTTCTGAGACCCAAAAAACTCGATTTTTCGGTGTTTTTAGGCTAAATTTGGGATATAAACTGGTATCGAAGATGCATGCACAAATCGACTTTTTGGGCCAAAAAAACGTGTTTTTGCCTTTTTTTTGCCTGAAAATTGAAATTTTTCTAGCACAGTACAAATCGCTTCTGAGACCCAAAAAATCGATTTTTTGGTGTTTTTAGGCTAAATTTGGGATATAAACGGGTATCGAAGATGCATGCACAAATCGACTTTTTGGGCCAAAAAAACGTGTTTTAGCATTTATTTTGCCTGAAAATTGAAATTTTTCTAGCACAGTACAAATCGCTTCTGAGACCCAAAAAACTCGATTTTTCGGTGTTTTTAGGCTAAATTTGGGATTTAAACGGGTATTGAAGATGCATGCACAAATCGACTTTTTGGGCCAAAAAAACGTGTTTTAGCATTTTTTTTGCCTGAAAATTGATTTTTTTTCTAGAACAGTGTAGACATGTACAAATCGCTTCTGAGACCCAAAAAACTCGATTTTTCGGTGTTTTTAGGCTAAATTTGGGATATAAACGGGTATCGAAGATGCATGCACAAATCGACTTTTTTGGCCAAAATAACGTGTTTTAGCATTTTTTTTGCCTGAAAATTGAAATTTTTCTACCACAGTACAAATCGCTTCTGAGACCCAAAAAACTCGATTTTTCGGTGTTTTTAGGCTAAATTTGGGATATAAACGGGTATCGAAGATGCATGCACAAATCGACTTTTTGTGCCAAAAAAACGTGTTTTAGCATTTTTTTTGCCTGAAAATTGTTTTTTTTCTAGAACAGTGTAGACATGTACAAATCGCTTCTGAGACCCTAAAAACTCGATTTTTCGGTGTTTTTAGGCTAAATTTGGGATATAAACGGGTATCGAAGATGCATGCACAAATCGACTTTTTCGGCCAAAAAAACGTGTTTTAGCATTTTTTTTGCCTGAAAATTGATTTTTTTCTAGAACAGTGTAGACATGTACAAATCGCTTCTGAGACCCAAAAAACTCGATTTTTCGGTGTTTTTAGGCTAAATTTGGGATATAAACGGGTATCGAAGATGCATGCACAAATCGACTTTTTGGGCCAAAATAACGTGTTTTAGCATTTTTTTTGCCTGAAAATTGAAATTTTTCTAGCAAAGTACAAATCGCTTCTGAGACCCAAAAAACTCGATTTTTCGGTGTTTTTAGGCTAAATTTGGGATATAAACGGGTATCGAAGATGCATATACAAATCGACTTTTTGGGCCAAAAAAACGTGTTTTAGCATTTTTTTTGCCTGAAAATTGAAATTTTTCTAGCACAGTACAAATCGCTTCTGAGACCCAAAAAACTCGATTTTTCGGTGTTTTTAGGCTAAATTTGGGATATAAACGGATATCGAAGATGCATGCACAAATCGACTTTTTGGGCCAAAAAAACGTGTTTTAGCATTTTTTTTGCCTGAATTTTTTTTTTTTCTAGAACAGTGTAGACATGTACAAATCGCTTCTGAGACCCAAAAAAATCGATTTTTCGGTGTTTTTAGGCTAAATTTGGGATATAAACGGGTATCGAAGATGCATGCACAAATCGACTTTTTGGGCCAAAAAAACGTGTTTTAGCATTTTTTTTGCCTGAAAATCGATTTTTTTCTAGAACAGTGTAGATATGTACAAATCGTTTATGAGACCCAAAAAACTCGATTTTTCGGTGTTTTTAGGCTAAATTTGGGATATAAACGGGTATCGAAGATGCATGCACAAATCGACTTTTTGGGCCAAAAAAACGTGTTTTAGCATTTTTTTTGCCTGAAAATTGAAATTTTTCTAGCACTGTACAAATCGCTTCTGAGACCCAAAAAACTCGATTTTTCGGTGTTGTTAGGCTAAATTTGGGATATAAACGGGTATCGAAGATGCATGCACAAATCGACTTTTTGGGCAAAAAAAACGTGTTTTAGCATTTTTTTTGCCTGAAAATCGATTTTTTTCTAGAATAGTGTAGATATGTACAAATCGCTTCTGAGACCCAAAAAACTTGATTTTTCGGTGTTTTTAGGCTAAATTTGGGATATAAACGGGTATCGAAGATGCATGCACAAATCGACTTTTTGGGCCAAAAAAACGTGTTTTAGCATTTTTTTTGCCTGAAAATTGAAATTTTTCTAGCACAGTACAAATCGCTTCTGAGACCCAAAAAACTCGATTTTTCGGTGTTTTTAGGCTAAATTTGGGATATAAACGGGTATCGAAGATGCATGCACAAATCGACTTTTTGGGCCAAAA
This sequence comes from Petrolisthes manimaculis, assembly GCA_034508575.1. Lineage (NCBI taxonomy): Eukaryota > Metazoa > Arthropoda > Malacostraca > Decapoda > Porcellanidae > Petrolisthes > Petrolisthes manimaculis. The sequence goes on from JAWZYT010001150.1 coordinate 220,034, forward strand.
AAACGTGTTTTAGCATTTTTTTTGCCTGAAAATTGAATTCTTTCTAGAACAGTGTAGACATGTACAAATCGCTTCTGAGACCCAAAAAACTCGATTTTTCGGTGTTTTTAGGCTAAATTTGGGATATAAACGGGTATCGAAGATGCATGCACAAATCGACTTTTTGGGCCAAAAAAACGTGCTTTAGCATTTTTTTTGCTTGAAAGTCGATTTTTTTCTAGAACAGTATAGACATGTACAAATCGCTTCTGAGACCCAAAAAACTCGATTTTTCGGTGTTTTTAGGCTAAATTTGGGATATAAACGGGTATCGAAGATGCATGCACAAATCGACTTTTTGTGCCAAAAAAACGTGTTTTTGCCTTTTTTTTGCCTGAAAATTGATTTTTTTCTAGCACAGTACAAATCGCTTCTGAGACCCAAAAAATCGATTTTTCGGTGTTTTTAGGCTAAATTTGGGATATAAACGGGTATCGAAGATGCATGCACAAATCGACTTTTTGGGCCAAAAAAACGTGTTTTAGCATTTTTTTTGCCTGAAAATTGAAATTTTTTTAGCACAGTACAAATCGCTTCTGAGACCCAAAAAACTCGATTTTTCGGTGTTTTTAGGCTAAATTTGGGATATAAACGGATATCGAAGATGCATGCACAAATCGACTTTTTGGGCCAAAAAAACGTGTTTTAGCATTTTTTTGCCTGAATTTTTTTTTTTTCTAGAACAGTGTAGACATGTACAAATCGCTTCTGAGACCCAAAAAACTCGATTTTTCGGTGTTTTTAGGCTAAATTTGGGATATAAACGGGTATCGAAGATGCATGCACAAATCGACTTTTTGGGCCAAAAAAACGTGTTTTAGCATTTTTTTTGCCTGAAAATCGATTTTTTTCTAGAACAGTGTAGATATGTACAAATCGTTTATGAGACCCAAAAAACTCGATTTTTCGGTGTTTTTAGGTTAAATTTGGGATATAAACGGGTATCGAAGATGCATGCACAAATCGACTTTTTGGGCCAAAAAAACGTGTTTTAGCATTTTTTTTGCCTGAAAATTGAAATTTTTCTAGCACTGTACAAATCGCTTCTGAGACCCAAAAAACTCGATTTTTCGGTGTTGTTAGGCTAAATTTGGGATATAAACAAGTATCGAAGATGCATGCACAAATCGACTTTTTGGGCCAAAAAAACGTGTTTTAGCATTTTTTTTGCCTGAAAATTGATTTTTTTCTAGAACAGTGTAGACATGTACAAATCGCTTCTGAGACCCAAAAAATCGATTTTTCGGTGTTTTTAGGCTAAATTTGGGATATAAACGGGTATCGAAGATGCATGCACAAATCGATTTTTTTGCCAAAAAAACGTGTTTTAGCATTTATTTTGCCTGAAAATTGAAATTTTTCTAGCACAGTACAAATCGCTTCTGAGACCCAAAAAACTCGATTTTTCGGTGTTTTTAGGCTAAATTTGGGATATAAACGGGTATCGAAGATGCATGCACAAATCGACTTTTTGGGCCAAAAAAACGTGTTTTAGCATTTTTTTTGCCTGAAAATTGAATTCTTTCTAGAACAGTGTAGACATGTACAAATCGCTTCTGAGACCCAAAAAACTCGATTTTTCGGTGTTTTTAGGCTAAATTTGTGATATAAACGGGTATCGAAGATGCATGCACAAATCGACTTTTTGGGCCAAAAAAACGTGTTTTAGCATTTTTTTTGCTTGAAAATCGATTTTTTTCTAGAACAGTGTAGACATGTACAAATCGCTTCTGAGACCCAAAAAACTCGATTTTTCGGTGTTTTTAGGCTAAATTTGGGATATAAACGGGTATCGAAGATGCATGCACAAATCGACTTTTTGGGCCAAAAAAACGTGTTTTTGCCTTTTTTTTGCCTGAAAATTGATTTTTTTCTAGCACAGTACAAATCGCTTCTGAGACCCAAAAAACTCGATTTTTTGGTGTTTTTGTGCTAAATTTGGGATATAAACGGGTATCGAAGATGCATGCACAAATCGACTTTTTGTTCCAAAAAAACGTGTTTTAGCATTTTTTTTGACTGAAAATTGATTTTTTTCTAGAACAGTGTAGACATGTACAAATCGCTTCTTAGACCCTAAAAACTCGATTTTTCGGTGTTTTTAGGCTAAATTTGGGATATAAACGGGTATCGAAGATGCATGCACAAATCGACTTTTTGGGCCAAAAAAACGTGTTTTAGCATTTTTTTTGCCTGAAAATTGAAATTTTTCTAGCACAGTACAAATCGCTTCTGAGACCCAAAAAACTCGATTTTTCGGTGTTTTTAGGCTAAATTTGGGATATAAACGGGTATCGAAGATGCATGCACAAATCGACTTTTTGGGCCAAAAAAACGTGTTTTAGCATTTTTTTGGAATGAAAATTGAATTTTTTCTAGCACAGTACAAATCGCTTCTGAGACCCAAAAAACTCGATTTTTCGGTGTTTTTAGGCTAAATTTGGGATATAAACGGGTATCGAAGATGCATGCACAAATCGACTTTTTGGGCCAAAAAAACGTGTTTTAGAAAATTTTTTGCCGGAAAATTGATTTTTTTCTAGAACAGTGTAGACATGTACAAATCGCTTCTGAGACCCAAAAAACTCGATTTTTCGGTGTTTTTAGGCTAAATTTGGCATATAAACGGGTATCGAAGATGCATGCACAAATCGACTTTTTGGGCCAAAAAAACGTGTTTTAGCATTTTTTTTGCCTGAAAATTGATTTTTTTCTAGAACAGTGTAGACATGTACAAATCGATTCTGAGACCCAAAAAACTCGATTTTTCGGTGTTTTTAGGCTAAATTTGGGATATAAACGGGTATCAAAGATGCATGCACAAATCGACTTTTTGGGCCAAAAAAAAGTGTTTTAGCATTTTTTTTGCCTGAAAATTGATTTTTTTCTAGAACAGTGTAGACATGTACAAATCGCTTCTGAAACCCAAAAAACTCGATTTTTCGGTGTTTTTAGGCTAAATTTGGGATATAAACGGGTATCGAAGATGCATGCACAAATCGACTTTTTGGGCCAAAAAAACGTGTTTTAGCATTTTTTTTGCCTGAAAATTGATTTTTTTCTAGAACAGTGTAGACATGTACAAATCGCTTCTGAGACCCAAAAAACTCGATTTTTCGGTGTTTTTAGGCTAAATTTGGGATATAAACGGGTATCGAAGATGCATGCACAAATCGACTTTTTGGGCCAAAAAAACGTGTTTTAGCATTTTTTTTGCCTGAAAATTGAAATTTTTCTAGCACAGTACAAATCGCTTCTGAGACCCAAAAAACTCGATTTTTCGTTGTTTTTAGGCTAAATTTGGGATATAAATGGGTATCAAGATGCATGCACAAATCGACTTTTTGGGCCAAAAAAACGTGTTTTAGCATTTTTTTGGCCTGAAAATTGAAATTTTTCTAGCACAGTACAAATCGCTTCTGAGACCCAAAAAACTCGATTTTTCGGTGTTTTTAGGATAAATTTGGGATATAAACGGGTATCGAAGATGCATGCACAAATCGACTTTTTGGGCCAAAAAAACGTGTTTTAGCATTTTTTTTGCCTGAAAATTGATTTTTTTCTAGAACAGTGTAGACATGTACAAATCGCTTCTGAGACCCAAAAAACTCGATTTTTCGGTGTTTTTAGGCTAAATTTGGGATATAAACGGGTATCGAAGATGCATGCACAAATCGACTTTTTGGGCCAAAAAAACGTGTTTTAGCATTTTTTTTGCTTGAAAATTGATTTTTTTCTAGCACAGTACAAATCGCTTCTGAGACCCAAAAAACTCGATTTTTCGGTGTTTTTAGGCTAAATTTGGGATATAAACGGGTATCGAAGATGCATGCACAAATCGACTTTTTGGGCCAAAAAAAACGTGTTTTAGATTTTTTTTTGCCGGAAAATTGATTTTTTTCTAGAACAGTGTAGGCATGTACAAATCGCTTTTGAGACCCATAAAAACTCGATTTTTCGGTGTTTTTAGGCTAAATTTGGGATATAAACGGGAATCGAAGATGCATGCACAAATCGACTTTTTGGGCCAAAAAAACGTGTTTTAGCATTTTTTTTTCCTGAAAATTGATTTTTTTCTAGAACAGTGTAGACATGTACAAATCGCTTCTGAAACCCAAAAAACTCGATTTTTCGGTGTTTTTTGGCTAAATTTGGGATATAAACGGGTATCAAAGATGCATGAACAAATCGACTTTTTGGGCCAAAAAAACGTGTTTTAGCATTTTTTTTGCCTGAAAATTGATTTTTTTCTAGAACAGTGTAGACATGTACAAATCGCTTCTGAAACCCAAAAAACTCGATTTTTCGGTGTTTTTAGGCTAAATTTGGGATATAAACGGGTATCGAAGATGCATGCACAAATCGACTTTTTGGGCCAAAAAAACGTGTTTTAGCATTTTTTTTGCCTAAAAATTGATTTTTTTCTAGAACAGTGTAGACATGTACAAATCGCTTCTGAGACCCAAAAAACTCGATTTTTCGGTGTTTTTAGGCTAAATTTGGGATATAAACGGGTATCGAAGATGCATGCACAAATCGACTTTTTTGGCCAAAAAAACGTGTTTTAGCATTTTTTTTGCCTGAAAATTGAAATTTTTCTAGCACAGTACAAATCGCTTCTGAGACCCAAAAAACTCGATTTTTCGGTGTTTTTAGGCTAAATTTGGGATATAAACGGGTATCGAAGATGCATGCACAAATCGACTTTTTGGGTCAAAAAAACGTGTTTTAGAATTTTTTTTGCCGGAAAATAGATTTTTTTCTAGAACAGTGTAGAAATGTACAAATCGCTTCTGAGACCCAAAAAACTCGATTTTTCGGTGTTTTTAGACTAAATTTGGCATATAAACGGGTATCGAAGATACATGCACAAATCGACTTTTTGGGCCAAAAAAACGTGTTTTAGCATTTTTTTTGCCTGAAAATTGATTTTTTTTCTAGAACAGTGTAGACATGTACAAATCGCTTCTGAGACCCAAAAAACTCGATTTTTCGGTGTTTTTAGGCTAAATTTGGGATATAAACCGGTATCAAAGATGCATGCACAAATCGACTTTTTGGGCCAAAAAAAAGTGTTTTAGCATTTTTTTGCCTGAAAATTGATTTTTTTCTAGAACAGTGTAGACATGTACAAATCGCTTCTGAAACCCAAAAAACTCGATTTTTCGGTGTTTTTAGGCTAAATTTGGGATATAAACGGGTATCGAAGATGCATGCACAAATCGACTTTTTGGGCCAAAAAAACGTGTTTTAGCATTTTTTTTGCCTGAAAATTGATTTTTTTCTAGCACAGTACAAATCGCTTCTGAGACCCAAAAAACTCGATTTTTCGTTGTTTTTAGGCTAAATTTGGGATATAAACGGGTATCGAAGATGCATGCACAAATCGACTTTTTGGGCCAAAAAAACGTGTTTTAGCATTTTTTTTTACTGAAAATTGATTTTTTTCTAGAACAGTGTAGACATGTACAAATCGCTTCTTAGACCCTAAAAACTCGATTTTTCGGTGTTTTTAGGCTAAATTTGGGATATAAACGGGTATCGAAGATGCATGCACAAATCGACTTTTTGGGCCAAAAAAACGTGTTTTAGCATTTTTTTTGCCTGAAAATTGAAATTTTTCTAGCACAGTACAAATCGCTTCTGAGACCCCAAAAACTCGATTTTTCGGTGTTTTTAGGCTAAATTTGGGATATAAACGGGTATCGAAGATGCATGCACAAATCGACTTTTTGGGCCAAAAAAACGTGTTTTAGCATTTTTTTTTCCTGAAAATCGAAATTTTTCTAGCACAGTACAAATCGCTTCTGAGACCCAAAAAACTCGATTTTTCGGTGTTTTTAGGCTAAATTTGGGATATAAACGGGTATCGAAGATGCATGCACAAATCGACTTTTTGGGCCAAAAAAACGTGTTTTAGAATTTTTTTTGCCGGAAAATTGATTTTTTTCTAGAACAGTGTAGACATGTACAAATCGCTTCTGAGACCCAAAAAACTCGATTTTTCGGTGTTTTTAGGCTAAATTTGGCATATAAACGGGTATCGAAGATGCATGCACAAATCGACTTTTTGGGCCAAAAAAACGTGTTTTAGCATTTTTTTTGCCTGAAAATTGATTTTTTTCTAGAACAGTGTAGACATGTACAAATCGCTTCTGAGACCCAAAAAACTCGATTTTTCGGTGTTTTTAGGCTAAATTTGGGATATAAACGGGTATCAAAGATGCATGCACAAATCGACTTTTTGGGCCAAAAAAAAGTGTTTTAGCATTTTTTTTGCCTGAAAATTGATTTTTTTCTAGAACAGTGTAGACATGTACAAATCGCTTCTGAAACCCAAAAAACTCGATTTTTCGGTGTTTTTAGGCTAAATTTGGGATATAAACGGGTATCGAAGATGCATGCACAAATCGACTTTTTGTGCCAAAAAAACGTGTTTTAGCATTTTTTTTGCCTGAAAATTGAAATTTTTCTAGCACAGTACAAATCGCTTGTGAGACCCAAAAAACTCGATTTTTCGGTGTTTTTAGGCTAAATTTGGGATATAAACGGATATCGAAGATGCATGCACAAATCGACTTTTTGGGCCAAAAAAACGTGTTTTAGCATTTTTTTTGCCTGAATTTTTTTTTTTTCTAGAACAGTGTAGACATGTACAAATCGCTTCTGAGACCCAAAAAACTCGATTTTTCGGTGTTTTTAGGCTAAATTTGGGATATAAACGGGTATCGAAGATGCATGCACAAATCGACATTTTGGGCCAAAAAAACGTGTTTTAGCATTTTTTTTGCCTGAAAATCGATTTTTTTCTAGAACAGTGTAGATATGTACAAATCGTTTATGAGACCCAAAAAACTCGATTTTTCGGTGTTTTTAGGCTAAATTTGGGATATAAACGGGTATCGAAGATGCATGCACAAATCGACTTTTTGGGCCAAAAAAAAGTGTTTTAGCATTTTTTTTGCCTGAAAATTGAAATTTTTCTAGCACTGTACAAATCGCTTCTGAGACCCAAAAAACTCGATTTTTCGGTGTTGTTAGGCTAAATTTGGGATATAAACAAGTATCGAAGATGCATGCACAAATCGACTTTTTGGGCCAAAAAAACGTGTTTTAGCATTTTTTTTGCCTGAAAATTGATTTTTTTCTAGAACAGTGTAGACATGTACAAATCGCTTCTGAGACCCAAAAAATCGATTTTTCGGTGTTTTTAGGCTAAATTTGGGATATAAACGGGTATCGAAGATGCATGCACAAATCGACTTTTTGGGCCAAAAAAACGTGTTTTAGCCTTTTTTTTGCCTGAAAATTGAAATTTTTCTAGCACAGTACAAATCGCTTCTGAGACCCAAAAAACTCGATTTTTCGGTGTTTTTAGGCTAAATTTGGGATATAAACGGGTATCGAAGATGCATGCACAAATCGACTTTTTGGGCCAAAAAAACGTGTTTTAGCATTTTTTTTGCCTGAAAATTGAATTCTTTCTAGAACAGTGTAGACATGTACAAATCGCTTCTGAGACCCAAACAACTCGATTTTTCGGTGTTTTTAGGCTAAATTTGGGATATAAACGGGTATCGAAGATGCATGCACAAATCGACTTTTTGGGCCAAAAAAACGTGTTTTAGCATTTTTTTTGCTTGAAAATCGATTTTTTTCTAGAACAGTATAGACATGTACAAATCGCTTCTGAGACCCAAAAAACTCGATTTTTCGGTGTTTTTAGGCTAAATTTGGGATATAAACGGGTATCGAAGATGCATGCACAAATCGACTTTTTGGGCCAAAAAAACGTGTTTTAGCATTTTTTTTGCCTGAAAATTGATTTTTTTCTAGAACAGTGTAGACATGTACAAATCGCTTCTGAGACCCAAAAAACTCGATTTTTCGGTGTTTTTAGGCTAAATTTGGGATATAAACGGGTATCGAAGATGCATGCACAAATCGACTTTTTGGGCCAAAAAAACGTGTTTTAGCATTTTTTTTGCCTGAAAATTGAAATTTTTCTAGCACAGTACAAATCGCTTCTGAGACCCAAAAAACTCGATTTTTCGTTGTTTTTAGGCTAAATTTGGGATATAAACGGGTATCGAAGATGCATGCACAAATCGACTTTTTGGGCCAAAAAAACGTGTTTTAGCATTTTTTTTTACTGAAAATTGATTTTTTTCTAGAACAGTGTAGACATGTACAAATCGCTTCTTAGACCCTAAAAACTCGATTTTTCGGTGTTTTTAGGCTAAATTTGGGATATAAACGGGTATCGAAGATGCATGCACAAATCGACTTTTTGGGCCAAAAAAACGTGTTTTAGCATTTTTTTTGCCTGAAAATTGAAATTTTTCTAGCACAGTACAAATCGCTTCTGAGACCCCAAAAACTCGATTTTTCGGTGTTTTTAGGCTAAATTTGGGATATAAACGGGTATCGAAGATGCATGCACAAATCGACTTTTTGGGCCAAAAAAACGTGTTTTAGCATTTTTTTTTCCTGAAAATCGAAATTTTTCTAGCACAGTACAAATCGCTTCTGAGACCCAAAAAACTCGATTTTTCGGTGTTTTTAGGCTAAATTTGGGATATAAACGGGTATCGAAGATGCATGCACAAATCGACTTTTTGGGCCAAAAAAACGTGTTTTAGAATTTTTTTTGCCGGAAAATTGATTTTTTTCTAGAACAGTGTAGACATGTACAAATCGCTTCTGAGACCCAAAAAACTCGATTTTTCGGTGTTTTTAGGCTAAATTTGGCATATAAACGGGTATCGAAGATGCATGCACAAATCGACTTTTTGGGCCAAAAAAACGTGTTTTAGCATTTTTTTTGCCTGAAAATTGATTTTTTTCTAGAACAGTGTAGACATGTACAAATCGCTTCTGAGACCCAAAAAACTCGATTTTTCGGTGTTTTTAGGCTAAATTTGGGATATAAACGGGTATCAAAGATGCATGCACAAATCGACTTTTTGGGCCAAAAAAAAGTGTTTTAGCATTTTTTTTGCCTGAAAATTGATTTTTTTCTAGAACAGTGTAGACATGTACAAATCGCTTCTGAAACCCAAAAAACTCGATTTTTCGGTGTTTTTAGGCTAAATTTGGGATATAAACGGGTATCGAAGATGCATGCACAAATCGACTTTTTGTGCCAAAAAAACCTGTTTTAGCATTTTTTTTGCCTGAAAATTGAAATTTTTCTAGCACAGTACAAATCGCTTGTGAGACCCAAAAAACTCGATTTTTCGGTATTTTTAGGCTAAATTTGGGATATAAACGGATATCGAAGATGCATGCACAAATCGACTTTTTGGGCCAAAAAAACGTGTTTTAGCATTTTTTTTGCCTGAATTTTTTTTTTTTCTAGAACAGTGTAGACATGTACAAATCGCTTCTGAGACCCAAAAAACTCGATTTTTCGGTGTTTTTAGGCTAAATTTGGGATATAAACGGGTATCGAAGATGCATGCACAAATCGACATTTTGGGCCAAAAAAACGTGTTTTAGCATTTTTTTTGCCTGAAAATCGATTTTTTTCTAGAACAGTGTAGATATGTACAAATCGTTTATGAGACCCAAAAAACTCGATTTTTCGGTGTTTTTAGGCTAAATTTGGGATATAAACGGGTATCGAAGATGCATGCACAAATCGACTTTTTGGGCCAAAAAAAAGTGTTTTAGCATTTTTTTTGCCTGAAAATTGAAATTTTTCTAGCACTGTACAAATCGCTTCTGAGACCCAAAAAACTCGATTTTTCGGTGTTGTTAGGCTAAATTTGGGATATAAACAAGTATCGAAGATGCATGCACAAATCGACTTTTTGGGCCAAAAAAACGTGTTTTAGCATTTTTTTTGCCTGAAAATTGATTTTTTTCTAGAACAGTGTAGACATGTACAAATCGCTTCTGAGACCCAAAAAATCGATTTTTCGGTGTTTTTAGGCTAAATTTGGGATATAAACGGGTATCGAAGATGCATGCACAAATCGACTTTTTGGGCCAAAAAAACGTGTTTTAGCCTTTTTTTTGCCTGAAAATTGAAATTTTTCTAGCACAGTACAAATCGCTTCTGAGACCCAAAAAACTCGATTTTTCGGTGTTTTTAGGCTAAATTTGGGATATAAACGGGTATCGAAGATGCATGCACAAATCGACTTTTTGGGCCAAAAAAACGTGTTTTAGCATTTTTTTTGCCTGAAAATTGAATTCTTTCTAGAACAGTGTAGACATGTACAAATCGCTTCTGAGACCCAAACAACTCGATTTTTCGGTGTTTTTAGGCTAAATTTGGGATATAAACGGGTATCGAAGATGCATGCACAAATCGACTTTTTGGGCCAAAAAAACGTGTTTTAGCATTTTTTTTGCTTGAAAATCGATTTTTTTCTAGAACAGTATAGACATGTACAAATCGCTTCTGAGACCCAAAAAACTCGATTTTTCGGTGTTTTTAGGCTAAATTTGGGATATAAACGGGTATCGAAGATGCATGCACAAATCGACTTTTTGGGCCAAAAAAACGTGTTTTTGCCTTTTTTTTGCCTGAAAATTGATTTTTTTCTAGCACAGTACAAATCGCTTCTGAGACCCAAAAAATCGATTTTTCGGTGTTTTTAGGCTAAATTTGGGATATAAACGGGTATCGAAGATGCATGCACAAATCGACTTTTTGGGCCAAAAAAACGTGTTTTAGCATTTATTTTGCCTGAAAATTGAAATTTTTCTAGCACAGTACAAATCGCTTCTGAGACCCAAAAAACTCGATTTTTCGGTGTTTTTAGGCTAAATTTGGGATTTAAACGGGTATTGAAGATGCATGCACAAATCGACTTTTTGGGCCAAAAAAACGTGTTTTAGCATTTTTTTTTCCTGAAAATTGATTTTTTTCTAGAACAGTGTAGACATGTACAAATCGCTTCTGAGACCCAAAAAACTCGATTTTTCGGTGTTTTTAGGCTAAATTTGGGATATAAACGGGTATCGAAGATGCATGCACGAATCGACTTTTTGGGCCAAAATAACGTGTTTTAGCATTTTTTTTGCCTGAAAATTGAAATTTTTCTAGCACAGTACAAATCGCTTCTGAGACCCAAAAAACTCGATTTTTCGGTGTTTTTGTGCTAAATTTGGGATATAAACGGGTATCGAAGATGCATGCACAAATCGACTTTTTGTTCCAAAAAAACGTGTTTTAGCATTTTTTTTGCCTGAAAATTGATTTTTTTCAAGAACAGTGTAGACATGTACAAATCGCTTCTGAGACCCAAGAAACTCGATTTTTCGGTGTTTTTGTGCTAAATTTGGGATATAAACGGGTATCGAAGATGCATGCACAAATCGACTTTTTGGGCCAAAAAAACGTGTTTTAGCATTTTTTTTGCCTGAAAATTGAATTCTTTCTAGAACAGTGTAGACATGTACAAATCGCTTCTGAGACCCAAACAACTCGATTTTTCGGTGTTTTTAGGCTAAATTTGGGATATAAACGGGTATCGAAGATGCATGCACAAATCGACTTTTTGGGCCAAAAAAACGTGTTTTAGCATTTTTTTTGCTTGAAAATCGATTTTTTTCTAGAACAGTATAGACATGTACAAATCGCTTCTGAGACCCAAAAAACTCGATTTTTCGGTGTTTTTAGGCTAAATTTGGGATATAAACGGGTATCGAAGATGCATGCACAAATCGACTTTTTGGGCCAAAAAAACGTGTTTTTACCTTTTTTTTGCCTGAAAATTGAATTTTTTCTAGCACAGTACAAATCGCTTCTGAGACCCAAAAAATCGATTTTTCGGTGTTTTTAGGCTAAATTTGGGATATAAACGGGTATCGAAGATGCATGCACAAATCGACTTTTTGGGCCAAAAAAACGTGTTTTAGCATTTATTTTGCCTGAAAATTGAAATATTTCTAGCACAGTACAAATCGCTTCTGAGACCCAAAAAACTCGATTTTTCGGTGTTTTTAGGCTAAATTTGGGATTTAAACGGGTATTGAAGATGCATGCACAAATCGACTTTTTGGGCCAAAAAAACGTGTTTTAGCATTTTTTTTTCCTGAAAATTGATTTTTTTCTAGAACAGTGTAGACATGTACAAATCGCTTCTGAGACCCAAAAAACTCGATTTTTCGGTGTTTTTAGGCTAAATTTGGGATATAAACGGGTATCGAAGATGCATGCACGAATCGACTTTTTGGGCCAAAATAACGTGTTTTAGCATTTTTTTTGCCTGAAAATTGAAATTTTTCTAGCACAGTACAAATCGCTTCTGAGACCCAAAAAACTCGATTTTTCGGTGTTTTTGTGCTAAATTTGGGATATAAACGGGTATCGAAGATGCATGCACAAATCGACTTTTTGTTCCAAAAAAACGTGTTTTAGCATTTTTTTTGCCTGAAAATTGATTTTTTTCAAGAACAGTGTAGACATGTACAAATCGCTTCTGAGACCCAAGAAACTCGATTTTTCGGTGTTTTTGTGCTAAATTTGGGATATAAAACGGGTATCGAAGATGCATGCACAAATCGACTTTTTGGGCCAAAATAACGTGTTTTAGCATTTTTTTTGCCTGAAAATTGAATTTTTTCTAGCACAGTACAAATCGCTTCTGAGACCCAAAAAACTCGATTTTTCGGTGTTTTTGTGCTAAATTTGGGATATAAACGGGTATCGAAGATGCATGCACAAATCGACTTTTTGTTCCAAAAAAACGTGTTTTAGCATTTTTTTTGCCTGAAAATTGAAATTTTTCTAGCACAGTACAAATCGCTTCTGAGACCCAAAAAACTCGATTTTTCGGTGTTTTTAGGCTAAATTTGGGATATAAACGGGTATCGAAGATGCATGCACAAATCGACTTTTTGGGCCAAAAAAACGTGTTTTAGAATTTTTTTTGCCGGAAAATTGATTTTTTTCTAGAACAGTGTAGACATGTACAAATCGCTTCTAATACCCAAAAAACTCGATTTTTCGGTGTTTTTAGGCTAAATTTGGCATATAAACGGGTATCGAAGATGCATGCACAAATCGACTTTTTGGGCCAAAAAAACGTGTTTTAGCATTTTTTTTGCCTGAAAATTGATTTTTTTCTAGAACAGTGTAGACATGTACAAATCGCTTCTGAGACCCAAAAAACTCGATTTTTCGGTGTTTTTAGGCTAAATTTGGGATATAAACGGGTATCAAAGATGCATGCACAAATCGACTTTTTGGGCCAAAAAAAAGTGTTTTAGCATTTTTTTTGCCTGAAAATTGATTTTTTTCTAGAACAGTGTAGACATGTACAAATCGCTTCTGAAACCCAAAAAACTCGATTTTTCGGTGTTTTTAGGCTAAATTTGGGATATAAACGGGTATCGAAGATGCATGCACAAATCGACTTTTTGGGCCAAAAAAACGTGTTTTAGCATTTTTTTTGCCTGAAAATTGAAATTTTTCTAGCACAGTACAAATCGCTTCTGAGACCCAAAAAACTCGATTTTTCGTTGTTTTTAGGCTAAATTTGGGATATAAACGGGTATCGAAGATGCATGCACAAATCGACTTTTTGTGCCAAAAAAACGTGTTTTAGCATTTTTTTTGCCTGAAAATTGAAATTTTTCTAGCACAGTACAAATCGCTTCTGAGACCCAAAAAACTCGATTTTTCGGTGTTTTTAGGCTAAATTTGGGATATAAACGGGTATCGAAGATGCATGCACAAATCGACTTTTTGGGCCAAAAAAACGTGTTTTAGCATTTTTTTTGCCTGAAAATTGATTTTTTTCTAGAACAGTGTAGACATGTACAAATCGCTTCTGAGACCCAAAAAACTCGATTTTTCGGTGTTTTTAGGCTAAATTTGGGATATAAACGGGTATCGAAGATGCATGCACAAATCGACTTTTTGGGCCAAAATAACGTGTTTTAGCATTTTTTTTGCTTGAAAATTGATTTTTTTCTAGCACAGTACAAATCGCTTCTGAGACCCAAAAAACTCGATTTTTCGGTGTTTTTGTGCTAAATTTGGGATATAAACGGGTATCGAAGATGCATGCACAAATCGACTTTTTGTTCCAAAAAAACGTGTTTTAGCATTTTTTTTGCCTGAAAATTGATTTTTTTCAAGAACAGTGTAGACATGTACAAATCGCTTCTGAGACCCAAGAAACTCGATTTTTCGGTGTTTTTAGGCTAAATTTGGGATATAAACGGGTATCGAAGATGCATGCACAAATCGACTTTTTGGGCCAAAATAACGTGTTTTAGCATTTTTTTTGCCTGAAAATTGAAATTTTTCTAGCACAGTACAAATCGCTTCTGAGACCCAAAAAACTCGATTTTTCGGTGTTTTTGTGCTAAATTTGGGATATAAACGGGTATCGAAGATGCATGCACAAATCGACTTTTTGTTCCAAAAAAACGTGTTTTAGCATTTTTTTTGCCTGAAAATTGAAATTTTTCTAGCACAGTACAAATCGCTTCTGAGACCCAAAAAACTCGATTTTTCGGTGTTTTTAGGCTAAATTTGGGATATAAACGGGTATCGAAGATGCATGCACAAATCGACTTTTTGGGCCAAAAAAACGTGTTTTAGAATTTTTTTTGCCGGAAAATTGATTTTTTTCTAGAACAGTGTAGACATGTACAAATCGCTTCTAATACCCAAAAAACTCGATTTTTCGGTGTTTTTAGGCTAAATTTGGCATATAAACGGGTATCGAAGATGCATGCACAAATCGACTTTTTGGGCCAAAAAAACGTGTTTTAGCATTTTTTTTGCCTGAAAATTGATTTTTTTCTAGAACAGTGTAGACATGTACAAATCGCTTCTGAGACCCAAAAAACTCGATTTTTCGGTGTTTTTAGGCTAAATTTGGGATATAAACGGGTATCAAAGATGCATGCACAAATCGACTTTTTGGGCCAAAAAAAAGTGTTTTAGCATTTTTTTTGCCTGAAAATTGATTTTTTTCTAGAACAGTGTAGACATGTACAAATCGCTTCTGAAACCCAAAAAACTCGATTTTTCGGTGTTTTTAGGCTAAATTTGGGATATAAACGGGTATCGAAGATGCATGCACAAATCGACTTTTTGGGCCAAAAAAACGTGTTTTAGAATTTTTTTTGCCTGAAAATTGATTTTTTTCTAGAACAGTGTAGACATGTACAAATCGCTTCTGAGACCCAAAAAACTCGATTTTTCGGTGTTTTTAGGCTAAATTTGGGATATAAACGGGTATCGAAGATGCATGCACAAATCGACTTTTTGGGCCAAAAAAACGTGTTTTAGCATTTTTTTTGCCTGAAAATTGAAATTTTTCTAGCACAGTACAAATCGCTTCTGAGACCCAAAAAACTCGATTTTTCGTTGTTTTTAGGCTAAATTTGGGATATAAACGGGTATCGAAGATGCATGCACAAATCGACTTTTTGTGCCAAAAAAACGTGTTTTAGCATTTTTTTTGCCTGAAAATTGAAATTTTTCTAGCACAGTACAAATCGCTTCTGAGACCCAAAAAACTCGATTTTTCGGTGTTTTTAGGATAAATTTGGGATATAAACGGGTATCGAAGATGCATGCACAAATCGACTTTTTGGGCCAAAAAAACGTGTTATAGCATTTTTTTTGCCTGAAAATTGATTTTTTTCTAGAACAGTGTAGACATGTACAAATCGCTTCTGAGACCCAAAAAACTCGATTTTTCGGTGTTTTTAGGCTAAATTTGGGATATAAACGGGTATCGAAGATGCATGCACAAATCGACTTTTTGGGCCAAAAAAACGTGTTTTAGCATTTTTTTTGCTTGAAAATTGATTTTTTTCTAGCACAGTACAAATCGCTTCTGAGACCCAAAAAACTCGATTTTTCGGTGTTTTTAGGCTAAATCTGGGATATAAACGGGTATCGAAGATGCATGCACAAATCGACTTTTTGGGCAAAAAAAAACGTGTTTTAGAATTTTTTTTGCCGGAAAATTGATTTTTTTCTAGAACAGTGTAGGCATGTACAAATCGCTTTTGAGACCCATAAAAACTCGATTTTTCGGTGTTTTTAGGCTAAATTTGGGATATAAACGGGAATCGAAGATGCATGCACAAATCGACTTTTTGGGCCAAAAAAACGTGTTTTAGCATTTTTTTTGCCTGAAAATTGATTTTTTTCTAG
This sequence comes from Petrolisthes manimaculis, assembly GCA_034508575.1. NCBI lineage: Eukaryota > Metazoa > Arthropoda > Malacostraca > Decapoda > Porcellanidae > Petrolisthes > Petrolisthes manimaculis. The sequence continues at coordinate 236,214 of JAWZYT010001150.1, forward strand.
AACAGTGTAGACATGTACAAATCGCTTCTGAAACCCAAAAAACTCGATTTTTCGGTGTTTTTAGGCTAAATTTGGGATATAAACGGGTATCAAAGATGCATGAACAAATCGACTTTTTGGGCCAAAAAAACGTGTTTTAGCATTTTTTTTGCCTGAAAATTGATTTTTTTCTAGAACAGTGTAGACATGTACAAATCGCTTCTGAAACCCAAAAAACTCGATTTTTCTGTGTTTTTAGGCTAAATTTGGGATATAAACGGGTATCGAAGATGCATGCACAAATCGACTTTTTGGGCCAAAAAAACGTGTTTTAGCATTTTTTTTGCCTAAAAATTGATTTTTTTCTAGAACAGTGTAGACATGTACAAATCGCTTCTGAGACCCAAAAAACTCGATTTTTCGGTGTTTTTAGGCTAAATTTGGGATATAAACGGGTATCGAAGATGCATGCACAAATCGACTTTTTGGGCAAAAAAAACGTGTTTTAGCATTTTTTTTGCCTGAAAATTGAAATTTTTCTAGCACAGTACAAATCGCTTCTGAGACCCAAAAAACTCGATTTTTCGGTGTTTTTAGGCTAAATTTGGGATATAAACGGGTATCGAAGATGCATGCACAAATCGACTTTTTGGGCCAAAAAAACGTGTTTTAGCATTTTTTTTGCCGGAAAATTGATTTTTTTCTAGAACAGTGTAGACATGTACAAATCGCTTCTGAGACCCAAAAAACTCGATTTTTCGGTGTTTTTAGGCTAAATTTGGCATATAAACGGGTATCGAAGATGCATGCACAAATCGACTTTTTGGGCCAAAAAAACGTGTTTTAGCATTTTTTTTGCCTGAAAATTGATTTTTTTTCTAGAACAGTGTAGACATGTACAAATCGCTTCTGAGACCCAAAAAACTCGATTTTTCGGTGTTTTTAGGCTAAATTTGGGATATAAACGGGTATCAAAGATGCATGCACAAATCGACTTTTTGGGCCAAAAAAAAGTGTTTTAGCATTTTTTTGGCCTGAAAATTGATTTTTTTCTAGAACAGTGTAGACATGTACAAATCGCTTCTGAAACCCAAAAAACTCGATTTTTCGGTGTTTTTAGGCTAAATTTGGGATATAAACGGGTATCGAAGATGCATGCACAAATCGACTTTTTGGGCCAAAAAAACGTGTTTTAGCATTTTTTTTGCCTGAAAATTGATTTTTTTTCTAGAACAGTGTAGACATGTACAAATCGCTTCTGAGACCCAAAAAACTCGATTTTTCGGTGTTTTTAGGCTAAATTTGGGATATAAACGGGTATCAAAGATGCATGCACAAATCGACTTTTTGGGCCAAAAAAAAGTGTTTTAGCATTTTTTTTGCCTGAAAATTGATTTTTTTCTAGAACAGTGTAGACATGTACAAATCGCTTCTGAAACCCAAAAAACTCGATTTTTCGTTGTTTTTAGGCTAAATTTGGGATATAAACGGGTATCGAAGATGCATGCACAAATCGACTTTTTGGGCCAAAAAAACGTGTTTTAGCATTTTTTTTGACTGAAAATTGATTTTTTTCTAGAACAGTGTAGACATGTACAAATCGCTTCTTAGACCCTAAAAACTCGATTTTTCGGTGTTTTTAGGCTAAATTTGGGATATAAACGGGTATCGAAGATGCATGCACAAATCGACTTTTTGGGCCAAAAAAACGTGTTTTAGCATTTTTTTTGCCTGAAAATTGAAATTTTTCTAGCACAGTACAAATCGCTTCTGAGACCCAAAAAACTCGATTTTTCGGTGTTTTTAGGCTAAATTTGGGATATAAACGGGTATCGAAGATGCATGCACAAATCGACTTTTTGGGCCAAAAAAACGTGTTTTAGCATTTTTTTTTCCTGAAAATTGAAATTTTTCTAGCACAGTACAAATCGTTTCTGAGACCCAAAAAACTCGATTTTTCGGTGTTTTTAGGCTAAATTTGGGATATAAACGGGTATCGAAGATGCATGCACAAATCGACTTTTTGGGCCAAAAAAATGTGTTTTAGAATTTTTTTGGCCGGAAAATTGATTTTTTTCTAGAACAGTGTAGACATGTACAAATCGCGTCTGAGACCCAAAAAACTCGATTTTTCGGTGTTTTTAGGCTAAATTTGGCATATAAACGGGTATCGAAGATGCATGCACAAATCGACTTTTTGGGCCAAAAAAACGTGTTTTAGCATTTTTTTTTACTGAAAATTGATTTTTTTCTAGAACAGTGTAGACATGTACAAATCGCTTCTGAGACCCAAAAAACTCGATTTTTCGGTGTTTTTAGGCTAAATTTGGGATATAAACGGGTATCAAAGATGCATGCACAAATCGACTTTTTGGGCCAAAAAAAAGTGTTTTAGCATTTTTTTTGCCTGAAAATTGATTTTTTTCTAGAACAGTGTAGACATGTACAAATCGCTTCTGAAACCCAAAAAACTCGATTTTTCGGTGTTTTTAGGCTAAATTTGGGATATAAACGGGTATCGAAGATGCATGCACAAATCGACTTTTTGGGCCAAAAAAACGTGTTTTAGCATTTTTTTTGCCTGAAAATTGATTTTTTTCTAGAACAGTGTAGACATGTACAAATCGCTTCTGAGACCCAAAAAACACGATTTTTCGGTGTTTTTAGGCTAAATTTGGGATATAAACGGGTATCGAAGATGCATGCACAAATCGACTTTTTGGGCCAAAAAAACGTGTTTTAGCATTTTTTTTGCCTGAAAATTGAAATTTTTCTTGCACAGTACAAATCGCTTCTGAGACCCAAAAAACTCGATTTTTCGTTGTTTTTAGGCTAAATTTGGGATATAAACGGGTATCGAAGATGCATGCACAAATCGACTTTTTGGGCCAAAAAAACGTGTTTTAGCATTTTTTTTGCCTGAAAATTGAAATTTTTCTAGCACAGTACAAATCGCTTCTGAGACCCAAAAAACTCGATTTTTCGGTGTTTTTAGGATAAATTTGGGATATAAACGGGTATCGAAGATGCATGCACAAATCGACTTTTTGGGCCAAAAAAACGTGTTTTAGCATTTTTTTTGCTTGAAAATTGATTTTTTTCTAGCACAGTACAAATCGCTTCTGAGACCCAAAAAACTCGATTTTTCGGTGTTTTTAGGCTAAATTTGGGATATAAACGGGTATCGAAGATGCATGCACAAATCGACTTTTTGGGCCAAAAAAAACGTGTTTTAGAATTTTTTTTGCCGGAAAATTGATTTTTTTCTAGAACAGTGTAGGCATGTACAAATCGCTTTTGAGACCCATAAAAACTCGATTTTTCGGTGTTTTTAGGCTAAATTTGGGATATAAACGGGAATCGAAGATGCATGCACAAATCGACTTTTTGGGCCAAAAAAACGTGTTTTAGCATTTTTTTTGCCTGAAAATTGATTTTTTTCTAGAACAGTATAGACATGTACAAATCGCTTCTGAAACCCAAAAAACTCGATTTTTCGGTGTTTTTAGGCTAAATTTGGGATATAAACGGGTATCAAAGATGCATGAACAAATCGACTTTTTGGGCCAAAAAAACGTGTTTTAGCATTTTTTTTGCCTGAAAATTGATTTTTTTCTAGAACAGTGTAGACATGTACAAATCGCTTCTGAAACCCAAAAAACTCGATTTTTCGGTGTTTTTAGGCTAAATTTGGGATATAAACGGGTATCGAAGATGCAAGCACAAATCGACTTTTTGGGCCAAAAAAACGTGTTTTAGCATTTTTTTTGCCTAAAAATTGATTTTTTTCTAGAACAGTGTAGACATGTACAAATCGCTTCTGAGACCCAAAAAACTCGATTTTTCGGTGTTTTTAGGCTAAATTTGGGATATAAACGGGTATCGAAGATGCATGCACAAATCGACTTTTTGGGCCAAAAAAACGTGTTTTAGCATTTTTTTGGCCTGAAAATTGAAATTTTTCTAGCACAGTACAAATCGCTTCTGAGACCGAAAAAACTCGATTTTTCGGTGTTTTTAGGCTAAATTTGGGATATAAACGGGTATCGAAGATGCATGCACAAATCGACTTTTTGGGCCAAAAAAACGTGTTTTAGAATTTTTTTTGCCGGAAAATTGATTTTTTTCTAGAACAGTGTAGACATGTACAAATCGCTTCTGAGACCCAAAAAACTCGATTTTTCGGTGTTTTTAGGCTAAATTTGGCATATAAACGGGTATCGAAGATGCATGCACAAATCGACTTTTTGGGCCAAAAAAACGTGTTTTAGCATTTTTTTTGCCTGAAAATTGATTTTTTTTCTAGAACAGTGTAGACATGTACAAATCGCTTCTGAGACCCAAAAAACTCGATTTTTCGGTGTTTTTAGGCTAAATTTGGGATATAAACGGGTATCAAAGATGCATGCACAAATCGACTTTTTGGGCCAAAAAAAAGTGTTTTAGCATTTTTTTTGCCTGAAAATTGATTTTTTTTCTAGAACAGTGTAGACATGTACAAATCGCTTCTGAAACCCAAAAAACTCGATTTTTCGGTGTTTTTAGGCTAAATTTGGGATATAAACGGGTATCGAAGATGCATGCACAAATCGACTTTTTGGGCCAAAAAAACGTGTTTTAGCATTTTTTTTGCCTGAAAATTGATTTTTTTCTAGAACAGTGTAGACATGTACAAATCGCTTCTGAGACCCAAAAAACTCGATTTTTCGGTGTTTTTAGGCTAAATTTGGGATATAAACGGGTATCGAAGATGCATGCACAAATCGACTTTTTGGGCCAAAAAAACGTGTTTTAGCATTTTTTTTGCCTGAAAATTGAAATTTTTCTAGCACAGTACAAATCGCTTCTGAGACCCAAAAAACTCGATTTTTCGTTGTTTTTAGGCTAAATTTGGGATATAAACGGGTATCGAAGATGCATGCACAAATCGACTTTTTGGGCCAAAAAAACGTGTTTTAGCATTTTTTTTGCCTGAAAATTGATTTTTTTCTAGAACAGTGTAGACATGTACAAATCGCTTCTGAGACCCAAAAAACTCGATTTTTCGTTGTTTTTAGGCTAAATTTGGGATATAAACGGGTATCGAAGATGCATGCACAAATCGACTTTTTGGGCCAAAAAAACGTGTTTTACCATTTTTTTTGCTTGAAAATTGATTTTTTTCTAGCACAGTACAAATCGCTTCTGAGACCCAAAAAACTCGATTTTTCGGTGTTTTTAGGCTAAATTTGGGATATAAACGGGTATCGAAGATGCATGCAAAAATCGACTTTTTGGGCCAAAAAAAACGTGTTTTAGAATTTTTTTTGCCGGAAAATTGATTTTTTTCTAGAACTGTGTAGACATGTACAAATCGCTTTTGAGACCCATAAAAACTCGATTTTTCGGTGTTTTTAGGCTAAATTTGGGATATAAACGGGAATCGAAGATGCATGCACAAATCGACTTTTTGGGCCAAAAAAACGTGTTTTAGCATTTTTTTTGCCTGAAAATTGATTTTTTTCTAGAACAGTGTAGACATGTACAAATCGCTTCTGAAACCCAAAAAACTCGATTTTTCGGTGTTTTTAGGCTAAATTTGGGATATAAACGGGTATCAAAGAGGCATGAACAAATCGACTTTTTGGGCCAAAAAAACGTGTTTTAGCATTTTTTTTGCCTGAAAATTGATTTTTTTCTAGAACAGTGTAGACATGTACAAATCGCTTCTGAGACCCAAAAAACTCGATTTTTCGGTGTTTTTAGGCTAAATTTGGGATATAAACGGGTATCGAAGATGCATGCACAAATCGACTTTTTGGGCCAAAAAAACGTGTTTTAGCATTTTTTTTGCCTAAAAATTGATTTTTTTCTAGAACAGTGTAGACATGTACAATTCGCTTCTGAGACCCAAAAAACTCGATTTTTCGGTGTTTTTAGGCTAAATTTGGGATATAAACGGGTATCGAAGATGCATGCACAAATCGACTTTTTGGGCCAAAAAAATGTGTTTTAGCATTTTGTTTGCCTGAAAATCGATTTTTTTCTAGAACAGTGTAGACATGTACAAATCGCTTCTGAGACCCAAAAAACTCGATTTTTCGGTGTTTTTAGGCTAAATTTGGGATATAAACGGGTATCAAAGATGCATGAACAAATCGACTTTTTGGGCCAAAAAAACGTGTTTTAGCTTTTTTTTTGCCTGAAAATTGATTTTTTTCTAGAACAGTGTAGACATGTACAAATCGCTTCTGAGACCCAAAAAACTCGATTTTTCGGTGTTTTTAGGCTAAATTTGGGATATAAACGGGTATCGAAGATGCATGCACAAATCGACTTTTTGGGCCAAAAAAACGTGTTTTAGCATTTTTTTTGCCTAAAAATTGGTTTTTTTCTAGATCAGTGTAGACATGTACAATTCGCTTCTGAGACCCAAAAAACTCGATTTTTCGGTGTTTTTAGGCTAAATTTGGGATATAAACGGGTATCGAAGATGCATGCACAAATCGACTTTTTGGGCCAAAAAAACGTGCTTTATCAATTTTTTGCCTGAAAATTATTTTTTTTCTAGAACAGCGTAGACATGTACAAATCGCTTCTGAGACCAAAAAAACTCGATTTTTCGGTTTTTTTAGGCTAAATTTGGGATATAAACGGGTATCGAAGATGCATGCACAAATCGACTTTTTGGGCTAAAAAAAACGTGTTTTACCATTTTTTTGCCTGAAAATTGAAATTTTTCTAGAACAGTGTAGACATGTACAAATCGCTTCTGAGATCCAAAAAACTCGATTTTTCGGTGTTTTTAGGCTAAATTTGGGATATAAACGGGTATCGAAGATGCATGCACAAATCGACTTTTTGGGCCAAAAAAACGTGTTTTGGATATAAACGGGTATCGAAGATGCATGCACAAATCGACTTTTTGTGCCAAAAAAACGTGTTTTAGCATTTTTTTGGTCTGAAAATTGATTTTTTTCTAGAACAGTGTAGACATGTACAAATCGCTTCTGAGACCCTAAAAACTCGATTTTTCGGTGTTTTTAGGCTAAATTTGGGATATAAACGGGTATCGAAGATGCATGCACAAATCGACTTTTTGGGCCAAAAAAACGTGTTTTAGCATTTTTTTTGCCTGAAAATTGATTTTTTTCTAGAACAGTGTAGACATGTACAAATCGCTTGTGAGACCCAAAAAACTCGATTTTTCGGTGTTTTTAGGCTAAATTTGGGATATAAACGGGTATCGAAGATGCATGCACAAATCGACTTTTTGGGCCAAAAAAACGTGTTTTAGCATTTTTTTTGCTTGAAAATTGATTTTTTTCTAGCACAGTACAAATCGCTTCTGAGACCCAAAAAATTCGATTTTTTGGTGTTTTTAGGCTAAATTTGGGATATATACGGGTATCGAAGATGCATGCACAAATCGACTTTTTGGGCCAAAAAAACGTGTTTTAGCATTTTTTTTGCCGGAAAATTGATTTTTTTCTAGAACAGTGTAGACATGCACAAATCGCCTCTGAGACCCAAAAAACTCGATTTTTCGGTGTTATTAGGCTAAAATTGGGATATAAACGGGTATCGAAAATGCATGCACAAATCAACTTTTTGGGCCAAAATAACGTGTTTTAGCATTTTTTTTTGCCTGAAAATTGATTTTTTTCTAGAACAGTGTAGACATGTACAAATCGCTTCTGAGACCCAAAAAACTCGATTTTTCGGTGTTTTTAAGCTAAATTTGGGATATAAACGGGTATCAAAGATGCATGCACAAATCGACATTTTGGGCCAAAAAAACGTGTTTTAGCATTTTTTTTGCCTGAAAATTGATTTTTTTCTAGAACAGTGTAGACATGTACAAATCGCTTCTGAGACCCAAAAAACTCGATTTTTCGGTGTTTTTAGGCTAAATTTGGGATATAAACGGGTATCGAAGATGCATGCACAAATCGACTTTTTGGGCCAAAAAAACGTGTTTTAGCATTTTTTTTGCTTGAAAATTGAATTTTTTCTAGCACAGTACAAATCGCTTCTGAGACCCAAAAAATTCGATTTTTTGGTGTTTTTAGGCTAAATTTGGGATATAAACGGGTATCGAAGATGCATGCACAAATCGACTTTTTGGGCCAAAAAAACGTGTTTTAGCATTTTTTTTGCCGGAAAATTGATTTTTTTCTAGAACAGTGTAGACATGCACAAATCGCCTCTGAGACCCAAAAAACTCGATTTTTCGGTGTTATTAGGCTAAAATTGGGATATAAACGGGTATCGAAAATGCATGCACAAATCAACTTTTTGGGCCAAAATAACGTGTTTTAGCATTTTTTTTTGCCTGAAAATTGATTTTTTTCTAGAACAGTGTAGACATGTACAAATCGCTTCTGAGACCCAAAAAACTCGATTTTTCGGTGTTTTTAAGCTAAATTTGGGATATAAACGGGTATCAAAGATGCATGCACAAATCGACTTTTTGGGCCAAAAAAACGTGTTTTAGCATTTTTTTTGCCTGAAAATTGATTTTTTTCTAGAACAGTGTAGACATGTACAAATCGCTTCTGAGACCCAAAAAACTCGATTTTTCGGTGTTTTTAGGCTAAATTTGGGATATAAACGGGTATCGAAGATGCATGCACAAATCGCCTTTTTGGGCCAAAAACACGTGTTTTAGCATTTTTTTTGCCTGAAAATTGATTTTTTTCTAGAACAATGTAGACATGTACAAATCGCTTCTGAGACCCAAAAAACTCGATTTTTCGGTGTTTTTAGGCTAAATTTGGGATATAAACGGGTATCGAAGATGCATGCACAAATCGACTTTTTGGGCCAAAAAAACGTGGTTTAGCATTTTTTTTGCCTGAAAATTGATTTTTTTCTAGCACAGTACAAATCGCTTCTGAGACCCAAAAAACTCGATTTTTCGGTGTTTTTAGGCTAAATTTGGGATATAAACGGGTATCGAAGATGCATGCACAAATCGACTTTTTGGGCCAAAAAAACGTGTTTTAGAATTTTTTTTGCCGGAAAATTGATTTTTTTCTAGAACAGTGTAGACATGTACAAATCGCTTTTGAGACCCATAAAAACTCGATTTTTCGGTGTTTTTAGGCTAAATTTGGGATATAAACGGGAATCGAAGATGCATGCACAAATCGACTTTTTGGGCCAAAAAAACGTGTTTTAGCATTTTTTTTGCCTGAAAATTGATTTTTTTCTAGAACAGTGTAGACATGTACAAATCGCTTCTGAAACCCAAAAAACTTGATTTTTCGGTGTTTTTAGGCTAAATTTGGGATATAAACGGGTATCAAAGATGCATGAACAAATCGACTTTTTGGGCCAAAAAAACGTGTTTTAGCATTTTTTTTGCCTGAAAATTGATTTTTTTCTAGAACAGTGTAGACATGTACAAATCGCTTCTGAGACCCAAAAAACTCGATTTTTCGGTGTTTTTAGGCTAAATTTGGGATATAAACGGGTATCGAAGATGCATGCACAAATCGACTTTTTGGGCCAATAAAACGTGTTTTAGCATTTTTTTTGCCTGAAAATTGAAATTTTTCTAGCACAGTACAAATCGCTTCTGAGACCCAAAAAAATCGATTTTTTGGTGTTTTTAGGCTAAATTTGGGATATAAACGCGTATTGAAGATGCACAAATCGACTTTTTGGGCCAAAAAAACGTGTTTTAGCATTTTTTTTGCCTAAAAATTAAAAATTTTCTAGCACAGTACAAATCGCTTCTGAGACCAAAAAAACTCGATTATTCGGTGTTTTTAGGCTAAATTTGGGATATAAACGGGTATCGAAGATGCATGCACAAATCGACTTTTTGGACCAAAAAAACGTGTTTTAGCATTTTTTTTGCCTGAAAATTGAAATATTTCTAGCACAGTACAAATCGCTTCTGAGACCCAAAAAAATCGATTTTTCGGTGTTTTTAGGCTAAATTTGGGATATAAACGGGTTTCGAAGATGCATGCACAAATCGACTTTTTAGGCCAAAAAAACGTGTTTTAGCATTTTTTTTGCCTGAAAATTGAAATTTTTCTAGCACAGTACAAATCGCTTCTGAGACCCAAAAAACTCGATTTTTCGGTGTTCTTAGGCTAAATTTGGGATATAAACGGGTATCGAAGATGCATGCACAAATCGACTTTTTGGGCCAAAAAAACGTGTTTTAGCATTTTTTTTGCCTGAAAATTGAAATTTTTCTAGCACAGTACAAATCGCTTCTGAGACCCAAAAAACTCGATTTTTCGGTGTTTTTAGGCTAAATTTGGGATATAAACGGGTATCGAAGATGGATGCACAAATCGACTTTTTGGGCCAAAAAAACGTGTTTTAGCATTTTTTTTGCCTGAAAATTGAATTTTTTCTAGCACAGTACAAATCGCTTCTGAGACCCAAAAAACTCGATTCTTCGGTGTTTTTAGGCTAAATTTGGGATATAAACGGGTATCGAAGATGCATGCACAAATCGACTTTTTGGGCCAATAAAACGTGTTTTAGCATTTTTTTTGCCTGAAAATTGAAATGTTTCTAGCACAGTACAAATCGCTTCTGAGACCCAAAAAAATCGATTTTTTGGTGTTTTTAGGCTAAATTTGGGATATAAACGGGTATCGAAGATGCACAAATCGACTTTTTGGGCCAAAAAAACGTGTTTTAGCATTTTTTTTGCCTAAACAATAAAAAAATTCTAGCACAGTACAAATCGCTTCTGAGACCCAAAAAACTCGATGTTTCGGTGTTTTTAGGCTAAATTTGGGATATAAACGGGTATCGAAGATGCATGCACAAATCGACTTTTTGGGCCAAAAAAACGTGTTTTAGCATTTTTTTTGCCTGAAAATTGAAATTTTTCTAGCACAGTACAAATCGCTTCTGAGACCCAAAAAACTCGATTTTTCGGTGTTTTTAGGCTAAATTTGGGATATAAACGGGTATCGAAGATGCATGCACAAATCGACTTTTTGGGCCAAAAAAACGTGTTTTAGCATTTTTTTTGCCTGAAAATTGAAATTTTTCTAGCACAGTACAAATCGCTTCTGAGACCCAAAAAATCGATTTTTCGGTGTTTTTAGGCTAAATTTGGGATATAAACGGGTATCGAAGATGCATGCACAAATCGACTTTTTGGGCCAAAAAAACGTGTTTTAGCATTTTTTTTGCCTGAAAATTGAAATATTTCTAGCACAGTACAAATCGCTTCTGAGACCCCAAAAAATCGATTTTTCAGTGTTTTTAGGCTAAATTTGGGATATAAACGGGTATCGAAGATGCATGCACAAATCGACTTTTTGGGCCAAAAAAACGTGTTTTAGCATTTTTTTTTGCTTGAAAATTGAAATTTTTCTAGCACAGTACAAATCGCTTCTCAGACCCAAAAAAATCGATTTTTCGGTGTTTTTAGGCTAAATTTGGGATATAAACGGGTATCGATGATGCATGCACAAATCGACTTTTTGGGCCAAAAAAACGTGTTTTAGCATTTTTTTTGCCTGAAAATTGAAATTTTTCTAGCACAGTACAAATCGCTTCTGAGACCCAAAAAACTCGATTTTTCGGTGTTCTTAGGCTAAATTTGGGATATAAACGGGTATCGAAGATGCATGCACAAATCGACTTTTTGGGCCAAAAAAACGTGTTTTAGCATTTTTTTTGCCTGAAAATTGAAATTTTTCTAGCACAGTACAAATCGCTTCTGAGACCCAAAAAACTCGATTTTTCGGTGTTTTTAGGCTAAATTTGGGATATAAACGGGTATCGAAGATGCATGCACAAATCGACTTTTTGGGCCAAAAAAACGTGTTTTAGCATTTTTTTTGCCTGAAAATAGAATTTTTTCTAGCACAGTACAAATCGCTTCTGAGACCCAAAAAACTCGATTTTTCGGTGTTTTTAGGCTAAATTTGGGATATAAACGGGTATCGAAGATGCATGCACAAATCGACTTTTTGGGCCAAAAAAACGTGTTTTAGCATTTTTTTTGCCTGAAAATTGAATTTTTTCTAGCACAGTACAAATCGCTTCTGAGACCCAAAAAACTCGATTTTTCGGTGTTTTTAGGCTAAATTTGGGATATAAACGGGTATCGAAGATGCATGCACAAATCGACTTTTTGGGCCAATAAAACGTGTTTTAGCATTTTTTTTGCCTGAAAATTGATTTTTTTCTAGCACAGTACAAATCGCTTCTGAGACCCAAAAAAATCGTTTTTTTGGTGTTTTTAGGCTAAATTTGGGATATAAACGGGTATCGAAGATGCACAAATCGACTTTTTGGGCCAAAAAAACGTGTTTTAGCATTTTTTTTGCCTAAAAATTAAATGTTTTCTAGCACAGTACAAATCGCTTCTGAGACCAAAAAAACTCGATTTTTCGGTGTTTTTAGGCTAAATTTGGGATATAAACGGGTATCGAAGATGCATGCACAAATCGACTTTTTGGACCAAAAAAACGTGTTTTAGCATTTTTTTTGCCTGAAAATTGAAATATTTCTAGCACAGTACAAATCGCTTCTGAGACCCAAAAAAACCGATTTTTCGGTGTTTTTAGGCTAAATTTGGGATATAAACGGGTATCGAAGATGCATGCACAAATCGACTTTTTGGGCCAAAAAAACGTGTTTTAGCATTTTTTTTGCCTGAAAATTGAAATTTTTCTAGCGCAGTACAAATCGCTTCGTAGACCCAAAAAACTCGATTTTTCGGTGTTTTTAGGCTAAATTTGGGATATAAACGGGTATCGAAGATGCATGCACAAATCGACTTTTTGGGCCAAAAAAACGTGTTTTAGCATTTTTTTTGCCTGAAAATTGAAATTTTTCTAGCACAGTACAAATCGCTTCTGAGACCCAAAAAATCGATTTTTCGGTGTTTTTAGGCTAAATTTGGGATATAAACGGGCATCGAAGATGCATGCACAAATCGACTTTTTGGGCCAAAAAAACGTGTTTTAGCATTTTTTTTGCCTGAAAATTGAAATATTTCTAGCACAGTACAAATCGCTTCTGAGACCCAAAAAAATCGATTTTTCAGTGTTTTTAGGCTAAATTTGGGATATAAACGGGTATCGAAGATGCATGCACAAATCGACTTTTTGGGCCAAAAAAACGTGTTTTAGCATTTTTTTTTGCTTGAAAATTGAAATGTTTCTAGCACAGTACAAATCGCTTCTGAGACCCCAAAAAATCGATTTTTCGGTGTTTTTAGGCTAAATTTGGGATATAAACGGGTATCGAAGATGCATGCACAAATCGACTTTTTAGGCCAAAAAAACGTGTTTTAGCATTTTTTTTGCCTGAAAATTGAAATTTTTCTAGCACAGTACAAATCGCTTCTGAGACCCAAATAACTCGATTTTTCGGTGTTCTTAGGCTAAATTTGGGATATAAACGGGTATCGAAGATGCATGCACAAATCGACTTTTTGGGCCAAAAAAACGTGTTTTAGCATTCTTTTTGCCTGAAAATTGAATTTTTTCTAGCACAGTACAAATCGCTTCTGAGACCCAAAAAACTCGATTTTTCGGTGTTTTTAGGCTAAATTTGGGATATAAACGGGTATCGAAGATGCATGCACAAATCGACTTTTTGGGCCAAAAAAACGTGTTTTAGCATTTTTTTTGCCTGAAAATTGATTTTTTTCTAGCACAGTACAAATCGCTTCTGAGACCCAAAAAACTCGATTTTTCGGTGTTTTTAGGCTAAATTTGGGATATAAACGGGTATCGAAGATGCATGCACAAATCGACTTTTTGGGCCAATAAAACGTGTTTTAGCATTTTTTTTGCCTGAAAATTGAATTTTTTCTAACACAGTACAAATCGCTTCTGAGACCCAAAAAAATCGATTTTTCGGTGTTTTTAGGCTAAATTTGGGATATAAACGGGTATCGAAGATGCATGCACAAATCGACTTTTTAGTCCAAAAAAAAGTGTTTTAGCATTTTTTTTGCCTGAAAATTGAATTATTTCTAGCACAGTACAAATCGCTTCTGAGACCCAAAAAACTCGATTTTTCGGTGTTTTTAGGCTAAATTTGGGATATAAACGGGTATCGAAGATGCATGCACAAATCGACTTTTTGGGCCAAAAAAACGTGTTTTAGCATTTTTTTTGCCTGAAAATTGAAATTTTTCTAGCACAGTACAAATCGCTTCTGAGACCCAAAAAACTTGATTTTTCGGTGTTTTTAGGCTAAATTTGGGATATAAACGGGTATCGAAGATGCATGCACACATCGACTTTTTGGGCCAAAAAATCATGTTTTAGCATTTTTTTGGCCTGAAAATTGAAATTTTTCTAGCACAGTACAAATCGCTTCTGAGACCCAAAAAAATCGATTTTTCGGTGTTTTTAGGCTAAATTTGGGATATAAACGGGTATCGAAGATGCATGCACAAATCGACTTTTTAGGCCAAAAAAACGTGTTTTAGCATTTTTTTTGCCTGAAAATTGAATTTTTTCTAGCACAGTACAAATCGCTTCTGAGACCCAAAAAACTCGATTTTTCGGTGTTCTTAGGCTAAATTTGGGATATAAACGGGTATCGAAGATGCATGCACAAATCGACTTTTTGGGCCAAAAAAACGTGTTTTAGCATTTTTTTTGCCTGAAAATTGAAATTTTTCTAGCACAGTACAAATCGCTTCTGAGACCCAAAAAACTCGATTTTTCGGTGTTTTTAGGCTAAATTTGGGATATAAACGGGTATCGAAGATGCATGCACAAATCGAGTTTTTGGGCCAAAAAAACGTGTTTTAGCATTTTTTTTGCCTGAAAATTGAAATTTTTCTAGCACAGTACAAATCGCTTCTGAGACCCAAAAAACTCGATTTTTCGGTGTTTTTAGGCTAAATTTGGGATATAAACGGGTATCGAAGATGCATGCACAAATCGACTTTTTGGGCCAAAAAAACGTGTTTTAGCATTTTTTTTTGCCTGAAAATTGATTTTTTTCTAGCACAGTACAAATCGCTTCTGAGACCCAAAAAAATCGATTTTTCGGTGTTTTTAGGCTAAATTTGGGATATAAACGGGTATCGAAGATGCATGCACAAATCGACTTTTTGGGCCAAAAAAACGTGTTTTAGCATTTTTTTTGCCTGAAAATTGAAATTTTTCTAGCACAGTACAAATCGCTTCTGAGACCCAAAAAACTCGATTTTTCGGTGTTTTTAGGCTAAATTTGGGATATAAACGGGTATCGAAGATGCATGCACAAATTGACTTTTTGGGCCAAAAAAACGTGTTTTAGCATTTTTTTTGCTTGAAAATTGAAATTTTTCTAGCACAGTACAAATCGCTTCTGAGACCCAAAAAAATCGATTTTTCGGTGTTTTTAGGCTAAATTTGGGATATAAACGGGTATCGAAGATGCATGCACAAATCGACTTTTTAGGCCAAAAAAACGTGTTTTATAATTTTTTTTGCCTGAAAATTGAATTTTTTCTAGCACAGTACAAATCGCTTCTGAGACCCAAAAAACTCGATTTTTCGGTGTTCTTAGGCTAAATTTGGGATATAAACGGGTATCGAAGATGCATGCACAAATCGACTTTTTGGGCCAAAAAAACGTGTTTTAGCATTTTTTTGGCCTGAAAATTGAATTTTTTCTAGCACAGTACAAATCGCTTCTGAGACCCAAAAAACTCGATTTTTCGGTGTTTTTAGGCTAAATTTGGGATATAAACGGGTATCGAAGATGCATGCACAAATCGACTTTTTGGGCCAAAAAAACGTGTTTTAGCATTTTTTTTGCCTGAAAATTGATTTTTTTCTAGCACAGTACAAATCGCTTCTGAGACCCAAAAAACTCAATTTTCGGTGATTTTAGGCTAAATTTGGGATATAAACGGGTATCGAAGATGCATGCACAAATCGACTTTTTGGGCCAATAAAACGTGGTTTAGCATTTTTTTTGCCTGAAAATTGAAATTTTTCTAGCACAGTACAAATCGCTTCTGAGACCCAAAAAAATCGATTTTTTGGTGTTTTTAGGCTAAATTTGGGATATAAACGGGTATCGAAGATGCACAAATCGACTTTTTGGGCCAAAAAAACGTGTTTTAGCATTTTTTTTGCCTAAAAATTAAAAATTTTCTAGCACAGTACAAATCGCTTCTGAGACCAAAAAAACTCGATTTTTCGGTGTTTTTAGGCTAAATTTGGGATATAAACGGGTATCGAAGATGCATGCACAAATCGACTTTTTGGACCAAAAAAACGTGTTTTAGCATTTTTTTTGCCTGAAAATTGAAATTTTTCTAGCACAGTACAAATCGCTTCTGAGACCCAAAAAACTCGATTTTTCGGTGTTCTTAGGCTAAATTTGGGATATAAACGGGTATCGAAGATGCATGCACAAATCGACTTTTTGGGCCAAAAAAACGTGTTTTAGCATTTTTTTTGCCTGAAAATTGAAATTTTTCTAGCACAGTACAAATCGCTTCTGAGACCCAAAAAACTCGATTTTTCGGTGTTTTTAGGCTAAATTTGGGATATAAACGGGTATCGAAGATGCATGCACAAATCGACTTTTTGGGCCAAAAAAACGTGTTTTAGCATTTTTTTTGCCTGAAAATTGATTTTTTTCTAGCACAGTACAAATCGCTTCTGAGAACCAAAAAACTCAATTTTCGGTGATTTTAGGCTAAATTTGGGATATAAACGGGTATCGAAGATGCATGCACAAATCGACTTTTTGGGCCAATAAAACGTGGTTTAGCATTTTTTTTGCCTGAAAATTGAAATTTTTCTAGCACAGTACAAATCGCTTCTGAGACCCCAAAAAATCGATTTTTTGGTGTTTTTAGGCTAAATTTGGGATATAAAAGGGTATCGAAGATGCACAAATCGACTTTTTGGGCCAAAAAAACGTGTTTTAGCATTTTTTTTGCCTAAAAATTAAAATTTTTCTAGCACAGTACAAATCGCTTCTGAGACCAAAAAAACTCGATTTTTCGGTGTTTTTAGGCTAAATTTGGGATATAAACGGGTATCGAAGATGCTTGCACAAATCGACTTTTTGGACCAAAAAAACGTGTTTTAGCATTTTTTTTGCCTGAAAATTGAAATATTTCTAGCACAGTACAAATCGCTTCTGAGACCCAAAAAAATCGATTTTTCGGTGTTTTTAGGCTAAATTTGGGATATAAACGGGTATCGAAGATGCATGCACAAATCGACTTTTTGGGCCAAAAAAACGTGTTTTAGCATTTTTTTTGCCTGAAAATTGAAATTTTTCTTGCAAAGTACAAATCGCTTCTGAGACCCAAAAAACTCGATTTTTCGGTGTTTTTAGGCTAAATTTGGGATATAAACGGGTATCGAAGATGCATGCACAAATCGACTTTTTGGGCCAAAAAAACGTGTTTTAGCATTTTTTTTGCCTGAAAATTGAAATTTTTCTAGCACAGTACAAATCGCTTCTGAGACCCAAAAAATCGATTTTTCGGTGTTTTTAGGCTAAATTTGGGATATAAACGGGTATCGAAGATGCATGCACAAATCGACTTTTTGGGCCAAAAAAACGTGTTTTAGCATTTTTTTTGCCTGAAAATTGAAATATTTCTAGCACAGTACAAATCGCTTCTGAGACCCAAAAAAATCGATTTTTCAGTGTTTTTAGGCTAAATTTGGGATATAAACGGGTATCGAAGATGCATGCACAAATCGACTTTTTGGGCCAAAAAAACATGTTTTAGCATTTTTTTTTGCTTGAAAATTGAAATTTTTCTAGCACAGTACAAATCGCTTCTCAGACCCAAAAAAATCGATTTTTCGGTGTTTTTAGGCTAAATTTGGGATATAAACGGGTATCGAAGATGCATGCACAAATCGACTTTTTGGGCCAAAAAAACGTGTTTTAGCATTTTTTTTGCCTGAAAATTGAAATTTTTCTAACACAGTACAAATCGCTTCTGAGACCCAAAAAACTCGATTTTTCGGTGTTTTTAGGCTAAATTTGGGATATAAACGGGTATCGAAGATGCATGCACAAATCGACTTTTTGGGCCAAAAAAACGTGTTTTAGCATTTTTTTTGCCTGAAAATTGAATTTTTTCTAGCACAGTACAAATCGCTTCTGAGACCCAAAAAACTCGATTTTTCGGTGTTTTTAGGCTAAATTTGGGATATAAACGGGTATCGAAGATGCATGCACAAATCGACTTTTTGGGCCAATAAAACGTGTTTTAGCATTTTTTTTGCCTGAAAATTGAAATTTTTCTAGCACAGTACAAATCGCTTCTGAGACCCAAAAAGATCGATTTTTTGGTGTTTTTAGGCTAAATTTGGGATATAAACGGGTATCGAAGATGCACAAATCGACTTTTTGGGCCAAAAAAACGTGTTTTAGCATTTGTTTTGCCTAAAAATTAAATATTTTCTAGCACAGTACAAATCGCTTCTGAGACCAAAAAAACTCGATTTTTCGGTGTTTTTAGGCTAAATTTGGGATATAAACGGGTATCGAAGATGCATGCACAAATCGACTTTTTGGACCAAAAAAACGTGTTTTAGCATTTTTTTTGCCTGAAAATTGAAATTTTTCTAGCACAGTACAAATCGCTTCGTAGACCCAAAAAACTCGATTTTTCGGTGTTCTTAGGCTAAATTTGGGATATAAACGGGTATCGAAGATGCATGCACAAATCGACTTTTTGGGCCAAAAAAACGTGTTTTAGCATTTTTTTTGCCTGAAAATTGAAATTTTTCTAGCACAGTACAAATCGCTTCTGAGACCCAAAAAACTCGATTTTTCGGTGTTTTTAGGCTAAATTTGGGATATAAACGGGTATCGAAGATGCTTGCACAAATCGACTTTTTGGACCAAAAAAACGTGTTTTAGCATTTTTTTTGCCTGAAAATTGAAATATTTCTAGCACAGTACAAATCGCTTCTGAGACCCAAAAAAATCGATTTTTCGGTGTTTTTAGGCTAAATTTGGGATATAAACGGGTATCGAAGATGCATGCACAAATCGACTTTTTGGGCCAAAAAAACGTGTTTTAGCATTTTTTTTGCCTGAAAATTGAAATTTTTCTTGCAAAGTACAAATCGCTTCTGAGACCCAAAAAACTCGATTTTTCGGTGTTTTTAGGCTAAATTTGGGATATAAACGGGTATCGAAGATGCATGCACAAATCGACTTTTTGGGCCAAAAAAACGTGTTTTAGCATTTTTTTTGCCTGAAAATTGAAATTTTTCTAGCACAGTACAAATCGCTTCTGAGACCCAAAAAATCGATTTTTCGGTGTTTTTAGGCTAAATTTGGGATATAAACGGGTATCGAAGATGCATGCACAAATCGACTTTTTGGGCCAAAAAAACGTGTTTTAGCATTTTTTTTGCCTGAAAATTGAAATATTTCTAGCACAGTACAAATCGCTTCTGAGACCCAAAAAAATCGATTTTTCAGTGTTTTTAGGCTAAATTTGGGATATAAACGGGTATCGAAGATGCATGCACAAATCGACTTTTTGGGCCAAAAAAACGTGTTTTAGCATTTTTTTTTGCTTGAAAATTGAAATTTTTCTAGCACAGTACAAATCGCTTCTCAGACCCAAAAAAATCGATTTTTCGGTGTTTTTAGGCTAAATTTGGGATATAAACGGGTATCGAAGATGCATGCACAAATCGACTTTTTGGGCCAAAAAAACGTGTTTTAGCATTTTTTTTGCCTGAAAATTGAAATTTTTCTAACACAGTACAAATCGCTTCTGAGACCCAAAAAACTCGATTTTTCGGTGTTTTTAGGCTAAATTTGGGATATAAACGGGTATCGAAGATGCATGCACAAATCGACTTTTTGGGCCAAAAAAACGTGTTTTAGCATTTTTTTTGCCTGAAAATTGAAATTTTTCTAGCACAGTACAAATCGCTTCTGAGACCCAAAAAACTCGATTTTTCGGTGTTTTTAGGCTAAATTTGGGATATAAACGGGTATCGAAGATGCATGCACAAATCGACTTTTTGGGCCAATAAAACGTGTTTTAGCATTTTTTTTGCCTGAAAATTGAAATTTTTCTAGCACAGTACAAATCGCTTCTGAGACCCAAAAAGATCGATTTTTTGGTGTTTTTAGGCTAAATTTGGGATATAAACGGGTATCGAAGATGCACAAATCGACTTTTTGGGCCAAAAAAACGTGTTTTAGCATTTGTTTTGCCTAAAAATTAAATATTTTCTAGCACAGTACAAATCGCTTCTGAGACCAAAAAAACTCGATTTTTCGGTGTTTTTAGGCTAAATTTGGGATATAAACGGGTATCGAAGATGCATGCACAAATCGACTTTTTGGACCAAAAAAACGTGTTTTAGCATTTTTTTTGCCTGAAAATTGAAATTTTTCTAGCACAGTACAAATCGCTTCGTAGACCCAAAAAACTCGATTTTTCGGTGTTTTTAGGCTAAATTTGGGATATAAACGGGTATCGAAGATGCATGCACAAATCGACTTTTTGGGCCAAAAAAACGTGTTTTAGCATTTTTTTTGCCTGAAAATTGAAATTTTTCTAGCACAGTACAAATCGCTTCTGAGACCCAAAAAATCGATTTTTCGGTGTTTTTAGGCTAAATTTGGGATATAAACGGGCATCGAAGATGCATGCACAAATCGACTTTTTGGGCCAAAAAAACGTGTTTTAGCATTTTTTTTGCCTGAAAATTGAAATATTTCTAGCACAGTACAAATCGCTTCTGAGACCCAAAAAAATCGATTTTTCAGTGTTTTTAGGCTAAATTTGGGATATAAACGGGTATCGAAGATGCATGCACAAATCGACTTTTTGGGCCAAAAAAACGTGTTTTAGCATTTTTTTTGCTTGAAAATTGAAATTTTTCTAGCACAGTACAAATCGCTTCTGAGACCCAAAAAAATCGATTTTTCGGTGTTTTTAGGCTAAATTTGGGATATAAACGGGTATCGAAGATGCATGCACAAATCGACTTTTTAGGCCAAAAAAACGTGTTTTAGCATTTTTTTTGCCTGAAAATTGAAATTTTTCTAGCACAGTACAAATCGCTTCTGAGACCCAAATAACTCGATTTTTCGGTGTTCTTAGGCTAAATTTGGGATATAAACGGGTATCGAAGATGCATGCACAAATCGACTTTTTGGGCCAAAAAAACGTGTTTTAGCATTTTTTTTGCCTGAAAATTGAAATTTTTCTAGCACAGTACAAATCGCTTCTGAGACCCAAAAAACTCGATTTTTCGGTGTTTTTAGGCTAAATTTGGGATATAAACGGGTATCGAAGATGCATGCACAAATCGACTTTTTGGGCCAAAAAAACGTGTTTTATCATTTTTTTTGCCTGAAAATTGATTTTTTTCTAGCACAGTACAAATCGCTTCTGAGACCCAAAAAACTCGATTTTTCGGTGTTTTTAAGCTAAATTTGGGATATAAACGGGTATCGAAGATGCATGCACAAATCGACTTTTTTGGACCAAAAAAACGTGTTTTAGCATTTTTTTGCCTGAAAATTGAAATTTTTCTAGCACAGTACAAATCGCTTCTGAGACCCAAAAAAATCGATTTTTCGGTGTTTTTAGGCTAAATTTGGGATATAAACGGGTATCGAAGATGCATGCACAAATCGACTTTTTGGGCCAAAAAAACGTGTTTTAGCATTTTTTTTGCCTGAAAATTGAAATTTTTCTAGCACAGTACAAATCGCTTCTGAGACCCAAAAAACTCGATTTTTCGGTGTTTTTAGGCTAAATTTGGGATATAAACGGGTATCGAAGATGCATGCACAAATCGACTTTTTGGGCCAAAAAAACGTGTTTTAGCATTTTTTTTGCCTGAAAATTGAAATTTTTCTAGCACAGTACAAATTGCTTCTGAGACCCAAAAAATCGATTTTTCGGTGTTTTTAGGCTAAATTTGGGATATAAACGGGTATCGAAGATGCATGCACAAATCGACTTTTTGGGCCAAAAAAACGTGTTTTAGCATTTTTTTTGCCTGAAAATTGATTTTTTTCTAGCACAGTACAAATCGCTTCTGAGACCCAAAAAACTCCTTTTTTCGGTGTTTTTAGGCTAAATTTGGGATATAAACGGGTATCGAAGATGCATGCACAAATCGACTTTTTGGGCCAATAAAACGTGTTTTAGCCTTTTTTTTGCCTGAAAATTGAAATTTTTCTAACACAGTACAAATCGCTTCTGAGACCCAAAAAAATCGATTTTTCGGTGTTTTTAGGCTAAATTTGGGATATAAACGGGTATCGAAGATGCATGCACAAATCGACTTTTTAGGCCAAAAAAACGTGTTTTAGCATTTTTTTTGCCTGAAAATTGAATTATTTCTAGCACAGTACAAATCGCTTCTGAGACCAAAAAAACTCGATTTTTCGGTGTTTTTAGGCTAAATTTGGGATATAAACGGGTATCGAAGATGCATGCACAAATCGACTTTTTGGGCCAAAAAAACGTGTTTTAGCATTTTTTTTGCCTGAAAATTGAAATTTTTCTAGCACAGTACAAATCGCTTCTGAGACCCCCAAAAATCGATTTTTCGGTGTTTTTAGGCTAAATTTGGGATATAAACGGGTATCGAAGATGCATGCACAA
Organism: Petrolisthes manimaculis; assembly: GCA_034508575.1. NCBI lineage: Eukaryota > Metazoa > Arthropoda > Malacostraca > Decapoda > Porcellanidae > Petrolisthes > Petrolisthes manimaculis. Next base: position 258,760 of record JAWZYT010001150.1, read on the forward strand.
ATCGACTTTTTGGGCCAAAAAAACGTGTTTTAGCCTTTTTTTTGCCTGAAAATTGATTTTTTTCTAGAACAGTGTAGACATGTACAAATCGCTTCTGAAACCCAAAAAACTCGATTTTTCCGTGTTTTTAGGCTAAATTTGGGATATAAACGGGTATCGAAGATGCATGCACACATCGACTTTTTGGGCCAAAAAATCGTGTTTTAGCATTTTTTTGGCCTGAAAATTGAAATTTTTCTAGCACAGTACAAATCGCTTCTGAGACCCAAAAAAATCGATTTTTCGGTGATTTTAGGCTAAATTTGGGATATAAACGGGTATCGAAGATGCATGCACAAATCGACTTTTTGGGCCAAAAAAACGTGTTTTAGCATTTTTTTTGCCTGAAAATTGAAATTTTTCTAGCACAGTACAAATCGCTTCTGAGACCCAAAAAACTCGATTTTTCGGTGTTTTTAGGCTAAATTTGGGATATAAACGGGTATCGAAGATGCATGCACAAATCGACTTTTTGGGCCAAAAAAACGTGTTTTATCATTTTTTTTGCCTGAAAATTGAATTTTTTCTAGCACAGTACAAATCGCTTCTGAGACCCAAAAAACTCGATTTTTCGGTGTTTTTAGACTAAATTTGGGATATAAACGGGTATCGAAGATGCATGCACACATCGACTTTTTGGGCCAATAAAACGTGTTTTAGCATTTTTTTTGCCTGAAAATTGAAATTTTTCTAACACAGTACAAATCGCTTCTGAGACCCAAAAAAATCGATTTTTCGGTGTTTTTTTTGGCTAAATTTGGGATATAAACGGGTATCGAAGATGCATGCACAAATCGACTTTTTAGGCCAAAAAAACGTGTTTTAGCATTTTTTTTGCCTGAAAATTGAATTATTTCTAGCACAGTACAAATCGCTTCTGAGACCCAAAAAACTCGATTTTTCGGTGTTTTTAGGCTAAATTTGGGATATAAACGGGTATCGAAGATGCATGCACAAATCGACTTTTTGGGCCAAAAAAACGTGTTTTAGCATTTTTTTTGCCTGAAAATTGAAATTTTTCTAGCACAGTACAAATCGCTTCTGAGACCCAAAAAACTTGATTTTTCGGTGTTTTTAGGCTAAATTTGGGATATAAACGGGTATCGAAGATGCATGCACACATCGACTTTTTGGGCCAAAAAATCGTGTTTTAGCATTTTTTTGGCCTGAAAATTGAAATTTTTCTAGCACAGTACAAATCGCTTCTGAGACCCAAAAAAATCAATTTTTCGGTGTTTTAGGCTAAATTTGGGATATAAACGGGTTCGAAGATGCATGCACAAATCGACTTTTTAGGCCAAAAAAACGTGTTTTAGCATTTTTTTTGCCTGAAAATTGAAATTTTTCTAGCACAGTACAAATCGCTTCTGAGACCAAAAAAACTCGATTTTTCGGTGTTTTTAAGCTAAATTTGGGATATAAACGGGTATCGAAGATGCATGCACAAATCGACTTTTTTGGACCAAAAAAACGTGTTTTAGCATTTTTTTGCCTGAAAATTGAAATATTTCTAGCACAGTACAAATCGCTTCTGAGACCCAAAAAAATCGATTTTTCGGTGTTTTTAGGCTAAATTTGGGATATAAACGGGTATCGAAGATGCATGCACAAATCGACTTTTTGGGCCAAAAAAACGTGTTTTAGCATTTTTTTTGCCTGAAAATTGAAATTTTTCTAGCACAGTACAAATCGCTTCTGAGACCCAAAAAACTCGATTTTTCGGTGTTTTTAGGCTAAATTTGGGATATAAACGGGTATCGAAGATGCATGCACAAATCGACTTTTTGGGCCAAAAAAATCGTGTTTTAGCATTTTTTTGGCCTGAAAATTGAAATTTTTCTAGCACAGTACAAATCGCTTCTGAGACCCAAAAAAATCAATTTTTCGGTGTTTTAGGCTAAATTTGGGATATAAACGGGTTCGAAGATGCATGCACAAATCGACTTTTTAGGCCAAAAAAACGTGTTTTAGCATTTTTTTTGCCTGAAAATTGAAATTTTTCTAGCACAGTACAAATCGCTTCTGAGACCAAAAAAACTCGATTTTTCGGTGTTTCTAAGCTAAATTTGGGATATAAACGGGTATCGAAGATGCATGCACAAATCGACTTTTTTGGACCAAAAAAACGTGTTTTAGCATTTTTTTGCCTGAAAATTGAAATATTTCTAGCACAGTACAAATCGCTTCTGAGACCCAAAAAAATCGATTTTTCGGTGTTTTTAGGCTAAATTTGGGATATAAACGGGTATCGAAGATGCATGCACAAATCGACTTTTTGGGCCAAAAAAACGTGTTTTAGCATTTTTTTTGCCTGAAAATTGAAATTTTTCTAGCACAGTACAAATCGCTTCTGAGACCCAAAAAACTCGATTTTTCGGTGTTTTTAGGCTAAATTTGGGATATAAACGGGTATCGAAGATGCATGCACAAATCGACTTTTTGGGCCAAAAAAACGTGTTTTAGCATTTTTTTGGCCTGAAAATTGAAATTTTTCTAGCACAGTACAAATTGCTTCTGAGACCCAAAAAATCGATTTTACGGTGTTTTTAGGCTAAATTTGGGATATAAACGGGTATCGAAGATGCATGCACAAATCGACTTTTTGGGCCAAAAAAACGTGTTTTAGCATTTTTTTTGCCTGAAAATTGATTTTTTTCTAGCACAGTACAAATCGCTTCTGAGACCCAAAAAACTCGATTTTTCGGTGTTTTTAGGCTAAATTTGGGATATAAACGGGTATCGAAGATGCATGCACAAATCGACTTTTTGGGCCAATAAAACGTGTTTTAGCCTTTTTTTTGCCTGAAAATTGAAATTTTTCTAACACAGTACAAATCGCTTCTGAGACCCAAAAAAATCGATTTTTCGGTGTTTTTAGGCTAAATTTGGGATATAAACGGGTATCGAAGATGCATGCACAAATCGACTTTTTAGGCCAAAAAAACGTGTTTTAGCATTTTTTTTGCCTGAAAATTGAATTATTTCTAGCACAGTACAAATCGCTTCTGAGACCAAAAAAACTCGATTTTTCGGTGTTTTTAGGCTAAATTTGGGATATAAACGGGTATCGAAGATGCATGCACAAATCGACTTTTTGGGCCAAAAAAACGTGTTTTAGCATTTTTTTTGCCTGAAAATTGAAATTTTTCTAGCACAGTACAAATCGCTTCTGAGACCCCCAAAAATCGATTTTTCGGTGTTTTTAAGCTAAATTTGGGATATAAACGGGTATCGAAGATGCATGCACAAATCGACTTTTTGGGCCAAAAAAACGTGTTTTAGCCTTTTTTTTGCCTGAAAATTGATTTTTTTCTAGAACAGTGTAGACATGTACAAATCGCTTCTGAAACCAAAAAAACTCGATTTTTCCGTGTTTTTAGGCTAAATTTGGGATATAAACGGGTATCGAAGATGCATGCACACATCGACTTTTTTGGCCAAAAAATCGTGTTTTAGCATTTTTTTGGCCTGAAAATTGAAATTTTTCTAGCACAGTACAAATCGCTTCTGAGACCCAAAAAAATCGATTTTTCGGTGATTTTAGGCTAAATTTGGGATATAAACGGGTATCGAAGATGCATGCACAAATCGACTTTTTAGGCCAAAAAAACGTGTTTTAGCATTTTTTTTGCCTGAAAATTGAAATTTTTCTAGCACAGTACAAATCACTTCTGAGACCCAAAAAACTCGATTTTTCGGTGTTTTTAGGCTAAATTTGGGAAATAAACGGGTATCGAAGATGCATGCACAAATCAACTTTTTGGGCCAAAAAACGTGTTTTAGCATTTTTTTTGCCTGAAAATTGATTTTTTTCTAGCACAGTACAAATCGCTTCTGAGACCCCAAAAAATCGATTTTTCGGTGTTTTTAGGCTAAATTTGGGATATAAACGGGTATCGAAGATGCATGCACAAATCGACTTTTTGGGCCAAAAAAACGTGTTTTAGCCTTTTTTTTGCCTGAAAATTGATTTTTTTCTAGAACAGTGTAGACATGTACAAATCGCTTCTGAAACCCAAAAAACTCGATTTTTCCGTGTTTTTAGGCTAAATTTGGGATATAAACGGGTATCGAAGATGCATGCACAATTCGACTTTTTGGGCCAAAAAAACGTGTTTTAGCATTTTTTTTGCCTGAAAATTGAAATTTTTCTAGCACAGTACAAATCGCTTCTGAGACCCCAAAAAATCGATTTTTCGGTGTTTTTAGGCTAAATTTGGGATATAAACGGGTATCGAAGATGCATGCACAAATCGACTTTTTGGGCCAAAAAAACGTGTTTTAGCATTTTTTTTGCCTGAAAATTGATTTTTTTCTAGCACAGTACAAATCGCTTCTGAGACCCAAATAACTCGATTTTTCGGTGTTTTTAGGCTAAATTTGGGATGTAAACGGGTATCGAAGATGCATGCACAAATCGACTTTTTGGGCCAAAAAAACGTGTTTTAGCATTTTTTTTGCCTGAAATTTGAAATTTTTCTAGCACAGTACAAATCGCTTCTGAGACCCAAAAATATCGATTTTTCGGTGTTTTTAGGCTAAATTTGGGATATAAACGGGTATCAAAGATGCATGCACAAATCGACTTTTTGGGCCAAAAAAACGTGTTTTAGCATTTTTTTGGGCTGAAAATTGAAATTTTTCTAGAACAGTGTAGACATGTACAAATCGCTTCTGAGACCCAAAAAACTCGATTTTTCGGTGTTTTTAGGCTAAATTTGGGATATAAACGGGTATCGAAGATGCATGCACAAATCGACTTTTTGGGCCAAAAAAACGTGTTTTAGCATTTTTTTTGCCTGAAAATTGAAATTTTTCTAGCACAGTACAAATCGCTTCTGAGACCCAAAAAACTTGATTTTTCGGTGTTTTTAGGCTAAATTTGGGATATAAACGGGTATCGAAGATGCATGCACACATCGACTTTTTGGGCCAAAAAATCGTGTTTTAGCATTTTTTTGGCCTGAAAATTGAAATTTTTCTAGCACAGTACAAATCGCTTCTGAGACCCAAAAAAATCGATTTTTCGGTGTTTTTAGGCTAAATTTGGGATATAAACGGGTATCGAAGATGCATGCACAAATCGACTTTTTAGGCCAAAAAAACGTGTTTTAGCATTTTTTTGGCCTGAAAATTGAAATTTTTCTAGCACAGTACAAATCGCTTCTGAGACCCAAAAAACTCGATTTTTCGGTGTTCTTAGGCTAAATTTGGGATATAAACGGGTATCGAAGATGCATGCACAAATCGACTTTTTGGGCCAAAAAAACGTGTTTTAGCATTTTTTTGGCCTGAAAATTGACATTTTTCTAGCACAGTACAAATCGCTTCTGAGACCCAAAAAACTAGATTTTTCGGTGTTTTTAGGCTAAATTTGGGATATAAACGGGTATCGAAGATGCATGCACAAATCGACTTTTTGGGCCAAAAAAACGTGTTTTAGCATTTTTTTTGCCTGAAAATTGATTTTTTTCTAGCACAGTACAAATCGCTTCTGAGACCCAAAAAACTCGATTTTTCGGTGTTTTTAGGCTAAATTTGGGATATAAACGGGTATCGAAGATGCATGCACAAATCGACTTTTTGGGCCAATAAAACGTGTTTTAGCATTTTTTTTGCCTGAAAATTGATTTTTTTCTAACACAGTACAAATCGCTTCTGAGACCCAAAAAAATCGATTTTTCGGTGTTTTTAGGCTAAATTTGGGATATAAACGGGTATCGAAGATGCATGCACAAATCGACTTTTTGGGCCAATAAAACGTGTTTTAGCATTTTTTTGGGCTGAAAATTGAATTTTTTCTAGAACAGTGTAGACATGTACAAATCGCTTCTGAGACCCAAAAAACTCGATTTTTCGGTGTTTTTAGGCTAAATTTGGGATATAAACGGGTATCGAAGATGCATGCACAAATCGACTTTTTGGGCCAAAAAAACGTGTTTTAGCATTTTTTTTGCCTGAAAATTGAAATTTTTCTAGCACAGTACAAATCGCTTCTGAGACCCAAAAAACTTGATTTTTCGGTGTTTTTAGGCTAAATTTGGGATATAAACGGGTATCGAAGATGCATGCACACATCGACTTTTTGGGCCAAAAAATCGTGTTTTAGCATTTTTTTGGCCTGAAAATTGAAATTTTTCTAGCACAGTACAAATCGCTTCTGAGACCCAAAAAAATCGATTTTTCGGTGTTTTTAGGCTAAATTTGGGATATAAACGGGTATCGAAGATGCATGCACAAATCGACTTTTTAGGCCAAAAAAACGTGTTTTAGCATTTTTTTTGCCTGAAAATTGAAATTTTTCTAGCACAGTACAAATCGCTTCTGAGACCCAAAAAACTCGATTTTTCGGTGTTCTTAGGCTAAATTTGGGATATAAACGGGTATCGAAGATGCATGCACAAATCGACTTTTTGGGCCAAAAAAACGTGTTTTAGCATTTTTTTTGCCTGAAAATTGACATTTTTCTAGCACAGTACAAATCGCTTCTGAGACCCAAAAAACTAGATTTTTCGGTGTTTTTAGGCTAAATTTGGGATATAAACGGGTATCGAAGATGCATGCACAAATCGACTTTTTGGGCCAAAAAAACGTGTTTTAGCATTTTTTTTGCCTGAAAATTGATTTTTTTCTAGCACAGTACAAATCGCTTCTGAGACCCAAAAAACTCGATTTTTCGGTGTTTTTAGGCTAAATTTGGGATATAAACGGGTATCGAAGATGCATGCACAAATCGACTTTTTGGGCCAATAAAACGTGTTTTAGCATTTTTTTTGCCTGAAAATTGAATTTTTTCTAACACAGTACAAATCGCTTCTGAGACCCAAAAAAATCGATTTTTCGGTGTTTTTAGGCTAAATTTGGGATATAAACGGGTATCGAAGATGCATGCACAAATCGACTTTTTAGGCCAAAAAAACGTATTTTAGCATTTTTTTTGCCTGAAAATTGAATTATTTCTAGCACAGTACAAATCGCTTCTGAGACCCAAAAAACTCGATTTTTCGGTGTTTTTAGGCTAAATTTGGGATATAAACGGGTATCGAAGATGCATGCACAAATCGACTTTTTGGGCCAATAAAACGTGTTTTAGCATTTTTTTTGCCTGAAAATTGAAATTTTTCTAGCACAGTACAAATCGCTTCTGAGACCCAAAAAACTTGATTTTTCGGTGTTTTTAGGCTAAATTTGGGATATAAACGGGTATCGAAGATGCATGCACACATCGACTTTTTGGGCCAAAAAATCGTGTTTTAGCATTTTTTTGGCCTGAAAATTGAATTTTTTCTAGCACAGTACAAATCGCTTCTGAGACCCAAAAAAATCGATTTTTCGGTGTTTTTAGGCTAAATTTGGGATATAAACGGGTATCGAAGATGCATGCACAAATCGACTTTTTAGGCCAAAAAAACGTGTTTTAGCATTTTGTTTGCCTGAAAATTGAAATTTTTCTAGCACAGTACAAATCGCTTCTGAGACCCAAAAAACTCGATTTTTCGGTGTTCTTAGGCTAAATTTGGGATATAAACGGGTATCGAAGATGCATGCACAAATCGACTTTTTGGGCCAAAAAAACGTGTTTTAGCATTTTTTTTGCCTAAAAATTAAAAAAATTCTAGCACAGTACAAATCGCTTCTGAGACCAAAAAACCTCGATTTTTCGGTGTTTTTAGGCTAAATTTGGGATATAAACGGGTATCGAAGATGCATGCACAAATCGACTTTTTGGACCAAAAAAACGTGTTTTAGCATTTTTTTTGCCTGAAAATTGAAATATTTCTAGCACAGTACAAATCGCTTCTGAGACCCAAAAAACTCGATTTTTCCGTGTTTTTAGGCTAAATTTGGGATATAAACGGGTATCGAAGATGCATGCACAAATCGACTTTTTGGGCCAAAAAAAACGTGTTTTAGCATTTTTTTTGCCTGAAAATTGATTTTTTTCTAGCACAGTACAAATCGCTTCTGAGACCCAAAAAATCGATTTTTCGGTGTTTTTAGGCTAAATTTGGGATATAAACGGGTATCGAAGATGCATGCACAAATCGACTTTTTGGGCCAAAAAAACGTGTTTTAGCATTTTTTTTGCCTGAAAATTGAATTTTTTCTAGCACAGTACAAATCGCTTCTGAGACCCAAAAAACTCGATTTTTCGGTGTTTTAGGCTAAATTTGGGATATAAACGGGTATCGAAGATGCATGCACAAATCGACTTTTTGGGCCAATAAAACGTGTTTTAGCATTTTTTTTGCCTAAAAATTAAAAATTTTCTAGCACAGTACAAATCGCTTCTGAGACCAAAAAACCTCGATTTTTCGGTGTTTTTAGGCTAAATTTGGGATATAAACGGGTATCGAAGATGCATGCACAAATCGACTTTTTGGACCAAAAAAACGTGTTTTAGCATTTTTTTTGCCTGAAAATTGAAATATTTCTAGCACAGTACAAATCGCTTCTGAGATCCAAAAAAATCGATTTTTCGGTGTTTTTAGGCTAAATTTGGGATATAAACGGGTATCGAAGATGCATGCACAAATCGACTTTTTGGGCCAAAAAAACGTGTTTTAGCATTTTTTTTGCCTGAAAATTGATTTTTTTCTAGCACAGTACAAATCGCTTCTGAGACCCAAAAAATCGATTTTTCGGTGTTTTTAGGCTAAATTTGGGATATAAACGGGTATCGAAGATGCATGCACAAATCGACTTTTTGGGCCAAAAAAACGTGTTTTAGCATTTTTTTTGCCTGAAAATTGAATTTTTTCTAGCACAGTACAAATCGCTTCTGAGACCCAAAAAACTCGATTTTTCGGTGTTTTTAGGCTAAATTTGGGATATAAACGGGTATCGAAGATGCATGCACAAATCGACTTTTTGGGCCAATAAAACGTGTTTTAGCATTTTTTTTGCCTGAAAATTGAAATTTTTCTAACACAGTACAAATCGCTTCTGAGACCCAAAAAAATCGATTTTTCGGTGTTTTTAGGCTAAATTTGGGATATAAACGGGTATCGAAGATGCATGCACAAATCGACTTTTTAGGCCAAAAAAACGTGTTTTAGCATTTTTTTTGCCTGAAAATTGACATTTTTCTAGCACAGTACAAATCGCTTCTGAGACCCAAAAAACTCGATTTTTCGGTGTTTTTAGGCTAAATTTGGGATATAAACGGGTATCGAAGATGCATGCACAAATCGACTTTTTGGGCCAAAAAAACGTGTTTTAGCTTTTTTTTTTTCCTGAAAATTGATTTTTTTCTAGAACAGTGTAGACATGTACAAATCGCTTCTGTGACCCAAAAAACTCGATTTTTCGGTGTTTTTAGTCTAAATTTGGGATATAAACGGGTATCGAAGATGCATGCACAAATCGACTTTTTGGGCCAAAAAAACGTGTTTTAGCATTTTTTTTGCCTGAAAATTGAAATTTTTCTAGCACAGTACAAATCGCTTCTGAGACCCAATAAATCGATTTTTCGGTTTTTTTAGGCTAAATTTGGGATATAAACGGGTATCGAAGATGCATGCACAAATCGACTTTTTGGGCCAAAAAAACGTGTTTTAGCATTTTTTTTGCCTGAAAATTGATTTTTTTCTAGAGCAGTGTAGACATGTACAAATCGCTTCTGAAACCCAAAGAACTCGATTTTTTGGTGTTTTTAGGCTAAATTTGGGATATAAACGTGTATCGAAGATGCATGCACAAATCGACTTTTTTGGACCAAAAAAACGTGTTTTAGCATTTTTTTTGCCTGAAAATTGAAATTTTTCTAGCACAGTACAAATCGCTTCTGAGACCCAAAAAAATCGATTTTTCGGTGTTTTTTAGGCTAAATTTGGAATATAAACGGGTATCGAAGATGCATGCACAAATCGACTTTTTGGGCCAAAAAAACGTGTTTTAGCATTTTTTTTGCCTGAAAATTGATTTTTTTCTAGCAAAGTACAAATTGCTTCTGAGACCCAAAAAAAAACGATTTTTCGGTGTTTTTAGGCTAAATTTGGGATATAAACGGGTATCGAAGATGCATGCACAAATCGACTTTTTGGGCCAAAAAAACGTGTTTTAGCATTTTTTTTGCCTGAAAATTGATTTTTTTCTAGAACAGTGTAGACATGTACAAATCGCTTCTGAGACCCAAAGAACTCGATTTTTCGGTGTTTTTAGGCTAAATTTGGGATATAAACGGGTATCGAAGATGCATGCACAAATCGACTTTTTGGGCCAAAAAAACGTGTTTTAGCATTTTTTTTGCCTGAAAATTGAAATTTTTCTAGCACAGTACAAATCGCTTCTGAGACCCAAAAAAATCGATTTTTCGGTGTTTTTAGGCTAAATTTGGAATATAAACGGGTATCGAAGATGCATGCACAAATCGACTTTTTGGGCCTAAAAAACGTGTTTTAGCATTTTTTTTGCCTGAAAATTGAAATTTTTCTAGCACAGTACAAATCGCTTCTGAGACCCAAAAAAAACGATTTTTCGGTGTTTTTAGGCTAAATTTGGGATATAAACGGGTATCGAAGATGTATGCACAAATCGACTTTTTGGGCCAAAAAAACGTGTTTTAGCATTTTTTTTTGCCTGAAAATTGATTTTTTCTAAAACAGTGTAGACATGTACAAATCGCTTCTCAGACCCAAAAAACTCGATTTTTCGGTGTTTTTTGGCTAAATTTGGGATATAAACGGGTATCGAAGATGCATGCTCAAATCGACTTTTTGGGCCAAAAAAACGTGTTTTAGCATTTTTTTTGCCTGAAAATTGTTTTTTTTTTCTAGAGCAGTGTAGACATGTACAAATCGCTTCTGAAACCCAAAGAACTCGATTTTTTGGTGTTTTTAGGCTAAATTTGGGATATAAACGGGTATCGAAGATGCATGCACAAATCGACTTTTTGGGCCAAAAAAACGTGTTTTAGCATTTTTTTTGCCTAAAAATTGATTTTTTTCTAGCACAGTACAAATCGCTTCTGAGACCCAAAAAAATCGATTTTTCGGTGTTTTTAGGCTAATTTTGGAATATAAACGGGTATCGAAGATGCATGCACAAATCGTCTTTTTGGGCCAAAAAAACGTGTTTTAGCATTTTTTTTGCCTGAAAATTGAAATTTTTCTAGCACAGTACAAATCGCTTCTGAGACCCCAAAAAATCGATTTTTCGGTGTTTTTAGGCTAAATTTGGAATATAAACGGGTATCGAAGATGCATGCACAAATCGACTTTTTGGGCCAAAAAAACGTGTTTTAGCATTTTTTTTGCCTGAAAATTAATTTTTTTCTAGCACAGTACAAATTGCTTCTGAGACCCCCAAAAATCGATTTTTCGGTGTTTTTAGGCTAAATTTGGGATATAAACGGGTATCGAAGATGCATGCACAAATCGACTTTTTGGGCCAAAAAAACGTGTTTTAGCATTTTTTTTGCCTGAAAATTGATTTTTTTCTAGAACAGTGTAGACATGTACAAATCGCTTCTGTGACCCAAAAAACTCGATTTTTCGGTGTTTTTAGGCTAAATTTGGGATATAAACGGGTATCGAAGATGCATGCACAAATCGACTTTTTGGGCCAAAAAAACGTGTTTTAGCATTTTTTTTGCCTGAAAATTGAAATTTTTCTAGCACAGTACAAATCGCTTCTGAGACCCAAAAAAATCGATTTTTCGGTGTTTTTAGGCTAAATTTGGGATATAAACGGGTATCGAAGATGCATGCACAAATCGACTTTTTTGGCCAAAAAAACGTGTTTTAGCATTTTTTTTGCCTGAAAATTGAAATTTTTCTAGCACAGTACAAATCGCTTCTGAGACCCAAAAAAATCGATTTTTCGGTGTTTTTAGGCTAAATTTGGGATATAAACGGGTATCGAAGATGCATGCACAAATCAACTTTTTGGGCCAAAATAACGTGTTTTAGCATTTTTTTTGCCTGAAAATTGATTTTTTTATAGAACAGTGTAGACATGTACAAATCGCTTCTGAGACCCAAAAAACTCGATTTTTCGGTGTTTTTAGGCTAAATTTGGGATATAAACGGGTATCGAAGATGCATGCACAAATCGACTTTTTGGGCCAAAAAAACGTGTTTTAGCATTTTCTTTGCCTGAAAATTGATTTTTTTCTAAAACAGTGTAGACATGCACAAATCGCTTCTGAGACCCAAAAAACTCGATTTTTCGGTGTTTTTAGGCTAAATTTGGGATATAAACGGGTATCGAAGATGCATGCACAAATCGACTTTTTGGGCCAAAAAAACGTGTTTTAGCATTTTTTTTGCCTGAAAATTGAAATTTTTCTAGCACAGTACAAATCGCTTCTGAGACCCAAAAAAATCGATTTTTCGGTGTTTTTAGGCTAAATTTGGGATATAAACGGGTATCGAAGATGCATGCACAAATCGACTTTTTGGGCCAAAAAAACGTGTTTTAGCATTTTTTTTGCCTGAAAATTGAAATTTTTCTAGCACAGTACAAATCGCTTCTGAGACCCAAAAAACTAGATTTTTCGGTGTTTTTAGGCTAAATTTGGGATATAAACGGGTATCGAAGATGCATGCACAAATCGACTTTTTGGGACACAAAAACGTGTTTTAGCATTTTTTTTGCCTGAAAATTGATTTTTTTCTAGAACAGTGTAGACATGTACAAATCGCTTCTGTGACCCAAAAAACTCGATTTTTCGGTCTTTTTAGTCTAAATTTGGGATATAAACGGGTATCGAAGATGCATGCACAAATCGACTTTTTGGGCCAAAAAAACGTGTTTTAGCATTTTTTTTTGCCTGAAAATTGAAATTTTTCTAGCACAGTACAAATCGCTTCTGAGACCCAAAAAACTCGATTTCTCGGTGTTTTTAGGCTAAATTTGGGATATAAACGGGTATCGAAGATGCATGCACAAATCGACTTTTTGGGCCAAAATAACGTGTTTTAGCATTTTTTTTGCCTGAAAATTGATTTTTTTCTAGCACAGTACAAATCGCTTCTGAGACCCAAAAAACTCGATTTTTCGGTGTTTTTAGGCTAAATTTGGGATATAAACTGGTATCGAAGATGCATGCACAAATCGACTTTTTGGGCCAAAAAAACGTGTTTTAGCATTTTTTTTGCCTGAAAATTGAAATTTTTCTAGCACAGTACAAATCGCTTCTGAGACCCAAAAAACTAGATTTTTCGGTGTTTTTAGGCTAAATTTGGGATATAAACGGGTATCGAAGATGCATGCACAAATCGACTTTTTGGGACACAAAAACGTGTTTTAGCATTTTTTTTGCCTGAAAATTGATTTTTTTCTAGAACAGTGTAGACATGTACAAATCGCTTCTGTGACCCAAAAAACTCGATTTTTCGGTCTTTTTAGTCTAAATTTGGGATATAAACGGGTATCGAAGATGCATGCACAAATCGACTTTTTGGGCCAAAAAAACGTGTTTTAGCATTTTTTTTTGCCTGAAAATTGAAATTTTTCTAGCACAGTACAAATTGCTTCTGAGACCCAAAAAACTCGATTTCTCGGTGTTTTTAGGCTAAATTTGGGATATAAACGGGTATCGAAGATGCATGCACAAATCGACTTTTTGGGCCAAAATAACGTGTTTTAGCATTTTTTTTGCCTGAAAATTGAATTTTTTCTAGCACAGTACAAATCGCTTCTGAGACCCAAAAAACTCGATTTTTCGGTGTTTTAGGCTAAATTTGGGATATAAACGGGTATCGAAGATGCATGCACAAATCGACTTTTTGGGCCAAAAAAACGTGTTTTAGCATTTTTTTTGCCTGAAAATTGAAATTTTTCTAGCACAGTACAAATCGTTTCTGAGACCCAAAAAAATCGATTTTTCGGTGTTTTTAGGCTAAATTTGGGATATAAACGGGTATCGAAGATGCATGCACAAATCGACTTTTTGGGCCAAAAAAACGTGTTTTAGCATTTTTTTTGCCTGAAAATTGAAATTTTTCTAGCACAGTACAAATCGCTTCTGAGACCCAAAAAATCGATTTTTCGGTGTTTTTAGGCTAAATTTGGGATATAAACGGGTATCGAAGATGCATGCACAAATCGACTTTTTGGGCCAAAAAAACGTGTTTTAGCATTTTTTTTGCCTGAAAATTGAAATTTTTCTAGCACAGTACAAATCGCTTCTGAGACCCAAAAAAATCGATTTTTCGGTGTTTTTAGGCTAAATTTGGGATATAAACGGGTATCGAAGATGCATGCACAAATCAACTTTTTGGGCCAAAATAACGTGTTTTAGCATTTTTTTTGCCTGAAAATTGAAATTTTTCTAGCACAGTACAAATCGCTTCTGAGACCCAAAAAAATCGATTTTTCGGTGTTTTTAGGCTAAATTTGGGATATAAACGGGTATCGAAGATGCATGCACAAATCGACTTTTTGGGCCAAAAAAACGTGTTTTAGCATTTTTTTTGCCTGAAAATTGAAATTTTTCTAGCACAGTACAAATCGCTTCTGAGACCCAAAAAACTAGATTTTTCGGTGTTTTTAGGCTAAATTTGGGATATAAACGGGTATCGAAGATGCATGCACAAATCGACTTTTTGGGACACAAAAACGTGTTTTAGCATTTTTTTTGCCTGAAAATTGATTTTTTTCTAGAACAGTGTAGACATGTACAAATCGCTTCTGTGACCCAAAAAACTCGATTTTTCGGTCTTTTTAGTCTAAATTTGGGATATAAACGGGTATCGAAGATGCATGCACAAATCGACTTTTTGGGCCAAAAAAACGTGTTTTAGCATTTTTTTTTGCCTGAAAATTGAAATTTTTCTAGCACAGTACAAATCGCTTCTGAGACCCAAAAAACTCGATTTCTCGGTGTTTTTAGGCTAAATTTGGGATATAAACGGGTATCGAAGATGCATGCACAAATCGACTTTTTGGGCCAAAATAACGTGTTTTAGCATTTTTTTTGCCTGAAAATTGATTTTTTTCTAGCACAGTACAAATCGCTTCTGAGACCCAAAAAACTCGATTTTTCGGTGTTTTTAGGCTAAATTTGGGATATAAACTGGTATCGAAGATGCATGCACAAATCGACTTTTTGGGCCAAAAAAACGTGTTTTAGCATTTTTTTTGCCTGAAAATTGAAATTTTTCTAGCACAGTACAAATCGCTTCTGAGACCCAAAAAACTAGATTTTTCGGTGTTTTTAGGCTAAATTTGGGATATAAACGGGTATCGAAGATGCATGCACAAATCGACTTTTTGGGACACAAAAACGTGTTTTAGCATTTTTTTTGCCTGAAAATTGATTTTTTTCTAGAACAGTGTAGACATGTACAAATCGCTTCTGTGACCCAAAAAACTCGATTTTTCGGTCTTTTTAGTCTAAATTTGGGATATAAACGGGTATCGAAGATGCATGCACAAATCGACTTTTTGGGCCAAAAAAACGTGTTTTAGCATTTTTTTTTGCCTGAAAATTGAAATTTTTCTAGCACAGTACAAATTGCTTCTGAGACCCAAAAAACTCGATTTCTCGGTGTTTTTAGGCTAAATTTGGGATATAAACGGGTATCGAAGATGCATGCACAAATCGACTTTTTGGGCCAAAATAACGTGTTTTAGCATTTTTTTTGCCTGAAAATTGAATTTTTTCTAGCACAGTACAAATCGCTTCTGAGACCCAAAAAACTCGATTTTTCGGTGTTTTAGGCTAAATTTGGGATATAAACGGGTATCGAAGATGCATGCACAAATCGACTTTTTGGGCCAAAAAAACGTGTTTTAGCATTTTTTTTGCCTGAAAATTGAAATTTTTCTAGCACAGTACAAATCGTTTCTGAGACCCAAAAAAATCGATTTTTCGGTGTTTTTAGGCTAAATTTGGGATATAAACGGGTATCGAAGATGCATGCACAAATCGACTTTTTGGGCCAAAAAAACGTGTTTTAGCATTTTTTTTGCCTGAAAATTGAAATTTTTCTAGCACAGTACAAATCGCTTCTGAGACCCAAAAAATCGATTTTTCGGTGTTTTTAGGCTAAATTTGGGATATAAACGGGTATCGAAGATGCATGCACAAATCGACTTTTTGGGCCAAAAAAACGTGTTTTAGCATTTTTTTTGCCTGAAAATTGAAATTTTTCTAGCACAGTACAAATCGCTTCTGAGACCCAAAAAAATCGATTTTTCGGTGTTTTTAGGCTAAATTTGGGATATAAACGGGTATCGAAGATGCATGCACAAATCAACTTTTTGGGCCAAAATAACGTGTTTTAGCATTTTTTTTGCCTGAAAATTGATTTTTTTATAGAACAGTGTAGACATGTACAAATCGCTTCTGAGACCCAAAAAACTCGATTTTTCGGTGTTTTTAGGCTAAATTTGGGATATAAACGGGTATCGAAGATGCATGCACAAATCGACTTTTTGGGCCAAAAAAACGTGTTTTAGCATTTTCTTTGCCTGAAAATTGATTTTTTTCTAAAACAGTGTAGACATGCACAAATCGCTTCTGAGACCCAAAAAACTCGATTTTTCGGTGTTTTTAGGCTAAATTTGGGATATAAACGGGTATCGAAGATGCATGCACAAATCGACTTTTTGGCCAAAATAACGTGTTTTAGCAATTTTTTTGCCTGAAAATTGATTTTTTTCTAGCACAGTACAAATCGCTTCTGAGACCCAAAAAACTCGATTTTTCGGTGTTTTTAGGCTAAATTTGGGATATAAACGGGTATCGAAGATGCATGCACAAATCGACTTTTTGGTCCAAAATAACGTGTTTTAGCATTTTTTTTGCCTGATAATTGATTTTTTTCTAGCACAGTACAAATCGCTTCTGAGACCCAAAAAACTCGATTTTTCGGTGTTTTTAGGCTAAATTTGGGATATAAACGGGTATCGAAGATGCATGCACAAATCGACTTTTTGGGCCAAAAAAACGTGTTTTAGCATTTTTTTTGCCTGAAAATTGAAATTTTTCTAGCACAGTACAAATCGCTTCTGAGACCCCAAAAAATCGATTTTTCGGTGTTTTTAGGCTAAATTTGGGATATAAACGGGTATCGAAGATGCATGCACAAATCGACTTTTTGGGCCAAAAAAACGTGTTTTAGCATTTTTTTTGCCTGAAAATTGAAATTTTTCTAGCACAGTACAAATCGCTTCTGAGACCCAAAAAACTAGATTTTTCGGTGTTTTTAGGCTAAATTTGGGATATAAACGGGTATCGAAGATGCATGCACAAATCGACTTTTCGGGACACAAAAACGTGTTTTAGCATTTTTTTTGCCTGAAAATTGATTTTTTTCTAGAACAGTGTAGACATGTACAAATCGCTTCTGTGACCCAAAAAACTCGATTTTTCGGTCTTTTTAGTCTAAATTTGGGATATAAACGGGTATCGAAGATGCATGCACAAATCGACTTTTTGGGCCAAAAAAACGTGTTTTAGCATTTTTTTTTGCCTGAAAATTGAAATTTTTCTAGCACAGTACAAATCGCTTCTGAGACCCAAAAAACTCGATTTCTCGGTGTTTTTAGGCTAAATTTGGGATATAAACGGGTATCGAAGATGCATGCACAAATCGACTTTTTGGGCCAAAATAACGTGTTTTAGCATTTTTTTTGCCTGAAAATTGATTTTTTTCTAGCACAGTACAAATCGCTTCTGAGACCCAAAAAACTCGATTTTTCGGTGTTTTTAGGCTAAATTTGGGATATAAACTGGTATCGAAGATGCATGCACAAATCGACTTTTTGGGCCAAAAAAACGTGTTTTAGCATTTTTTTTGCCTGAAAATTGAAATTTTTCTAGCACAGTACAAATCGCTTCTGAGACCCAAAAAACTAGATTTTTCGGTGTTTTTAGGCTAAATTTGGGATATAAACGGGTATCGAAGATGCATGCACAAATCGACTTTTTGGGACACAAAAACGTGTTTTAGCATTTTTTTTGCCTGAAAATTGATTTTTTTCTAGAACAGTGTAGACATGTACAAATCGCTTCTGTGACCCAAAAAACTCGATTTTTCGGTCATTTTAGTCTAAATTTGGGATATAAACGGGTATCGAAGATGCATGCACAAATCGACTTTTTGGGCCAAAAGATCGTGTTTTAGCATTTTTTTTTGCCTGAAAATTGAAATTTTTCTAGCACAGTACAAATTGCTTCTGAGACCCAAAAAACTCGATTTCTCGGTGTTTTTAGGCTAAATTTGGGATATAAACGGGTATCGAAGATGCATGCACAAATCGACTTTTTGGGCCAAAATAACGTGTTTTAGCATTTTTTTTGCCTGAAAATTGAATTTTTTCTAGCACAGTACAAATCGCTTCTGAGACCCAAAAAACTCGATTTTTCGGTGTTTTAGGCTAAATTTGGGATATAAACGGGTATCGAAGATGCATGCACAAATCGACTTTTTGGGCCAAAAAAACGTGTTTTAGCATTTTTTTTGCCTGAAAATTGAAATTTTTCTAGCACAGTACAAATCGTTTCTGAGACCCAAAAAAATCGATTTTTCGGTGTTTTTAGGCTAAATTTGGGATATAAACGGGTATCGAAGATGCATGCACAAATCGACTTTTTGGGCCAAAAAAACGTGTTTTAGCATTTTTTTTGCCTGAAAATTGAAATCTTTCTAGCACAGTACAAATCACTTCTGAGACCCAAAAAATCGATTTTTCGGTGTTTTTAGGCTAAATTTGGGATATAAACGGGTATCGAAGATGCATGCACAAATCGACTTTTTGGGCCAAAAAAACGTGTTTTAGCATTTTTTTTGCCTGAAAATTGATTTTTTTCTAGAACAGTGTAGACATGTACAAATCGCTTCTGAGACCCAAAAAACTCGATTTTTCGGTGTTATTAGGCTAAATTTGGGATATAAACGGGTATCAAAGATGCATGCACAAATCGACTTTTTGGGCCAAAAAAACGTGTTTTAGCATTTTTTTTTGCCTGAAAATTGATTTTTCTCTAGAACAGTGTAGACATGCACAAATCGCTTCTGAGACCCAAAAAACTCGATTTTTCGGTGTTTTTTGGCTAAATTTGGGATATAAACGGGTATCGAAGATGCATGCACAAATCGACTTTTTGGGCCAAAAAAACTTGTTTTAGCATTTTTTTTGCCTGAAAATTGATTTTTTTCTAGAGCAGTGTAGACATGTACAAATCGCTTCTGAAACCCAAAAAACTCGATTTTTCGGTGTTTTTAGGCTAAATTTGGGATATAAACGGGTATCGAAGATGCATGCACAAATCGACTTTTTAGGCCAAAAAAACGTGTTTTAGCATTTTTTTTGCCTGAAAATTGATTTTTTTCTAGCACAGTACAAATCGCTTCTGAGACCCAAAAAAATCGATTTTTCGGTGTTTTTAGGCTAAATTTGGAATATAAACGGGTATCGAAGATGCATGCACAAATCGACTTTTTGGGCCAAAAAAACGTGTTTTAGCATTTTTTTTTGCCTGAAAATTGATTTTTTTCTAGCACAGTACAAATTGCTTCTGAGACCCAAAAAAAACGATTTTTCGGTGTTTTTAGGCTAAATTTGGGATATAAACGGGTATCGAAGATGCATGCACAAATCGACTTTTTGGGCCAAAAAAACGTGTTTTAGCATTTTTTTTTGCCTGAAAATTGATTTTTTTCTAGAACAGTGTAGACATGTACAAATCGCTTCTGAGACCCAAAAAACTCGATTTTTCGATGTTTTTAGGCTAAATTTGGGATATAAACGGGTATCGAAGATGCATGCACAAATCGACTTTTTGGGCCAAAAAAACGTGTTTTAGCATTTTTTTTGCCTGAAAATTGAAATTTTTCTAGCACAGTACAAATCGTTTCTGAGACCCAAAAAACTCGATTTTTCGGTGTTTTTAGACTAAATTTGGGATATAAACGGGTATCGAAGATGCATGCACAAATCGACTTTTTGGGCCAAAATAACGTGTTTTAGCATTTTTTTTGCCTGAAAATTTATTTTTTTCTAGCACAGTACAAATCGCTTATGAAACCCAAAAAACTCGATTTTTCGGTGTTTTTAGGCTAAATTTGGGATATAAACGGGTATCGAAGATGCATGCACAAATCGACTTTTTGGGCCAAAAAAACGTGTTTTAGCATTTTTTTTGCCTAAAAATTGAATTTTTTCTAGCACAGTACAAATCGCTTCTGAGACCCAAAAAAATCGATTTTTCGGTGTTTTTAGGCTAAATTTGGGATATAAACGGGTATC
Organism: Petrolisthes manimaculis; assembly: GCA_034508575.1. Classification (NCBI taxonomy): domain Eukaryota; kingdom Metazoa; phylum Arthropoda; class Malacostraca; order Decapoda; family Porcellanidae; genus Petrolisthes; species Petrolisthes manimaculis. Next base: position 279,004 of record JAWZYT010001150.1, read on the forward strand.
GAAGATGCATGCACAAATCGACTTTTTTGGCCAAAAAAACGTGTTTTAGCATTTTTTTTGCCTGAAAATTGAAATTTTTCTAGCACAGTACAAATCGCTTCTGAGACCCCAAAAAATCGATTTTTCGGTGTTTTTAGGCTAAATTTGGGATATAAACGGGTATCGAAGATGCATGCACAAATCGACTTTTTGAGCCAAAATAATGTGTTTTAGCATTTTTTTTGCCTGAAAATTGATTTTTTTCTAGAACAGTGTACACATGTACAAATCGCTTCTGAGACCCAAAAAACTCGATTTTTCGGTGTTTTTAGGCTAAATTTGGGATATAAACGGGTATCGAGGATGCATGCACAAATCGACTTTTTGGGCCAAAAAAACGTGTTTTAGCATTTTTTTTGCCTGAAAATTGATTTTTTTCTAGAACAGTGTAGACATGCACAAATCGCTTCTGAGACCCAAAAACTCGATTTTTCGGTGTTTTTAGGCTAAATTTGGGATATAAACGGGTATCGAAGATGCATGCACAAATCGACTTTTTGGGCCAAAAAAACGTGTTTTAGCATTTTTTTTGCCTGAAAATTAATTTTTTTCTAGAACAGTGTAGACATGTACAAATCGCTTCTGTGACCCAAAAAACTCGATTTTTCGGTGCTTTTAGGCTAAATTTGGGATATAAACGGGTATCGAAGATGCATGCACAAATCGACTTTTTGGGCCAAAAATACGTGTTTTAGCCTATTTTTTGCCTGAAAATTGAAATTTTTCTAGCACAGTACAAATCGCTTCTGAGACCCAAAAAACTCGATTTTTCAGTGTTTTTAGGTTAAATATGGGATATAAACGGGTATCGAAGATGCATGCACAAATCGACTTTTTGGGCCAAAAAAACGTGTTTTAGGATTTTTTTTGCCAGAAAATTGAAATTTTTCTAGAACAGTGTAGACATGTACAAATCGCTTCTGAGACCCAAAAAACTCGATTTTTCGGTGTTTTTAGGCTAAATTTGGGATATAAACGGGTATCGAAGATGCATGCACAAATCGACTTTTTGGGCCAAAAAAACGTGTTTTAGCATTTTTTTTTGCCTGAAAATCGATTTTTTTCTAGAACAGTGTAGACATGTACAAATCGCTTCTGAGACCCAAAAAACTCGATTTTTCGGTGTTTTTAGGCTAAATTTGGGATATAAACGGGTATCGAAGATGCATGCACAAATCGACTTTTTGGGCCAAAAAAACGTGTTTCAGCATTTTTTTTGCCTGAAAATTGAAATTTTTCTAGCACAGTACAAATCGCTTCTGAGACCCAAAAAACTCGATTTTTCGGTGTTTTTAGGCTAATTTTGGGATATAAACGGGTATCAAAGATGCATGCACAAATCGACTTTTTGGGCCAAAATAACGTGTTTTAGCATTTTTTTTGCCTGAAAATTGATTTTTTTCTAGCACAGTACAAATCGCTTCTGAGACCCAAAAAACTCGATTTTTCGGTGTTATTAGGCTAAATTTGGGATATAAACGGGTATCGAAGATGCATGCACAAATCGACTTTTTGGGCCAAAAAAACGTGTTTTAGCATTTTTTTTTGCCTGAAAATTGAAATTTTTCTAGCACAGTACAATTCGCTTCTGAGACCCAAAAAAATCGATTTTTCGGTGTTTTTAGGCTAAATTTGGGATATAAACGGGCATCGAAGATGCATGCACAAATCGACTTTTTTGGCCAAAAAAACGTGTTTTAGCATTTTTTTTGCCTGAAAATTTAAATTTTTCTAGCACAGTACAAATCGCTTCTGAGACCCAAAAAAATCGATTTTTTGGTGTTTTTAGGCTAAATTTGGGATATAAACGGGTATCGAAGATGCATGCACAAATCGACTTTTTGGGCCAAAATAACGTGTTTTAGCATTTTTTTTGCCTGAAAATTGATTTTTTTCTAGAACAGTGTAGACATGTACAAATCGCTTCTGAGACCCAAAAAACTCGATTTTTCGGTGTTTTTAGGCTAAATTTGGGATATAAACGGGTATCGAAGATGCATGCACAAATCGACTTTTTGGGCCAAAAAAACGTGTTTTAGCATTTTTTTTGCCTGAAAATTGATTTTTTTCTAGAACAGTGTAGACATGCACAAATCGCTTCTGAGACCCAAAAAAATCGATTTTTCGGTGTTTTTAGGCTAAATTTGGGATATAAACGGGTATCGAAGATGCATGCACAAATCGACTTTTTGGGCCAAAAAAACGTGTTTTAGCATTTTTTTTGCCTGAAAATTATTTTTTTTCTAGAACAGTGTAGACATGTACAAATCGCTTCTGTGACCCAAAAAACTCGATTTTTCGGTGTTTTTAGGCTAAATTTGGGATATAAACGGGTATCGAAGATGCATGCACAAATCGACTTTTTGGGCCAAAAAAACGTGTTTTAGCATATTTTTTGCCTGAAAATTGAAATTTTTCTAGCACAGTACAAATCGCTTCTGAGACCCAAAAAACTCGATTTTTCAGTGTTTTTAGGTTAAATATGGGATATAAACGGGTATCGAAGATGCATGCACAAATCGACTTTTTGGGCCAAAAAAACGTGTTTTAGCTTTTTTTTTGCCTGAAAATTGAAATTTTTCTAGAACAGTGTAGACATGTACAAATCGCTTCTGAGACCCAAAAAATTCGATTTTTCGGTGTTTTTAGGCTAAATTTGGGATATAAACGGGTATCGAAGATGCATGCACAAATCGACTTTTTGGGCCAAAAAAACGTGTTTTAGCATTCTTTTTGCCTGAAAATCGATTTTTTTCTAGCACAGTACAAATCGCTTCTGAGACCCAAAAAACTCGATTTTTCGGTGTTTTTAGGCTAAATTTGGGATATAAACGGGTATCGAAGATGCATGCACAAATCGACTTTTTGGGCCAAAAAAACGTGTTTTAGCATTTTTTTTGCCTGAAAATTGAAATTTTTCTAGCACAGTACAAATCGCTTCTGAGACCCAAAAAACTCGATTTTTCGGTGATTTTAGGCTAAATTTGGGATATAAACGGGTATCGAAGATGCATGCACAAATCGACTTTTTGGGCCAAAAAAACGTGTTTTAGCAGTTTTTTTGCCTGAAAATTTAAATTTTTCTAGCACAGTACAAATCGCTTCTGAGACCAAAAAAACTCGATTTTTCGGTGTTTTTAGGCTAAATTTGGGATATAAACGGGTATCGAAGATGCATGCACAAATCGACTTTTTGGGCCAAAAAAAACGTGTTTTAGCATTTTTTTTGCCTGAAATTGATTTTTTTCCAGAACAGTGTAGACATGTACAAATCGCTTCTGAGACCCAAAAAACTCGATTTTTCGGTGTTTTTAGGCTAAATTTGGGATATAAACAGGTATCGAAGATGCATGCACAAATCGACTTTTTGGGCCAAAAAAACGTGTTTTAGCATTTTTTTTGCCTGAAAATTGATTTTTTTCTAGAACAGTGTAGACATGTACAAATCGCTTCTGTGACCCAAAAAACTCGATTTTTCGGTGTTTTTAGGCTAAATTTGGGATATAAACGGGTATCGAAGATGCATGCACAAATCGACTTTTTGGGCCAAAAAAACGTGTTTTAGCATATTTTTTGCCTGAAAATTGAAATTTGTCTAGCACAGTACAAATCGCTTCTGAGACCCAAAAAACTCGATTTTTCAGTGTTTTTAGGCTATATTTGGGATATAAACGGGTATCGAAGATGCATGCACAAATCGACTTTTTGGGCCAAAAAAACGTGTTGTAGCATTTTTTTTGCCTGAAAATTGAAATTTTTCTAGCACAGTACAAATCGCTTCTGAGACCCAAAAAATCGTTTTTTCGGTGTTTTTAGGCTAAATTTGGGATATAAACGGGTATCGAAGATGCATGCACAAATCGACTTTTTGGGCCAAAATAACGTGTTTTAGCATTTTTTTTTGCCTGAAAATTGATTTTTTTCTAGAACAGTGTAGACATGTACAAATCGCTTCTGAGACCCAAAAAACTCGATTTTTCGGTGTTTTTAGGCTAGATTTGGGATATAAACGGGTATCGAAGATGCATGCACAAATCGACTTTTTGGGCCAAAAAAACGTGTTTTAGCATTTTTTTTGCCTGAAAATTGATTTTTTTCTAGAACAGTGTAGACATGCACAAATCGCTTCTGAGACCAAAAAACTCGATTTTTCGGTGTTTTTAGGCTAAATTTGGGATATAAACGGGTATCGAAGATGCATGCACAAATCGACTTTTTGGGCCAAAAAAACGTGTTTTAGCATTTTTTTTGCCTGAAAATTGATTTTTTTCTAGAACAGTGTAGACATGTACAAATCGCTTCTGTGACCCAAAAAACTCGATTTTTCGGTGTTTTTAGCCTAAATTTGAGATATAAACGGGTATCGAAGATGCATGCACAAATCGACTTTTTTGTGCCAAAAAAACGTGTTTTAGCATATTTTTTGCCTGAAAATTGAAATTTTTCTAGCACAGTACAAATCGCTTCTGAGACCCAAAAAACTCGATTTTTCAGTGTTTTTAGGATAAATTTGGGATATAAACGGGTATCGAAGATGCATGCACAAATCGACTTTTTGGGCCAAAAAAACGTGTTTTAGCATTTTTTTTGCCTGAAAATTGAAATTTTTCTAGCACAGTACAAATCGCTTCTGAGACCCAAAAAACTCGATTTTTCGGTGTTTTTAGGCTAAATTTGGGATATAAACGGGTATCGAAGATGCATGCACAAATCGACTTTTTGGGCCAAAAAAACGTGTTTTAGCATCTTTTTTGCCTGAAAATTGATTTTTTTCTAGAACAGTGTAGACATGTACAAATCGCTTCTGAGACCCAAAAAACTCGATTTTCGGTGTTTTTAGGCTAAATTTGGGATATAAACGGGTATCGAAGATGCATGCACAAATCGACTTTTTGGGTCAAAAAAAACGTGTTTTAGCATTTTTTTTGCCTGAAAATTGATTTTTTTCTAGATCAGTGTAGACATGCACAAATCGCTTCTGAGACCCAAAAAACTCGATTTTTCAGTGTTTTTAGGCTAAATTTGGGATATAAACGGGTATCGAAGATGCATGCACAAATCGACTTTTTGGGCCAAAAAAACGTGTTTTAGCATTTTTTTTGCCTGAAAATTGATTTCTTTCTAGAACAGTGTAGACATGTACAAATCGCTTCTGTGACCAAAAAAACTCGATTTTGCGGTGTTTTTAGGCTAAATTTGGGATATAAACGGGTATCGAAGATGCATGCACAAATCGACTTTTTGGGCCAAAAAAACGTGTTTTAGCATATTTTTTGCCTGAAAATTGAAATTTTTCTAGCACAGTACAAATCGCTTCTTAGACCCAAAAAACTCGATTTTTCAGTGTTTTTAGGCTAAATTTGGGATATAAACGGGTATCGAAGATGCATGCACAAATCGACTTTTTGGGCCAAAAAAACGTGTTTTAGCATTTTTTTTGCCTGAAAATTGAAATTTTTCTAGCACAGTACAAATCGCTTCTGAGACCCAAAAAATCGATTTTTCGGTGTTTTTAGGCTAAATTTGGGATATAAACGGGTATCGAAGATGCATGCACAAATTGACTTTTTGGGCCAAAAAAACGTGTTTTAGCATTTTTTTTGCCTGAAAATTGATTTTTTTCTTGAACAGTGTAGACATGTACAAATCGCTTCTGAGACCCAAAAAACTCGATTTTTCGGTGTTTTTAGGCTAAATTTGGGATATAAACGGGTATCGAAGATGCATGCACAAATCGACTTTTTGGGCCAAAAAAACGTGTTTTAGCATTCTTTTTGCCTGAAAATCGAAATTTTTCTAGCACAGTACAAATCGCTTCTGAGACCCAAAAAACTCGATTTTTCGGTGTTTTTAGGCTAAATTTGGGATATAAACGGGTATCGAAGATGCATGCACAAATCGACTTTTTGGGCCAAAAAAACGTGTTTTAGCATTTTTTTTGCCTGAAAATTGATTTTTTTCTAGAACAGTGTAGACATGTACAAATCGCTTCTGAAACCCAAAGAACTCGATTTTTCGGTGCTTTTAGGCTAAATTTGGGATATAAACGGGTATCGAAGATGCATGCACAAATCGACTTTTTGGGCCAAAAAAACGTGTTTTAGCATTTTTTTTGCCTGAAAATTGAAATTTTTCTAGCACAGTACAAATCGCTTCTGAGACCCCAAAAAATCGATTTTTCGGTGTTTTTAGGCTAAATTTGGAATATAAACGGGTATCGAAGATGCATGCACAAATCGACTTTTTTGGGCCAAAAAAACGTGTTGTAGCATTTTTTTTGCCTGAAAATTGACATTTTTCTAGCACAGTACAAATCGCTTCTGAGACCCAAAAAACTCGATTTTTCGGTGTTTTTAGGCTAAATTTGGGATATAAACGGGTATCGAAGATGCATGCACAAATCGACTTTTTGGGCCAAAAAAATGTGTTTTAGCATTTTTTTTGCCTGAAAATTGATTTTTTTCTAGAGCAGTGTAGACATGTACAAATCGCTTCTGAAACCCAAAGAACTCGATTTTTCGGTGTTTTTAGGCTAAATTTGGGATATAAACGGGTATCGAAGATGCATGCACAAATCGACTTTTTGGGCCAAAAAAACGTGTTTTAGCATTTTTTTTGCCTGAAAATTGATTTTTTTCTAGAACAGTGTAGACATGTACAAATCGCTTCTGAGACCCAAAAAACTCGATTTTTCGGTGTTTTTAGGCTAAATTTGGGATATAAACGGGTATCGAAGATGCATGCACAAATTGACTTTTTGGGCCAAAAAAACGTGTTTTAGCATTTTTTTTGCCTGAAAATTGATTTTTTTCTAGAACAGTGTAGACATGCACAAATCGCTTCTGAGACCCAAAAAACTCGATTTTTCGGTGTTATTAGGCTAAATTTGGGATATAAACGGGTATCGAAGATGCATGCACAAATCGACTTTTTGGGCCAAAAAAACGTGTTTTAGCATTTTTTTTGCCTGAAAATTGATTTTTTTCTAGAACAGTGTAGACATGTACAAATCGCTTCTGTGACCCAAAAAACTCGATTTTTCGGTGTTTTTAGGCTAAATTTGGGATATAAACGGGTATCGAAGATGCATGCACAAATCGACTTTTTGGGCCAAAAAAACGTGTTTTAGCATTTTTTTTGCCTGAAAATCGAAATTTTTCTAGCACAGTACAAATCGCTTCTGAGACCCAAAAAACTCGATTTTTCGGTGTTTTTAGGCTAAATTTGGGATATAAACGGGTATCGAAGATGCATGCACAAATCGACTTTTTGGGCCAAAAAAACGTGTTTTAGCATTTTTTTTGCCTGAAAATTGAAATTTTTCTAGCACAGTACAAATCGCTTCTGAGACCCAAAAAACTCGATTTTTTGGTGTTTTTAGGCTAAATTTGGGATATAAAACGGGTATCGAAGATGCATGCACAAATCGACTTTTTGGGCCAAAATAACGTGTTTTAGCATTTTTTTTGCCTGAAAATTGATTTTTTTCTAGAACAGTGTAGACATGTACAAATCGCTTCTGAGACCCAAAAAACTCGATTTTTCGGTGTTTTTAGGCTAAATTTGGGATATAAACGGGTATCGAAGATGCATGCACAAATCGACTTTTTGGGCCAAAAAAACGTGTTTTAGCATTTTTTTTGCCTGAAAATTGATTTTTTTCTAGAACAGTGTAGACATGCACAAATCGCTTCTGAGACCCAAAAAAATCGATTTTTCGGTGTTTTTAGGCTAAATTTGGGATATAAACGGGTATCGAAGATGCATGCACAAATCGACTTTTTGGGCCAAAAAAACGTGTTTTAGCATTTTTTTTGCCTGAAAATTATTTTTTTTCTAGAACAGTGTAGACATGTACAAATCGCTTCTGTGACCCAAAAAACTCGATTTTTCGGTGTTTTTAGGCTAAATTTGGGATATAAACGGGTATCGAAGATGCATGCACAAATCGACTTTTTGGGCCAAAAAAACGTGTTTTAGCATATTTTTTGCCTGAAAATTGAAATTTTTCTAGCACAGTACAAATCGCTTCTGAGACCCAAAAAACTCGATTTTTCAGTGTTTTTAGGTTAAATATGGGATATAAACGGGTATCGAAGATGCATGCACAAATCGACTTTTTGGGCCAAAAAAACGTGTTTTAGCTTTTTTTTTGCCTGAAAATTGAATTTTTCTAGAACAGTGTAGACATGTACAAATCGCTTCTGAGACCCAAAAAATTCGATTTTTCGGTGTTTTTAGGCTAAATTTGGGATATAAACGGGTATCGAAGATGCATGCACAAATCGACTTTTGGGCCAAAAAAACGTGTTTTAGCATTCTTTTTGCCTGAAAATCGATTTTTTCTAGCACAGTACAAATCGCTTCTGAGACCCAAAAAACTCGATTTTTCGGTGTTTTTAGGCTAAATTTGGGATATTAAACGGGTATCGAAGATGCATGCACAAATCGACTTTTTGGCCCAAAAAAAACGTGTTTTAGCATTTTTTTTGCCTGAAAATTGAAATTTTTCTAGCACAGTACAAATCGCTTCTGAGACCCAAAAAACTCGATTTTTCGGTGATTTTAGGCTAAATTTGGGATATAAACGGGTATCGAAGATGCATGCACAAATCGACTTTTTGGGCCAAAAAAACGTGTTGTTTAGCATTTTTTTTGCCTGAAAATTTAAATTTTTCTAGCACAGTACAAATCGCTTCTGAGACCAAAAAACTCGATTTTTCGGTGTTTTTAGGCTAAATTTGGGATATAAACGGGTATCGAAGATGCATGCACAAATCGACTTTTTGGGCCCAAAAAAAACGTGTTTTAGCATTTTTTTTGCCTGAAAATTAACATTTTTCTAGCACAGTACAAATCGCTTCTGAGACCCAAAAAACTCGATTTTTCGGTGTTTTTAGGCTAAATTTGGGATATAAACGGGTATCGAAGATGCATGCACAAATCGACTTTTTGGGCCAAAAAAATGTGTTTTAGCATTTTTTTTGCCTGAAAATTGATTTTTTCTAGAGCAGTGTAGACATGTACAAATCGCTTCTGAAACCCAAAGAACTCGATTTTTCAGTGTTTTAGGCTAAATTTGAATATAAACGGGTATCGAGATGCATTCACAAATCGACTTTTTGGGCCAAAAAAACGTGTTGTAGCATTTTTTTTGCCTGAAAATTGACATTTTTCTAGCACAGTACAAATCGCTTCTGAGACCCAAAAAGCTCGATTTTTCGGTGTTTTTAGGCTAAATTTGGGATATAAACGGGTATCGAAGATGCATGCACAAATCGACTTTTTGGGCCAAAAAAACGTGTTTTAGCATTTTTTTTGCCTGAAAATTGATTTTTTCTAGAACAGTGTAGACATGTACAAATCGCTTCTGAGACCCAAAAAACTCGATTTTTCGGTGTTTTTAGGCTAAATTTGGGATATAAACGGGTATCGAAGATGCATGCACAAATTGACTTTTTGGGCCAAAAAAACGTGTTTTAGCATTTTTTTTGCCTGAAAATTGATTTTTTTCTAGAACAGTGTAGACATGCACAAATCGCTTCTGAGACCCAAAAACTCGATTTTTCCGGTGTTATTAGGCTAAATTTGGGATATAAACGGGTATCGAAGATGCATGCACAAATCGACTTTTTGGGCCAAAAAACGTGTTTTAGCATTTTTTTTGCCTGAAAATTGATTTTTTTTCTAGAACAGTGTAGACATGTACAAATCGCTTCTGTGACCCAAAAAACTCGATTTTTCGGTGTTTTTAGGCTAAATTTGGGATATAAACGGGTATCGAAGATGCATGCACAAATCGACTTTTTGGGCCAAAAAAAACGTGTTTTAGCATTTTTTTTGCCTGAAAATCGAAATTTTTCTAGCACAGTACAAATCGCTTCTGAGACCCAAAAACTCGATTTTTCGGTGTTTTTAGGCTAAATTTGGGATATAAACGGGTATCGAAGATGCATGCACAAATCGACTTTTTTGGCCAAAAAAACGTGTTTTAGCATTTTTTTTGCCTGAAAATTTAAATTTTTTCTAGCACAGTACAAATCGCTTCTGAGACCCAAAAAAAAACGATTTTTTTGGTGTTTTTAGGCTAAATTTGGGATATAAACGGGTATCGAAGATGCATGCACAAATCGACTTTTGGGCCAAAATAACGTGTTTTAGCATTTTTTTTGCCTGAAAATTGATTTTTTTCTAGAACAGTGTAGACATGTACAAATCGCTTCTGAGACCCAAAAAACTCGATTTTTCGGTGTTTTTAGGCTAATTTGGGATATAAACGGGTATCGAAGATGCATGCACAAATCGACTTTTTGGGCCAAAAAAAACGTGTTTTAGCATTTTTTTTGCCTGAAAATTGATTTTTTTCTAGAACAGTGTAGACATGCACAAATCGCTTCTGAGCCCAAAAAATCGATTTTTCGGTGTTTTTAGGCTAAATTTGGGATATAAACTGGTATCGAAGATGCATGCACAAATCGACTTTTTGGGCCAAAAAAACGTGTTTTAGCATTTTTTTTGCCTGAAAATTATTTTTTTTCCTAGAACAGTGTAGACATGTACAAATCGCTTCTGTGACCCAAAAAAACTCGATTTTTCGGTGTTTTTAGGCTAAATTTGGGATATAAACGGGTATCGAAGATGCATGCACAAATCGACTTTTTGGGCCCTGAAAAAACGTGTTTTAGCATATTTTTTGCCTGAAAATTGAAATTTTTCTAGCACAGTACAAATCGCTTCTGAGACCCAAAAAACTCGATTTTTCAGTGTTTTTAGGTTAAATATGGATATAAACGGGTATCGAAGATGCATGCACAAATCGACTTTTTGGGCCAAAAAAACGTGTTTTAGCTTTTTTTTGCCTGAAAATTGAAATTTTTCTAGAACAGTGTAGACATGTACAAATCGCTTCTGAGACCCAAAAAATTCGATTTTTCGGTGTTTTAGGCTAAATTTGGGATATAAACGGGTATCGAAGATGCATGCACAAATCGACTTTTTGGGCCAAAAAAACGTGTTTTAGCATTCTTTT